>OW285189.1:2641071-3001071 GCA_935421135.1 Bugulina stolonifera
TGGGGAAATGTCTGTGCAGATCTGCACTGGTAATACTACTTGCAGCCTAGATTTATTGCTGTACATAGCAGGTCCTAAACTGGTAAACTGAGGGCAATTTTTAGTAGCCTCGAGGGGAGAGGAGAAGATGATGATTATACTGCTGCTGTCACAGCACTCAACAGGTATTTTGTAGTGGCTCCAAACCCGACCGTATGACGATATACATTCAGAAAGCTGGTTCAGCGAAATGACGAATCTATATCCCAATATGTAGCGGGTCTACGAGATACTGCTGAGGGCTGTGAATATCAAAATTTGAACATGGAAATTAGGAATCAAGTTGCAAGCACGTGCATATTATCTGATACCCTTCGATTAAAATTGTTGAGTAAAGGCGCAGGCCTAAATTTAGCAAAATTGTTAGAAATAGCAGCAAACATGGAGGCGTCGATGCTCAAAGCAGAGAGATGCAACCAAACCTAGTTAATAGAGTGCATGAAAAAGGCCAATTCCAGTTCAAAGGTTCAAACCATGAACAGGAATATTCTAGCAAGCCTGATACCGAATGTCATAGGTGTGGCAGAACAGGGCATATAGGATCTGATCCAAAGTGCCCAGCAAAGGGCAAAACCTGTAGGAAATGTAACGGCAGAGACCATTTTCTAACAAAATGCAGATCTAAACTCAAAAGCCAAAATGCCACTAGGGGTCAGAGCAAATATCGCTGTGGCAGTAAAATCCAGCAACAGACAAACCACGTAGCAGAACAGACTCACGATAACTCAAATTTCACATTTGCATGCAGTTCTGGTAAACAGTCTAGAGTGGACTTAGATAATGGTCAAGTAAGAATGAGCTTCATAGTCGATTCTGGGGTGACTGTAATATTATAGTCAATAGGCAAATGTGGGAGGAGACCGAACGTAGTAGAACTGTATGTGAAAATAGGAGAGAAAATAGAGACACATACCCATGCACATCAGAATGGTACGCCGTTGAAGGTAATTGACATTTTTGTAGGTCGAACTAAATTCAAATCAAGTGAATGTAGGGCTGAGTTTGTAGTTGTAGGCCATGACACAGATGCACTACTGGGGAGGGACCCTGCAATGGCCCTCGGGATTTTAAAAATCCAGGTAAACAGTCGTTTAGATGATCATTATGAGGCTCTGTGTAATGAGTACAAAGAGGTATTTGACGGGGTAGGACTGTTGAAAAATCACGAAACAACATTATTAATATTGATTCAACAGTTAGGCCTGATATTCAACTATACAGTAGGGTTCCTTTTGGCTTCAGAGCACAGGCTGAGAGAAAGCTCCAAGAGTTCGTTGATACTGACGTGAGTGAAAAGGTAAAAAAATCTACTGATTGGGTGAGTCCCGCTGTTATAGTTCCAAAACCGAATGGGGACATCTGCTTGTATAGTGACATGCGTCAGGCCAACCAAGGGCCAGAAGCATCCTATACCCACTATTGACGAGATGTTACTTGATATGAACAGCTCCAAGTATTTCAGTAAACTGGACCTCAAATGGGGGTTCCATCAGATACTGTTAAGTCATGCCAGCTGAGACATTTAGCACACATGTTGGTCTCTTTCGTTACAAACGGCTCATACTGTTTGGTATAAATGCTGCACCGGAAATATACCAAAATAAGATACACAAAGTGCATTCTCAGACATACAGTGAGTTGTTAATATGAGTGATGATCTTGTGGTACACGGCTCTACTAAGATGGAGCATGACGCAAGACTTCAAAACGTCTTCAAACATCTAAAATATAATGGGCTGACACTAAACAGGTCAAAGTGTGCTTTTGGGGTAATTGAGATTGACTTTTTAGGTCATAAAATCTGAAGTGAGGGGATTAACCCTGAGGCGGGCAAAGTTGAAGACATCCTGAATGCATGTCTACCCAAGGACGTTTCTGAGGTGAGGAGTTTCTTGGGATTAGTAAATTACTTAAGTCATTTATACCAAATCTAGCAGAACTCAGTAAACCACTTAAAAGCCTAACACGAAAAGGTGTGCAGTATAAATTTAGCTCTAAAAAATTGCAGCATCCAACCAGGTCACAGAAGCTCTTGCTCAACATGTGACTCTGGGTTATTTTGATTTGGAGAGTCAGGCCAAAGTTATTGCCGACACAAGTTCCATAGGATTAGGTGAAGTTTTAGTACAAATACATGAAAGTGGGCCCCGAATGATTGCTTGTGCCAGTAGGGCATTATCCGATGCTGAAAGAAGGTATAGCCAAACTGAAAAAGAGGGATTAGTACTAGTATGGGCATGTGAGAGACTCCAGTCTTACTTGCTTGGGATAAAATTTGACTTAGTAACAGATCGTGAACCACTATTGGCAATATATGGTAGGAAATCTAAGGCTAGTGCCCGTGTAGAACGGTGGGTGCTCAGGCTGCAACCGCTTGATTTCAAGGTTGTTTATGTTGAAGGTAAAAACAATACTACAGACCTTCTAGATTGCAGTCTAATTCAGGTGCAACTCTTAGTAGGTCCCAGTTAGAACACTTGACTGTCTGTAGAGTAGCTTTAGAATCAACACCCACAGCTCTTACAGCTCATGATATTGAAAGAGCACCATACAGCGACCCAGAATTGTTCGCTGTCATGGTTTGTTTTGAGTACGGTAACTGCTCAAACTCTGAGGGCATCAAACAGTACAGAGCACTTGAAAACAAACTTTGTGTGGTTGGTAGAGTCCTCATTGGGAGATACAAGGATAGTAATTCCCAAAACATCCCGAGCAAAAGTTTTGAGTTTAGCTTAGGAAGGTCACATGGGAATAGTGGAGACCATGCACAATCTGTGCACTAAAGTATGGTGGCCAGGGACAGATTCTGATGCAGAAAAGTACTGCAAATCCTGGCACGGTTGCCAAATAACATCCAATAGTTCAAACCCAGAACCGTTATGACCTACTCCACTACATGCAGCTCCATGGGTGGATCTCACTGCAGATTTCATGGGTCCATTGCCATCAGGCGAATCATTACTTGTAGTAGTAGATTATTATATTAAATTTTATGAAGTGGCATACCTAAAGTCGACTAGCACAGAGAAGACCATTGAGGCCCTAGACAAAATGTTCTTTACACGTGGCCTTCCAGAAACTATTAAAACTGATAATGGGCCACAGTTTGTTTCAAAAGAATTTTAATCTTATTGTGACCACCTGGGAATTACACATAAGAGGGTTACCCCCAGGTATGCTCAAGCTAATGGGGAAGTAGAAAGACAGGATGTCTCGCTCCTATAGTGCATACAAATTGCGTACAGTGAAGGGGACAATTATAAATGTGAAATCGAGAAGTAGGCAACATGACCACTTATACTGTACAATGTAGGTCGGTTTCACAACCTAGCGCAGGAAAATCACTTGCAAAACTTTTATATAGCAGGAAAATTAGAACCAAAATGCCACAGTTACCCTGCTAACTTTATCAAGTTAGAGTAGTAGACCGGGACTTAGAAGTCAAAGGTCAGTCCAAATCATACACTGACATCAAACGGTGAGCTGAAGTGTCCCACATATTTCCAGATGACCTAGTGCTAATTAAATGAGACCAACCTAACAAAGTACATAGTAAATTCCGTCTAGAGCCTGTTACTGCTGTCGAAAAAACTGATAACAATGTTACAGTTGAGTGTCACGACGGCCGTAGGTTTAAAGGAATGTTACACATGTGATGATTTTGTAGATGAGAAGAGGGAACAAAGCCCCACATCAGAAACAGAATGTTCAACACCAGAAGCCATCCATACAGAATTTGGTGAACCCAGTAATCCAGTTAAACTTCCAGACACTATACAGCAGCATAAATCTTATACTCCAGGCAAGGCCCCAGGTATTGCGCAGCAACATAAATCAGAAAGAGCTAGACGTTTGCCTAACAGATTCAGAGACAATGTTATGGGCTGAAAGGAGTAAACATGCTATATTGAATAGGAACCGTGCTAGTGACAAGACATTGCATGTGCAAGAGTGAACTATGTAGGCCTACATAGTAGTTATCTTACAGACTATTTAACTCAATTAGTACAGACATTGATTTGTCAGACCAATGAGGAAAAAGATGCTATGTCCTCATATTAATAGGAGCTACATAATAATTGTACTAGTCTTTGTTTAGGTACAATACATAACACACTATGTGATACGTGTTAACTACATGTAATAGTGTTACATAATAGACATAGTATATATAAGTAGAGTGATAGATTGACTTTTCCCTTTTTACTACGCCAAGACACAACCAAAGAATATTATGACAATAAACGTATAACATACACAACACAACAGTACTCTGGCCTGTATTTTGGGTAGCTTCACCTGACCTACCCAGGCAGACACAATACGACTACATGTACAACATTTTAAACACAGCAAACTTTTACTCAAATCTGTTCTACAAAATCGAAGAAATACATCTCTTGGAAACTGATTTTCAGGGAATCCATGGAAAGTTCGCTCTGTAAGGGCCACTTAAGACAAGTGCATTCACTTATTTCTGGCACACATGTCAAGCACTTGCTCTTCAAATCAGATAAATGTAGCCTTAGTATTTTGGTGGGCATGAAGAGTGTTCTCTCCTGGTTCTTCTCCAAACAGTTACATGTAGATGTACTGGTATAATACAAGTTTGATTCCAGACCTAACCAGCCTGACAATGGCCATATTTCAGTCTGATATACTTTGCAGAACACTGATGAGACCAACCTGAATGTACTGGTTAACCTTTTCTATTAGAAGGAATGTGATTTCGTATTCTAACTCCATTTGTCTACATGTATAATATATAATTATCATAGGCTGTTGTTCAGTAAAGTCGTCTTACTGAACTGAACTGATACAGTCTCATACTGTTTACTGCTAACTGTAGGGTATCAGACACTATCCCTGGCCTTGGTTCTTTCCAAGTACAGTATATGACTAATACTAGGACCCTTCAGTTCAAACTTTCCCTACACAGCTGTAGGTTTGACTTCTACTAGTTTTATTTAGCCATAGGAACAGATCCCACACCACCGGGTCTTGCGCTGACTTATAGGTCTCCGACGGTACCTTCAGACCAACCCACTACCCCATTGTGTGTTTATAGTGTGTCGAGTTGAACCTGCTTACTCTCTCTAGCCACAGCTACCTCTTGCTTGGCTAGCCGGTTCTGACCCCCTCTCCCTTGTATTTTGGCCTGGATGCAATACATCTGTGCCTCAGCTTCCCAGTCGAATGCAACAGAACTACAATACTTGAAACAGAATAAGCTCCTATGCAAAGCAGTTTTGAAGAAACCTAAAAATATATCTCTTGAAAACTGATCTTCAGGGAATCCATGGAAAATTTGCTCTGCAAGAACCACTTAAGACAAGTACATTCACTTATTTCTGGCACACACGCTAAGCACTTGCTGTTCAAATCAGATAAATCTAGCCTTAGTATTTTGGTGGGCATGAAGTTAGGGTAGTGTGGGTAGTGGAGATGTATCCATCTTGATTTCTGCAGTTCATTCAAGGAAAATATGACATGCCAACTGAAATTCACTTCTTCATCCAAAATTATGCCACTATCACATCCAGTACTATATAAAGGCTGTGAGTTAGATGAGAATCATCAGCACATCTGAGATTCTCAGCGTCACAATCTATAACTTCACGAGGTAACATAAAAAGGAAACAGAACAAGATGAGATTCTCTCTATCCTTCTTCATCTTGGTAAGTATAAATTACACAATTGTACAATGCTTACAATTCTAGTAGATGTGGATGAGTTTTTAGTCTCTTAGTGTTCATGCATCATAGGAAAGAGAAAGCGCCACATGGTTGTATGAACACCCCCAATATAGATTTGTTCCTCAGACAGCTTAGAACTGGAGGCTTTATGTATTTTTGTTATCAACAATGCAAGAAATCTCACTCAAATCAAATAAAATGCTGCTTTAACCAATATTCTGATATAGTTATTTTTCCTTAAAATCATAAATAGACCTATAGTTTTTTCATTCAAATACTTCATTTTATTCTACTGGACCGCAAATATTTTTCTGTGTATCAAATGATAGTGGAACTGTCATAATAAAAATAATTCATTTGCGTAATAATAATTAGATAACTAGACGTATATTGATAATCAAGCTCATAGGGCTATGTATTATGATGTGCAGTAACTTCTGGTTCAAATGAATATTCACTCGCCACAAATTTCACTAACACAGTAATAAATTCATAATACTCGTAGATCACAAATACTCCATAATTTGGTAAATGTACCTTGTGTATATTATGTAGATGTAAAACATTCTCTATTGGCTATTTTCTTTCTTATTTTATAATTCATTTGATTGAAACATGCATTTATATAATTTTCATATCTGCTGTAGATGTCATTGTACATGACGTCATGGGCAAAAACAATAGATGGAAGATATGGAAATGAAGGTAAACACTTTAACATACAATAGATGGAAGATATGGAAATGAAGGTAAACACTATAACATACAATAGATGGAAGATATGGAAATGAAGGTAAACACTATAACATACACTACACTTCTACAATTTCATCTCACAAACATTTTATAAACAGTGTTTTGTTACTCAGTCAAGGAATCATTGCTCGAATATATTATGTGTCTCTCTCAGAAAATAGTGGACCTGTTTGTTCAGAAAAAAAATACAATTTTTTCAGATAAATGAATACAATGGACCATCTATTACTCATCCCTATGACTCATCATTACGCGTAGTAATTATTATAGATTATAAGTAATTACCAACTGAAGGCACTACATTTACATGTTACATGTATTATAATATAAATCTCATTTCAGTTCAGTTTGATTTGTTATTGGAACTGTTTTAACAATTCAAATGCTAAGTTAACAATTAATCATCAATAATGAAATAAAGTTGGTGAGACAGTGCTCAGTTACAGATTAGAGGATAAAATTACAGCCCCCGTTTATGCATAGTTGGGAGTTATGTTACCTTAGTTTAAGAACTAATCTAGAATTTCAGGTAATGACAAGAATCTTTCACACTGACTTAATACGTAGTTTCAGACAATATAATGAACACAATGCAATTAGAGAACATTCGGTCACTTGGACAAACTTACGGCCACAAAAATGAAAAGGGAGCAATGTCACATTATTTGGAATATTAAAACAATTATGATATGTCAATGCTTGTTAATGATTGAATGAAATGGATGTGATGCTACAGAATTGAAAATTAACCCAAAATTCCACTAGTTAGATGTTTTTTAAATAAAATTGTGTTAATTAATAGTAATTGAGGATTAACGACTAACCAACTAAATAATAACTACAACCAGTAATATTAGACAATATTATACTTTATTCAATGTTAGAAATATATTTTATTGTTACAGGCCCAGCCAGACAAGCCATTCCTTCCTTGGATGATTACGCTGAAGAGTGGACAATGGGAAGACAAGGATCTGGTACGTGGTTTTGATCCACATACTAAAACCATTCTTCAGCGCACATCATAAAATATTTTTCTAGAATAATCATTGTTCACTTTTTTTCTGTTATCACGTATTCGTTTAAACTGTACCTCATATTATGTAACTGGTAGCTAAACTGTACCTCATATCATGTAACTGGTAGCTAAACTGTACCTCATATTATGTAACTGGTAGCTAAACTGTACCTCATATCATGTAACTGGTAGCTAAACTGTACCTCATATTATGTAACTGGTAGCTAAACTGTACCTCATATTATGTAACTGGTAGCTAAACTGTACCTCATATTATGTAACTGGTAGCTAAACTGTACCTCATATCGTGTAACTGGTAGCTAAACTGTACCTCATATTATGTAACTGGTAGCTAAACTGTACCTCATATCATGTAACTGGTAGCTAAACTGTACCTCATATTATGTAACTGGTAGCTAAACTGTACCTCATATCGTGTAACTGGTAGCTAAACTGTACCTCATATCATGTAACTGGTAGCTAAACTGTACCTCATATTATGTAACTGGTAGCTAAACTGTACCTCATATTATGTAACTGGTAGCTAAACTGTACCTCATATTATGTAACTGGTAGCTAAACTGTACCTCATATCATGTAACTGGTAGCTAAACTGTACCTCATATCATGTAACTGGTAGCTAAACTGTACCTCATATTATGTAACTGGTAGCTAAACTGTACCTCATATTATGTAACTGGTAGCTAAACTGTACCTCATATCATGTAACTGGTAGCTAAACTGTACCTCATATCATGTAACTGGTAGCTAAACTGTACCTCATATTATGTAACTGGTAGCTAAACTGTACCTCATATTATGTAACTGGTAGCTAAACTGTACCTCATATCGTGTAACTGGTAGCTAAACTGTACCTCATATTATGTAACTGGTAGCTAAACTGTACCTCATATCATGTAACTGGTAGCTAAACTGTACCTCATATCATGTAACTGGTAGCTAAACTGTACCTCATATTATGTAACTGGTAGCTAAACTGTACCTCATATTATGTAACTGGTAGCTAAACTGTACCTCATATCGTGTAACTGGTAGCTAAACTGTACCTCATATCATGTAACTGGTAGCTAAACTGTACCTCATATTATGTAACTGGTAGCTAAACTGTACCTCATATTATGTAACTGGTAGCTAAACTGTACCTCATATCATGTAACTGGTAGCTAAACTGTACCTCATATCATGTAACTGGTAGCTAAACTGTACCTCATATTATGTAACTGGTAGCTAAACTGTACCTCATATTATGTAACTGGTAGCTAAACTGTACCTCATATCATGTAACTGGTAGCTAAACTGTACCTCATATTATGTAACTGGTAGCTAAACTGTACCTCATATTATGTAACTGGTAGCTAAACTGTACCTCATATCATGTAACTGGTAGCTAAACTGTACCTCATATCATGTAACTGGTAGCTAAACTGTACCTCATATCATGTAACTGGTAGCTAAACTGTACCTCATATTATGTAACTGGTAGCTAAACTGTACCTCATATTATGTAACTGGTAGCTAAACTGTACCTCATATCATGTAACTGGTAGCTAAACTGTACCTCATATTATGTAACTGGTAGCTAAACTGTACCTCATATTATGTAACTGGTAGCTAAACTGTACCTCATATCATGTAACTGGTAGCTAAACTGTACCTCATATCATGTAACTGGTAGCTAAACTGTACCTCATATTATGTAACTGGTAGCTAAACTGTACCTCATATTATGTAACTGGTAGCTAAACTGTACCTCATATCATGTAACTGGTAGCTAAACTGTACCTCATATCATGTAACTGGTAGCTAAACTGTACCTCATATCATGTAACTGGTAGCTAAACTGTACCTCATATCATGTAACTGGTAGCTAAACTGTACCTCATATTATGTAACTGGTAGCTAAACTGTACCTCATATCATGTAACTGGTAGCTAAACTGTACCTCATATCATGTAACTGGTAGCTAAACTGTACCTCATATCATGTAACTGGTAGCTAAACTGTACCTCATATCATGTAACTGGTAGCTAAACTGTACCTCATATCATGTAACTGGTAGCTAAACTGTACCTCATATCATGTAACTGGTAGCTAAACTGTACCTCATATCATGTAACTGGTAGCTAAACTGTACCTCATATCATGTAACTGGTAGCTAAACTGTACCTCATATCATGTAACTGGTAGCTAAACTGTACCTCATATCATGTAACTGGTAGCTAAACTGTACCTCATATCATGTAACTGGTAGCTAAACTGTACCTCATATCATGTAACTGGTAGCTAAACTGTACCTCATATCATGTAACTGGTAGCTAAACTGTACCTCATATCATGTAACTGGTAGCTAAATCGTTTAAACTGTACCTCATATCATGTAACTGGTAGCTAAACTGTACCTCATATCATGTAACTGGTAGCTAAACTGTACCTCATATTATGTAACTGGTAGCTAAACTGTACCTCATATTATGTAACTGGTAGCTAAACTGTACCTCATATTATGTAACTGGTAGCTAAACTGTACCTCATATCATGTAACTGGTAGCTAAACTGTACCTCATATCATGTAACTGGTAGCTAAACTGTACCTCATATCATGTAACTGGTAGCTAAACTGTACCTCATATTATGTAACTGGTAGCTAAACTGTACCTCATATTATGTAACTGGTAGCTAAACTGTACCTCATATCATGTAACTGGTAGCTAAACTGTACCTCATATTATGTAACTGGTAGCTAAACTGTACCTCATATTATGTAACTGGTAGCTAAACTGTACCTCATATCATGTAACTGGTAGCTAAACTGTACCTCATATCATGTAACTGGTAGCTAAACTGTACCTCATATCATGTAACTGGTAGCTAAACTGTACCTCATATCATGTAACTGGTAGCTAAACTGTACCTCATATCATGTAACTGGTAGCTAAACTGTACCTCATATCATGTAACTGGTAGCTAAACTGTACCTCATATCATGTAACTGGTAGCTAAACTGTACCTCATATCATGTAACTGGTAGCTAAACTGTACCTCATATCATGTAACTGGTAGCTAAACTGTACCTCATATCATGTAACTGGTAGCTAAATCGTTTAAACTGTACCTCATATCATGTAACTGGTAGCTAAACTGTACCTCATATCGTGTAACTGGTAGCTAAATCGTTTTTCCAATCTCAGTTTTCAAATATTAATGTTTCCAATTTCCAATCATAATTTCTAAACATTATTGCAAAGCATAGTAGTGTGACAGATGTAGATATTTGCAATGTTCGGCTTTAGGGCTTAATATTATGCATTTACTGGAGTTTTACAATGTGATTCATTGTATTAAAGCTTATATCATAGGTCGAAGCGCACAACAATGTAACATAATATTATAATTCATATCTTGCTATGATAGTATGTGTATGGTATACCTTACTTTTTCATGTTGTTGAAATAACTGCATTATGGGAAGGAAAGTATATTTTGCATACATGTACATCAGCTCTATACTCTGTACCTAAACATTACACCGTAATCTTCTAGATTTTGTTAAATAAAATGTGCTGCTGCAAACAATGTTTTAATATCAAGTTTGAACATTGCTACAATATTTTCTACATTGTTTATGATGATATCATCATTCTATATGATACTGTATGCTGCTGCCTGTATAAATATAACAGGCTTTGAAAAGTATGCTGGTCCGTTATACTGTTAGATGTACATGTAGATATATGTAGCCTCTAAGTCAACATACACACACACACACACACACACACACATACTAGCATACGGTGGCAAATGCAGTCCCACTTTTCCTGCAGGCAAATGCAGTCCTACTGTAGCTCCAATACTAATGCACCTAGGAGTTACTGTAATACATCAATAAAAAGCTAATCAAAATATAAGGTTGGTGGGCTGGGTTCCAAACCTCTATGGGCCTTTATAGTCTGAGCTGGTTTTTCTACTGGGGAATGAGGACGTGTGAGCAAAGCGTGAGTAAAGAGTGAGTTCTTCGTCAAATGGGGACATTCAACAGGAGACGACAATTTCTTAAAATGGTCAATTCTCCATAAATTGCCTTGAACCATCACAAGTATATAGTAGCGAATTATCTTTAATAAGTAGTGAGCAGATATGAATAAGTATGAGATCAGCAACTTATCTATTGCCTCTTATGCACATGCAGCACAATCATGAGGTGTTGAATAACTTTGCAATGTACTTTTGCATCTATTTACTAGAACAAATAATAATATGCCAAATATTGCTTCTGATTCTTAGCGCAGGCAGCAGCACACTTTGTCACTCTAAATGAAACACGTGCAGTTTTAGCCTTCATTCGCACTTACTTTTGAGTATTTTTATATAACCCATCTATTGGGCATTGATTAGACAATTGATTTGATATTTAGTTGCACTATTTATTCGAGTAAACCTAATAGACATAAAAGGCAAAACACATTGAAATTAGAAGTTCTCTATCACTCAGATATAATATTTCAAATCCTCCCCGAGAGCTTCTTCAATTACCAGACTTTTCTATAAAAGAGAAGAAAACAAAATGATGTAATTTCCTTATGGCTCATGTGAAATTGTCTATTATTGGTAAAATGGCCTGTCAAAAAAGAATCAACTTTGCATGTGTTTTAAGAGCAAAGGCTTACCACACAATTTGAAAAAACTTATGATTTGTGTACCAAGCATTGCAATAATAAACAGTGCTAGTTTGCTTCCACAGAGCTTAATACATCTATAGCAACTTATTCTGCGAGTTTGGAGGCCAGTTGTCTTGCACACCAAAAGCAACTTTTTCTACTAAAGATATTAGACTGACGGAAGCACATTCTCTAACTATGCTGTATTTTAGACTACTTGCTTTTTTTCTGCAGGCAATTTCTTACTTGACATTCTGCCTTTCTTTTTTGCATCCACGAGCTAACTTAAACACTTCAATGCTCCTGCATGTTTGGGATAGCGCTCCAAGACTCCCTGAAGCAATCACAAACAGCCTTCACCTCCTCCTCGGTATAAACTTCGGGTTTCACTAAAAATAACAAGTGAACAACGGAACAGTGAAATGTTAGTGTTTTTAGACATAATTACATTGTTCTAGCCAAAACCTCCACTGCCTAATAGAACAAATACACAGCTGACATTGTCACAAAAGTGAACTTGTTGACTTGTATGGTTACTCCTGCAATATATCGCAATTAATTTTTAAGAAGGAAACTTGTGTGTCAATAAAACATATCAAAAATTTGGAACAATACAAAAAACAAGTAAAATATGCCAACTCAGCCTGTAAAAGTTTGTGTTTGACAGCATGTGTAAAACGCTCGATCTATGTTGCCTGGGGTGAAATACACTAAAACTTGCTTAATTCCAACTCCAAAGGACTACCATAATTGGTGTGAATTAGGCCCTTGTTGAATTGTAAGATCACTTCATTTAACTTGTGTCATTATATAGTGCTCAGCAGAGACTAAGGCTCATAGTTAGAACTAACCAAGCTTTTGAATTATTCAGGGCTAAATTAAGCGGATTTCACCGTACACAAATGTTTTATCAATCATGACATTTTCCTATGGTGAAAATGTTACCCGATTACCTAGCTCTGTGGATGCCTGTAGAATATCCACATGTACTATAGACAATTTCAGTAATTACTATGCTCAAGATACTATCTTCTTTTGTTCTTTTTGATAGAGCCTCGATTGGCTCTCCCTGTTTCATGTTTCTCTCGACTCCTAAAATATTTTATCAACCCTACATTAAACTTAAATATACTGTACACAATATTACGAGATGCACATCATAGTGTATTCGTAATAATTTACACAGCCATGCATTTCTAGCTAGCTAGGAAGCTGTTGGCAAATCATGTCTTAACGAGTTCGCAACTTTGCACAAAAAATTTTGGACAGAAATGGACACCGGTAGATTACAATAATATTTGATGCTACCAGTTCAGAATCATGTTGAGCAAATCTTACCTCTATGTGATGCCTTATATGTTTCTCTGGCAATGTCAGTTTCTGAACCACAGCTCTCATTTTCATTGGCAAGATCTTTGATTTCACCAGGCAATTGTTCACCAACTAGAATGTCATACACCATTTATACTTAATTCACAAACATTGTAAGTAAAATTGTTGAGCTGCACTCCGTTGAGCTGCACAGCATGTCATCATGTTTAGACATTAAACACATTGTTCATCCTACAGCGGGATGATATAACTTATAGGTTAGACCATATTGTTAAATTTTCGTTGCGAACAATATGAGTGTTAGTTACATGTACAGTAAATGAGACGTAGAGTGTAGTATATTCCAAAACCCAGTCTCAAAAACAAATTCACTTTGGCTTACCCTTATACAGGTATATTTTCCGACTCTAAAGGCTGTTTTAGACATTCACGGGAAGTATTTCAAGACCTTTATCGCCCATTCACTTCTATTTAGTCGTCAGGCTCATCGTTCTCGAACTCATCAGCTAAAAATCATTGACAAATACTGTTCTATTGCATGTATAGCATTTATTGACAGTCTTGTAAGAACCCAGTTTCCTTCACTCATATAAGCTTTGCCTTCTATCAAAGTTCTGAATGTGCGGCAGGAAGAAGAGGAAGATTTTCGGAGAGTCAATAATATAAGTGTTGAAGGCAAGATAACTAGAGGTAGACTGAAACATAGATGGATACTCTCAGAGCAGAGTGAGATGAAGGTCGCTGATAGAGTTAGCTACGATGCAGAACCCTGTTACATGCAAGGTTTAAAATAGCCACGATGTGAAATGCTGAGAATTGCTGAATGTGTGACAAGCAACAAAATATTAGTGTTAGACAAATCAGCTATAATGCAATACTTGAGTTGCACATATAATGAACAACATAATGTAAGACAGGGAGCAATTGTAACTTTTTTACTACTTGCACAATAGAAAATAAACTTTAGAAAACTGTAAATTCAGATAAAAAAAATACTCACAATCTAGTTCTTCTGCAATGTCAATTTCTTCCAAACTCTTGCCATGATATTTGAAGCGATTTTTTGATACTGCAGCGACGAGCAGCTTAGACACCTTTGCCAACTGGAAATGTGTATCTGATTGTCTGTAAATCTTCCTAGAGGCAGAAATGTCATGGCCCATGAAATCGGCTACAATCTCTAGTTCAAGGCTGCCAACTTTCAAATTGACATTGAACTTTACGAACAGAAAATGGTGAAGCATAATATTATGGTATAATACCGAAGTAGCACAAATTCTATTTGCTTATAATAAATACTATATCAATCATCAAAATATTTAAAGGGATGCTGCTAAAGCTGAAGGTCTCTGCAATGACAGAGGATAGAAATAGTGCAGCTCAATGGCAGTGGGGCAATGATGACCATAGAACAGTACCCCCATGTGAATAAAGAATGCACATTTATGACAAGCAACTCATGTCACCTATCAAAGTGTTTTTTTTTCAAAGTGGCTGAGCTGGTTAAGTGGTCGGGTGTCCTGTCTAGAGCACAAGGTAACTGGCTGATGTAAATGCCCCAGGTTCAAACCTGGTCGGGCATGTAGTTTTATAAATGTGAAATCAAGTTCCTAGAACCCGCGTAAACAAATTGAAAAATCCTTGTGTAAGTTCTAACATAAGACATAAAACACATCATGACAATTTTTTGTTAGAATAGTTACTAGCAAAATACTGATGGCCAGTCTCATTCTCATCCTTCAGGTCATCATTCTCCAGCTCACTACAGTTGTCACCTGTAAAATTTAAATGGCATAAAAGTTGATTTTGAAAACCGGTGTTTGTAGAGAGAATATCAAGAATGGACCTGGTCATGGATATATCTATACGCTGTTTATCCCAAAGAGTAGTGTTTGCCTCTCTCTTGTTTTAACTAAATGAGGACCTGGTCACGGATATAATACTATATTTTCATTTGAATATTAAAATTAGAAATACTTTTAACCGGTACCGGTCAAATGAGGACATAGTACAGTGAGAAATGGTCAGTTTAGCCATGTACCAAATGAGGACCTGTACGTGAGTGTCACAATCAGTTAGTTGCTAAAGGAAGGATTGTTTGCTTCTCTCTCATCATTGTCAAATGAGGACAAGGTGCAAGAGATGTTATGTCCAGTTATGTACCAAATTAGGACACAGTGAGTGTGAGCAATGGTAAGCTTGTCAATATACCAAATGAGGACATAGTGCAGTGAGCAATGCTAGGTGCCAAATGGGGACACAGTGCAATTAGTAGGACCTGTTCATCGATGTAACAATCAAAAGGAGTTGTGTTTGCCACTCTCTCATTTTCACCAAATGAGGACATAAGCAAACTGTATAGCCTATGAGTGTGAATATAGAATTTTTTGCTAATACCAAACATGTACCAGTTCGATTAGAGTAGTGTTTTTCATGCTTGCTAATTGAGAACATGATATCCAATGTCACAACTCATAAGTGTGAGGGCTACGACAGTCCCGTACCAAACCAGCACATGTTTTTCTCGCTCTTTTCTGTTAAACGAGGGCATAATAACAAGCAATGCACCTCATGAGTATGAATCATGGCAAATTCAGCTATATTATAACCGCTTTTGTTAATACTCATGAGAGAACTAAATTCTGCTAATAACTTTACCTGCTAGAAGGTAATGGTCGGTGACATCATCATTGTTTTCCCAATTGTCCTTTTTCATGTCACTGTTTTTCTTATCTGTAAAACACAACAAATGGTGCAAACATGATTATGGCAGAGGTGCAATGAGCACTCTGGAATAGCGAGCGAGTACAAACGGGAGGTAAATGTACCATGGACCAACTGAGGACACGTTCATAGATGTAACAGTCAGTTTGTTGCCGAATGGAGTAGTGTTTGCCCCTCTCTCATTTCCACCAAATGAGGACCTGGCTATAGACATGATATCTGGTTGTTAAAGAGAGTGGTGTACACTTCTTTTCCCTGTCAAATAAGGACATAGTGAGTGCGAGTGATGGCAGGTTCACCCATATACCAAATGAGGACCTGTTTGTAGGTGTCACAATCAGTTTGTTGTCAAAGTAAGTGTTGTTTCCTTCTCTCTTGTCTTGTCAAATGAGGACATGGCAACAAGCTGTATAGCCAATAAGTGTGAGTAATGGTAAGTTTTGCTATGTACCAAATGAGGACGCAGTGTAGTGAGTAATGGTAAGTTTGACTACATCATGCCAAAGGTGGTCCTGGCTATAGACATGATATCTGGTGGTTAAAGAGAATGGTATACATTTCTTTTCCCTGTCAAATAAGGACATAGTGAGTGCGAGTGATTGCCGGTTTAGTCATATACCAAATGAGGACCTGTTTGTAGGTGTAACAATCAGTTTGTTGTCAAAGGAAGTATTGTTTGTTTCTGTCCTGTCAAACGAGGACATGGTAAAAAACTGTATAGCTTATGAGCGTGAGTAATGGCAAGTTTGGCCATGTACCAAATGAGGACATGCAGTGAGTAACAGTAAGTTTAGCTATTTACCAATTGAGGACCCGGCTATAAACATGGCCTTTGGCTGACAAAGAGAGCGGTGTATGTTTCTTTTCTCTGTCAAACAAGGACACAGTGAGTGTGAGTGATGGCGGCTTTAGACATATACCAGATGAGGACCTGTCCGTGGGTGTAACAATCAGTTTGTTGCTAAAGGAAGTATTGTTTGTTTCTCTCTCGTCTTGTCAAATGAGGACATGGTCTACGTATGTGCCAAGTGAGAAACTGCATAAATGGCTACATGCATATTAGTTTAATTCTCAAATAGAGTAATTTAATTTTTCTTTCATTCCCGGTAATTGAGGAAATGGGTTTATTACCTTTAACAGTTTGACAGAAACTTTCTCCAGATCGGCTTGAGTCTGTCACCTATAGAATAAGAAGGTGGTTTTCTCAGGACAAATTGATTAGTTTTACAAACATTTAGATCAAAGCCACTTCAACTACATAAGTAGGCTGTCCCCTTAACAGCAATCATCAATTTTATGTAGGCTAACTTTCGAATTAGCAGTTTACTTTAAATTACAAAGCCTTTGGTTGCAGCAAGGCAAAACTCTAGGTTTAATACAATGAAGTGTCGCGCAAAATTTAGATATACAGGAGAGAATTCGAGCTGAAAGTACAATTGACATTACAAGAACTAATAACTATTCTTCCTGGCTAGATTGGGGCTGATTTGACTATAGCTAATGTTACAATGGAAGAAAAAGTAAAGGCTCTAGACTAAAATATTTGCTAAGATCATAATCAGCCATTGGTACTTTCGATCAACAATTAATGTTTAGAGAACCTATTCGCATGAACATGTTTGTCTTAGCACATACATTTGCATGATAGAATAACCTCAACTAAACAGCTACATGCAGTAATAAAAGGGCAATAAATCTAACAATAAATTAAAATGTCCAATCTATGTATTCATGTCACTTCAGAAAATAAATTGTCAATTTTTTAGCGTAATATATAAAAAACACCTAATTAAGGTTAAATTCCTGCACTAATTACAGTCTGGAAAACATAGTGTGACAAGGTGGCCAACAATATAAAATGGCGCATTCACTTACCTTTTAATGTCTAACTTTTTGCGGCTATTCACTCAAACTCTCTCTCAATATTGGCTGGTACAGATGCTAGACTAGTGGTGAAGCAAGGAAAAATGAATGAGCCTGGTTTGAGCCTTTCCTTTTAGACCATATAGGTGTGATGAAGTTGAAAGAGCAACATCTGTGACAACACTTTGCTCAAAGAAAATTAGAAATAGGATAGTACTCATGTTTACTGTAGGGATGAGCACTTGCCACTTGGTTCATGTCTCCATGGACAAAAAAGGTAGTTGGGCTGAGTAGAATGGAAATACGGAAATACGCCAATCGGTAATCAGTATTACTGGTACTCAGTTCTCTGTACTTTGAATTATGTACTGTGTATTCTGTACTATGAATTCTGTACTGTGTATTCTGCTATTGTTATCACTGAATTATTATCACTAATTGCTGCTGAAACCTACTAATTATGAGAATACGACAATGGCCAGCACAACCTACCCCCATTCATTGATACCTTGTCTAACAGTGACAAAGAAACCAAGGTAGAATCAACCTACATGTATAATGATGGAAATATTTACATTTGACTTAACTAGATGGTTGGTGGAGATGCAAAGAAACTTTTCATGTGACACAAATTATATTTTATGTACATTTCACACTGTCTGCGCAATCGGGTAATCCCAAGTGAAAATTATAATGTGAAGATAGTGCACACACTTCTCATGGAGAGTCCTGGTGATGAGTAACATTAAACCTTTAAATTTCAATTTTATTAGCTCTTACAAAATTTAGTTAATGCATGTAAGAAGTGTATTTAAGCTCTTTAAATGCATTCTTTTTAAAATGTTATCCCATTAATGTAAACTGATGCCAGATATCTGTTAATCAACCAACATATAAATATCTTTTGAAATCTACCTTTTAAAATACCTTTCCATGCATCTACAAATTATATAGATTTGCACTCTAAAAAGTAATTTTGCTAGAGGTTCTACGCTCAGATCTTCCTAATTCCTGTCTTTCCTTCTTAGCAACTATGGGGTAAACTTAAAATTTTATCTCTGGTTATAAAACTAAATCTTGATACCAAGCATTTTACTGGTTTAAATGTACACCTTGAAGTTAGGTCATTACTTAGTCATGTGTTGTTGCTAGTGATGGTTTATTGCAGAACAGATATCAAACAGCTGACTTCAGCAGTAAGACAGTGTTTTTCTGTTTGTGTCTCATATTGCCAATTTCCATAGTTCAAACACAGTCCATAATAACTGTGACCCATCCTAGAGATGTCTACGAAACTAGCAAAAATCTATAATTCAGATAAGAGTTTGTCTTGAGAAAGTAGCCTATTCTGAATGATTTGCTATTTATTCATGTTTAAACATTTTATATTGTTTTTAAATTATGTTCCAAGAGCAAATTAATTACGATTTAGGCTCTATATAGTTCATGGGAAATTTAAATGTTGATTACCTGTTTAATTGCCTACATGTATTCCTCTGTTACTTAAACATGTAATTAGTTACATTGGGTTTAGATCAATTAGGCCCAATGTTTCCTAAAGTTGGTGCCCAAAATGTAACAATATTAACATGAAAATTCGGCCTGGTCGGTACATGTACTTGTACATCATCATTTTCACCGCTACAGCTGAACTAGGAACAAAAGCGGTGCACAAATAAATCAGATAGAATCTAAAAAACCATAGATCTGAAATTTGCCTTAGACTTATGCATCAACATTATGCATGCAGTCAGGAGCTGCTGCATACCATAATGAGTGCAGCCAAAGTAAGCCACTCAGTACTCCACAACCTTCATTCAGTTGGTACCCAGTTTTATTTAGTTTGTACTCAGTGACTACTCAGTACTCAGTCATTGTGATACTAGGTTCTAACCAACTTGCTACTTACATTAGCCTTTTAATTATATATTATATTTACCAGCCTCTGTTGGTATGCACTGCCTCAAGTTGACAAGGCAATTTACACTAGCTAAATTTGACAAGGCAATGCAGGTCCAATGTAAATCGTTGACATAAAGCTAAAGAACTCTCAAAATGCATTCATTTTGCTATCCTGTAAGTACATGTAGATACTTGTGCATCCAGTTAGATGTTTATCAAACCAACTAATAATTTTAGAAATCTTGAGCTTTCCAATGCAACCTCAACCTGTGTTATAAAGTTCAACCATTGTGATTAGGTGTCACAGTTGCCAATAATCCAGATTTACATGTACATGTACATGGGATACTCCAGATTTTGAAGCCTTGCTCTCACTTGGAAAAAACTTAGTGAACCAATAAAATATAACTTCAATGGGCAAAGCGATGGTGCTTTATAACATCAGGGGCATTTATGTGGCACATGAAAACCTCAACCATCATGCTACCAATTATTAGGCAGAATGTGAAAAGTTAGTGGGAATTACATCATGTAGTTATAACATTATTATTTTGTTAAGCAACAATATTCCCTTCAAATGCATTAAATTAAACACACTGTCAGAAGTACAAAAATGTAATGACAATCATGAACAAACAGCTTAATATTTTCATGGAAACCAACATATACATGATGCATGTAGTCAGGAGTTGTTGCACACCATAATGAGTGCAGCCAAATTAAGCCATTCAGTACTCATACTCAACAACCCTTACTCAATTTCTACTCAGTTATTACGATCGGTTTGTACTCCGTCCGTACTCAGTCATTGTGACACTAGGTTTTAACCAACTTACCACTTACAATAACAGAATTATTGTTATTAAGGGAGATAATTCTAGGGCATTGAGGTAAAAAATAAGAATAACATGAAGATATATTAGTGCTTTGTGCTTCAAGTTCTTAGCGAGCACCAAAATAACTCAACTAGTTGCATTTCTTGCTGTACACCATATTCTCATAATGAAGTACATGTAGCTAAAGGAGATAGTTGCATTGAGTGTTGATTGTGCTGTCACAACTACATGAAAATAGACTAAGAATAAAAGCAGAGGTTGGGCATCGCTGGACAAATACATCAGAAAGCATCTGATAGAGTATTAGCATATTATACTTATCTCAATTGTGCACACAGCTGTTTTCTTGAATAACTATACCACCTATTACTGCCCATACACTCCCAGAAAAGCAAATGAGGACATTATGTTGGAGAGAGGACAAATCCAATAATTACTTTGAGGCAGAACTCTATGTACAAGAACTCACACCATGTAAATGAGGACATTGTTAGAAAGGTCAGACAACTTCAAAGACAATTTTATATGAGGAATCCCACCAACTAAATGGGGACACATGAATACAAATTCTGCAAAATGCGCATACTCACTCTGTGCCATAAATGATGTCAAGTGGGGACTGGCTTGGATTCTAATGAAACCAAGACCGTCCCGCATAAATTTTCTTGCTGATCAAGGAAATTAGGCTACGACAACTGAGGACGTCCTCATTTGACGGCATGTCCCCATTTGCAGGCGAGAGTACTCGCCAAAGACTGCATTTGACACCTTCCGCTAGTTCACACACACACACACACACACACACACACACACACACACACACACACACACACACACACACACATATGACTGTTAATTCTACTTTCATATGGAAGGATCAACTACATGTAGGCTACTTAGCTAATCTGAGTATTTAGGAGCAACTAATACTTGCCCAGGCTCACTCTTGTGGACATTAAAGTAATTTTCTCTTTTACAAACTTGCTGTCTACATGCCAGGCGTCTTACAGAATCTGCAAACTTATATTCTGTACGATCAGATGAAAAGCGTTCAAATAATAGCTGGATTATTCAAATTTCATGTTGACGTATTAATGTAACAGTAAGTGTGAGAAGCCTACAGTGATTGAACTATAACTGGTTATACATGCTTATTAGGCTACATAGACCAATTCTGTGCTCTATATATACAAGATATCAGTATGATGAGTTGATCTGTCCAGACAGTAGGTGCAAAGTCACTGATTAACGCAGTAAATAAAATGAAATATAAATATCTATGTACTACAGAGTACAATACATATAGTCAGATATTTACCGGTTGCAACAGGGATGCTGATTGGTTAATTAAGTGAATTGCTAAACTTGTTCTAAGATTAAGCCTGTTTTAGCTCAGTTAGCTGAGAATGGATCTAAGGTTAACTTTCAAGATTGCACTAAAATAATGAAGTAGTACTTCTGGAGTTGTCTTCCTCTCAGTTGTATTCACTCTTTAGAAAGAAGTATCATTTCACAATATTAGAAATGTAGATAAGTAGCTTGTTTCTCTTTTAAGGATGATAGAAAGATCTGCTCCTCATTATTAATAGTAATTCAGGCATACAAGAATATCAAGCACATAGCTCACTAAGCTGCTAGAATATGAGAAGAGTATTAGAGGTTAATAACTATTTCTGTATAATTTACAGTTTATGTAGAAAGTATAGCGAAAAATGCTGATTGGCGAGCTTAAATCCAACTAATAGTTACATGAAGCTTTCTAGAGCCAGGAAGTGAGTAGAGTCTCTCTGTGCCAAATCATACCATCTCTTTACAACTTCATAATTTCAACTCGAAAGTTAAAACTTGCAAAAAGTATTTGCTTTTAGGGTATACATTGTACATGTATATGTATATGTAATGCCTGAATAATCAGTTAGCCTTATCAGGGGAGCACAACTAATAACAGATAGTGAAAATAACAATCAAGACAGTGCTCATGTTGCATTGAGCCAGGGAAGGTAACTTCACAAAAATACTTTTCATTGAAACGAGTAATACCTGAATACCAAGCAAACTCCACCCATTCGGAATTCCATCACGAGACTTGCCTGCCCAATACTGAGTAACAGCCTAAGGCCAACTGTGACTCAGCAGCAAATTTTGTATGGTTCACCTTACATAGTCAATGATTATAATTGTGAGCGTACTACAGTGTGCCCACACGGTACAAATCTCACGCAGTCAAATTCCAGGCAGGCAAAAATTGCTTATTATTACACAATGCATTTGATTGTTTTAACGTTATGAAATATTAAATGTTTTATAGAAATATGGTCTCTCTTGTTGTAAAACTTTAAAATCGGTGCTTTTTAACACTTTGCGCCTCATTATTCAGAAATAGAGTCTACTGGTTGCAAATAACATCCACTTCCAGAAATCAGTTTGTCCAGCATCTAGCATAGGTAACCAACAGAAATTGAATAACATACATGTACAAATTGTATCTTTGTTCCAATGGTGTCATATACCAGCAATATACTATGTTATTGCACCTCCCCTACCCAACAGATGTCATGTAATGAAGTGCAGAGTCTATGGCTAACATATACATTACAGGGTTTTATTCCAGTAGCAGCATACATAAGTGAACTAGATTATTGTCAACTGATGTGAGCAGTCTTCAACTGACGGATTTCCTTCACTTGGCCCATGAGATCACAATACTATACAGTATCTATGTCAGGAAAACTGTTTACCATCCACATGTAGAAAGATTCAAAATGAATATTTGACATGGAATCAACAACATGATGGTGATAAAAGTTACATCTGTAGATCTACAGGGACTTGGTGTTTGTGACGAGGTGTACTCTAGGTAAGTGTCATTCACATCATATGAGTTTTAAAACCCTGTAGAACTAGCAACTTAGAGTTAATTTTTTTATGGTGAAATGGCAACACTTGGTGATTTCAATACATGTACAGTACATAAATGAATATAAGGCACAGTGCCCACCACTATATTTTGGCAGATGGTTGCCATCTACTATAATGTTTTGAACCATCCAATAGTTAACCAACTCACACCACTGGTCTATTTAGTCGTTCCAGCACTGGCGCGTATATCGTGTCAGCAAATCTATCATCTTATACTAGGCAGAGGGCCACTATCATGCCACCTGTTAAACACATACATGAACCTCTAAAATATTGCCTGGCAAGCACATGATGCATACTATATTCTGTAGTATTTTAGAGATACATGGTAGCCCTACCAAGATTATTTACTTCACGTTAGTTGAGTAAGCACAGGCCAGTGTTGCTTTCTACTACCTCTCTTAGTCCTGAATGGTTTTGATTTGCACTTGAATTCGGTTTTCTTTGCATTGTTTTCAATAAAACTGACTGATGCCAAAGGTGTCTGCTAGTGCTCAGTGTTTCTGTTTTCTCCATTTTGGAAAAAACCGAATCACCAATTCTAAGCTCAAATTTTTGGAGTTGTCACACTCCATGTTTAACAAAAAATGTGGCTATTCTTGTTTGTTAATAAATTGTATAATTCATTGCTAATTATACATGTATGTATTATAATAATATATAAGTACAAGTATTGTCGTAGATGTGTACAGACAACCCAATTGCACTACAACCACCGATGGCTTTAAGCAATGAAACTTGGATGGCTACCTGTCCATGGTGTAAACTCTTTCTCGTGTACCCGAGCCTCTATAGGTAAATAACATAGCCAGTAACTGCCAGCAGGCTCTGAACGTCTATACTCTATACCATATAATTCTCTGCACATGCATGTATGTAACAGCTACTTACATGTATGTAACAGTTACTTACATGTATGCAACAGTTACTTACATGTATGTAACAGTTACTTACATGCATGTAACAGTTACTTACGTGTCTGTAACAGTTACATACACGTATGTAACAGTTACTTACATGTGTGTAACAGTTACTTGTAATCACTTTGCATGAATGCAAATGTGTTCTGTCTATAACTACTATTATTGTTTAACTCGTCATCATGCCAACAGACCGGTGGGCATCCATAACAGCGCAAACTATGGCGCATCACTACAACAAGTTATCGTTGGGTGGCAACGATGGTAGCACCTAAGTTTGAATGACAAGGATGACATTGAATTATAGAGGTTGAAAGAGGCACAACTATTATGCATGTACACGCATGCAACACCAGCCATTACCAGAAATTGGCACTCTAAAAGAACAATGAGATCTTAATATAAAAACTGAATGAAGCCGCACCTCCACTGAAATATACCGTGACACCACACAGCCACCAACTACTCTTATTAAATTGACTGATTTCACCCCACACATGTTTAAATGAGATGCTCATTTATAACCACTGTCTTGTGAGGTGTAGTAAAGAAATGTTTGGGGAGTATTAAAATAACTAGATAATACTACACAAACAAAATGAACGACAGCAAAACTATATATCATTTCAACATGCCACAAATATGTTCCCAATATTCCGGCCTTTCCCTAACCATGATGTAGATTTTTACAAAGATTACCGAAAATTTTATGTGTGGTGACAGCTACATTAATGGATTTATACACTATGTAATAGTAGGGTATGGTATTAAGATTGCAGTTCCAACCCTTCACGCTTTACACAAGTTTGACTCTAGAATGGACGGAAAAGTCATTGGCTACAGACAAAATATCATTCACAGTACAGTAATGTCTGACTTTACTACGATTTTTTCTTGAAGACACAAAGGAGAACACATTGTAACCCTGCTAATTAGAATAATGCCACGATTTGGCACAGCTGAGTTTTACATAATTTTGCACGTTTATATCTGAGGAAAATGATTAATTATGATATTTGGTTATCAGAAAATATTTATGCATAACTATAGGAAAATTTCCATTGGTACTCAATGATGCTATACAGTATGATACGATACGATTTCCAAGATTACCATTATTAATCACTTACTGTACTATGGGTGATTGCACTGCTACTGTTTACCTCCTGTTATTTGAGTATAGGAAGTTGGTCTATTGTTAAAGATACCAATATTAATATGAAAGTATATCATATTTTCTGGGAACCATTTATATGACATATTATACATGTAGATGTATTATTGGTTTACAAATTACTCTGATGTCAATTTGTCTTCAATTATGTAATCTCACTCATAAGTGTCAAAATGTAGACCTTTGTCGCCAGCTAAAAGAAATCAATCTCACCTGCATGTAGCTTGAGAACCCAAACACAATATGTATACACGTAGTTAGCGAGAGATGACACTTTTTTCAATTTACAGATGTGAGAATATGATAATGGTACCATGACTTGTGGTGCTGTATGTAAAACCTTATTTTTAATAAGAGAAACAAATGCAGAACTTTAAAAGGAATGTAGTAATAGGCCAGCAAATAGCAAGTATCTAGAAAGGCTAATAAACTACAATATAACAGCAACTACTCCCTGCACAAGTTGCCTCAAATGGTAACTTAAATAAATTACTTGCAAAGGTTCTTTACCCTCCATCAAACCATCATAACATTAGAAGCTGTTTGGTGTGTTCAATTATTGATGTAAGTTACTGCTCTAGAGAGATTGCAGTAATTTCCATTCAACCAAGCTAGCTTGAAATCAGAATACAGATGAACCATGTTGGTTCTAATAGTTGACATTTTTATTACCAGGAGGATGTTAGCGGATTATCACCTGAACAATATCAGGTATCTTCAAGTCCTAACGTAATATTTTCTTTTAGCAACATAGCCTTCAAAATCTTTTTCCCGTATAGCAGAAAAAGATTTATTGGAGCATTGAAGAAACTTTCAAAATTCTAAAACGTTAAATGTTAAGAATTCAACTAAGTTAAGCTTTCTAACAGTTTTACAGTATGAACAAACTTACAAGTGCATGTATTAAGTATCTTACATTAAGTGTTTATTTGTGCATGTTAGTAGTGATATCAGTGCATGTCTGTGCAGATCTGCACTGATATTACTACTCATGTTGTTTGTTGACAGCCCTGGTATACATGTAGCTACCTTGCTATCATACTGTTTATGGTTGGCAGAAACAGACCGGCTTTGTCCGAATCATATAGAATTTTACCTGTCTCTCAATATCTCAAGTACATTGTATATAATACACATTGTATGTGCATTCACTTGCTTATCACAATGTGTATGTGTCTTCATTTACATGACATGACAGTGTATAAATACTGCAACAAAGAACTGTAACATAATATACTGTAAAGGGTGTCACTAAAGCCTTTATCACTCTTTGTAGTAATAGTGGCCACAGAGGAATACCTGCCTTGCAGGTGGTTCACTAAACAGGCACTGTTCACTGGCAAAGATTCCTTTTTAGGAAGCTGACCAGTGTAGTGGCCAATGTGTCCTATCTGCTGAGCTAGACTATTAGGTATCAACTAGGGAAATAAGAGCATTGGGTTCATACTCCATTCAGGGATGGGCTATTTTGACAATAATGTGAAACCAAGTCCATATAAAAAAATATCCGTGCAAGAAAATTTCACCAGACCAGGATGCCACTATAGCTACATGTATATGTAATTATTGGTGATATGATTATGATAAATTCTACCTTTGCATCAAACTTCAGTTTGATAGACTATTGATTCTAGCCTTCATTATAACCCACCAAGTCACACTGGCAATGTGTAGACTTTAGCAGTATGATTTAATCTAACAGTATGACTGACATGTACATGTACAAATGTATTTTACCAGTGTGACCTTGTCTAACAGTATTGTAGTGTTTTATGGGTAAGACACACTGGTGCTGATGTAGACACGAGTGCGTGAAGTGCTTGAGAGTGGTCTATCAAGTTGTACTTCCACCTTTACAAGTCATAAAGAGTGAACAGTTATGCAGCTCTTATTACTGTTGTAAGGTCGTTGGCTCGATGCTTAGGCTCAATGATGAGTCAAGGATCGGTGTAGGTCCGATGTTTATACAGTACTTACAAAGAGTGTGGGAAGAGTCTTATATGAGTATGAGGACGAGCTCAGGCGCTAAAATTCAATTTGACTGTGGACGTAGCCTGCTCTGCTGCGGCTATTCACAGTCTGATATGCTCTGCAAAGCTCACGAGATACCGATGGTAAAAGTGCAAACACTCGCCAACCCAACCCTTATCACAGGAAGCAGTGTCACTCTATTTGTTCGTTTAATACTATGCATAGTACAATAAATGTTATGAGAACAACTCCAATATTTGAAACCCAATATGCTTGCATGCTAATTGGTTATTCAGAAACCTAAAAATAACTCTTGAAGAAACTTGTTGCATAAGAACTCAGAGATAGATTGCTTTGCAACAACCAATTAAGATGTGCACGGCCTTACATTTCTGGGATATTTGCCAAGGTTTTGTTCTTAGGTTCCATGAGATTTAGCCTTAGCATTAAATAATGTTTGGGTGGGCGTGAGGTTTGGGTAGTGTACTAAAATTTGAGCAGTGTGAAGAAGTTGGTTTTCACAGGCTATTAAAGGACAATATATGACATGTTACCTTAGGTTGATCCTTTTGTTTCAAGTGATATCACCATCACATTCACTAGTATATAAAGCCCATGAGTTAGACGAGAACAAACATCTCATCTGAGACTCTCCATCTGACAACACGAGGTAACATAACAGGAGACAGAACAAGATGAAGTTCTCTCTATCCTTCTTCATTTTAGTAAGTATAAATTACACACTTGTACAATGCTTACAATTCTAGTAGATGTGGATGATTTTTCTTTCTCTTTGTATTTATACATTTGCATAAACGCCACCTGATACTGAGCTGCTCTTTTTGCAGCGTAGGATCTGTAGACCATGTGTATTCGTACCCATAAAAAAATTTTAATTGGGACAAAATATGACATCAAATAATTTCTTTTTCTTTTTTCTCACTACCAATTTGATTTATCTTTTTGAAACACAACCATTCATGTGTGTATCAAATTTTAAAACAAATAATACCACAAATATAAAATATCCATTATATTAAGTATTATTTATAATATTATGCTAAGTGTATATACGAGCATGCGAGAATAACTACATAAGGTTACACAGGATGTAAATAACTTCTACATGTACATTTGTAGTTCAGCCGAGGGTTCATTTTTAAAGAAGCAGATTATCACCAGTAGTTGCAAAAACAAGTTTTAGGAATTTAGACAATGATCATTCGACATGCATGCCTATAAGTATTTATGTCATATTTATCGTAAAGACTCCAGACTTTGGGAAATAAAATGTATCCATTGTGTGTGTGAAACCTTGTCTAATGGTTAAAATCTTACTACCAACATCTACATGTACAATGTATACTCCTTTTGATATGGCTTTCATATCTGCTGTAGGTCTCTCTGTGGGTGATGCTATCGGCAAAGCCAATAGACAAAAAGCTGAGGAATGCTGGAATCAAAGCACTGAAAGCACGAAGTAAGCATTATACTGTAGCAAGTATATATTTCCATTATATTGTAATATTTGTATGAACAGTGTTGCGTTCATTATACTGTAGCAAGTATATATTTCCATTATATTGTAATATTTGTATGGACAGTGTTGCGTTCATTATACTGTAGCAAGTATATATTTCCATTATATTGTAATATTTGTATGGACAGTGTTGCTTTGCTCCCTCTACAACTACTGACTCTTTGGTCCCAGTCAACTTCATGAGTGTTTGAGATCTACATATGACCAGCATAATACAACATTGTGTACATTTATGTAGTGACCAATTGTGCGTCCAGTTGTGTGTCCAGTTGCGTGTCTTGTCAGATCTCATGATCTCATTTAATTAAGTTATAACATTAAAATTAATGCTACAGCTGATTGGCCAATAACTACGACTGAAGATGTGGTTGCAGCTACTACAGATGATTGGCCAATAACTACGACTGAAGATGTGGTCGCAGCTACTACAGATGATTGGCCAATAACTACGACTGAAGATGTGGTCGCAGCTACTACAGATGATTGGCCAATAACTACGACTGAAGATGTGGTCGCAGCTACTACAGATGATTGGCCAATAACTACGACTGAAGATGTGGTCGCAGCTACTACAGATGATTGGCCAATAACTACGACTGAAGATGTGGTCGCAGCTACTACAGATGATTGGCCAATAACTACGTCTGATGAAGTAGACTAAGGATCGGTTGAAGACACGGACTCGAGTATATTTAACAGTTTGTGGTGATTATTCAAATTACCCACTATTCCTCTTTGACAGAAAATATCATATACAAAGATATTTTCAGAACAAACGCCTTTTCTTCTTCTTTTTAACCAAAACTTTCTGTTAAAAAATATATGTACCTACTTGATTTATCTGACAGTTTCAAGTACGCCTTGAGACTCGCTAACTATAACATGCTCTGGCAGCTTAATAAGCATGTTATTGTTCTCATAGTCAGCTCTAGAGCTCAATGCTACATATTAGGTTGTGTTGTAATAATAATATATTTCATTGTATTGAGACTTGTATCAAAGGCCGAAATGCACAATAATGTATTGTAATATAATTATAATACACAATATATATAATGCACATGTACATGTGCATTGTATATCTTGTATGATATACTTTACCTTTTTATGTTGTTGAAACAAGTGCACTTTGGGAAGGAAAGTATATTCTACATACATCACCTATTTTCTCTGTACCTAAACCTTTCACTCTGTTATTCTATCTTTTGCTAAATAAAATCTGCTGTTGCAAACAAAGTTTAAATATTGCTACATTATTCCTTTTGACATGACACAGTAGTGGAATTTATTTATTTCCTGCTTTTAGTACTGAACATAACTAATAGTGGTAGGTGAAATAAACTACATAATAATGTTACATTTTGATGTTAAATTGCAAACTATTGATGTTTTAAGTGAATTACATATTCATGCTACACAAGGATAATATGTGGTTATTGCTCTATATTTAAAGTGAAAGGCAACTTTAGTTTTGACTTCAATTAAAATAAACAGTTATGCCCCCATGACACCATTGATGCATATCACAATGAATTCTACGCGGTGTTACATAATAAACAATTGCATAATATATTGGGTCACGTGACAGCGTGGAGGCCGCCATGTCACTTGTTCACCAATTTTGGTGAACGGAAGTATTGTTACGCAGGCGCCACACAGACTTGTGGGGCTGTGTAGACTTCAGTTTCGGTACTAACAGGCTGTAACGGGGCGTATCCAATTAACCGCGATGAAATGTGAGTTTGTTTAAACTAAAGCTAATATTGGCACGGCTCAACTTTGGCTTTTAAAAAGAGTGGAAACTAAATTACGCTCTGTGATTTTTTGAAGTTCTTAGTGTCAGTGTGCTGCTTTATCCTGTAATTACCCAGCACAGTGATTGAATGACAATAACTAATCTGTACAATAAAGCTAAGCTACAGTAACAGTTTACAGCTATGGAAATCTGCAGCTTATAGAAATAATCCCCAACTATCTATCTAAAGTAAGTAAGTAACAGTAAGAGCAACTCAACTGCGAGAGCAGTAGGCTAGTCGTAGAGTTAGAGTAAAAGGTAGAACTTCTTTTAATTTCTGATTTCATCATAGCATATTATGTTATGGTGTTGATTATGAGGATATTTATTTATTATAATTATTATTAGGGCCTCCTATAAGATAAAAAAACAATCGAGTTCTCACGACTTTACGCACTTTTAAGTGCGGTCTCTGTGAGAAAATTGCAAAGAAAAAAAAAAAATAGTGATTCTTTTCAATTCTATTAATATAAATAATTGAATTTTATAGTTAGCGACTGCAGTACTGGAAATGGAAATGATCAAATAATTATCTCATTATTATTAGATTAAGGTTAACAGATGAGATTTAGGTCGAACCACTCGAACAACTTCTCCAGGATTTAGAGACCATAAACAAGCAAGATTACTTTTTAACGCCGCTCGCTCCCCATGTACACCTTCCTTCAAATACTAATAGACTAGGCTAATCAATAATTGTATAATTATTGTAATAAACATATTAAAAATTTTAATAATACTGCTATATTATTATCATTAGGTAACATAAACATTGCCTATTATTCAATGCCATAATTACAATAATATTAATTTGAATGTCATTGTTATTGTGGCATTGAATGATGAATGGTTGAATAATGTTACCATTGATAATATAATAATAAGTAATGTTATATTCATTTTATATTATTATTTAGTTATATTTGTATTTTATTATGTTAGAGATATAAGTATTGTATATAAATGTATATATTTTATATAATAATAAATATAATTCAGAATTATTATTGTCATAACATAATATATTTATCATCTACATATTTATATTAGTTAGGCCTATTAAATTGCAGCTATTTATTCATGTTTATATAGGGCATGATGAAATTATTATATTGTTGTTCTAGTTGATAGTTGATAGTAGTTGGATAAATAATAATAATTTCAGAATTGTTTTGGATGACATTCATGTGTAATAAAATTCAATTTGAGAATCAACTCTAAAGAAACCTTACACTAATTCATACATTTCGCGTGGAATAGCTTCTTTTTGAATCGAAATATCACATTTTTGTAATGTTGTTTCGATTTTGTGATGAAAATCAAATTGTTCAAATCAGTTTGACGAAGCAGTTCTTTACTGTTTTTTTTTTTCAGTGTCCTTTTTGTTTGATATGTGTGAATAACTGTATTATTTCGTTTGCGAAAAACCTCTCCGTATTTATTAATTAAATAATTCAACTGATGATCTGTGGTTACGAACTACATGTAAATTAGACAATAGTTGCCTATTATTTCCTTGATTTGGTTGCTGTTTTAATATATTATCTAGAAAGTAAATGTGAATATTTCATTTCATGTTCCAGAGATTAAGATGACTCATGTGTCAGCTCTCCTTTCCTCTTTCTGCTACAAGATTAACATAGGCTGCTGCATCTACATCCGTAGCTACTGAGTCCTTCATTGTTGGTGACTCTAATATGCTTCAACTAATGGAGGCGGTATTTTTGGGTAAACAAACAGATTTTATTTCATTTGGTTTTTAAACCAAAAGACAATTGATGACAAGACTTTCCATCTCAAGCCACTCTACATTAATTGTACAATCACTTAGTATGCTTGTGCTGCTAATATAAATATTTCTATTTTGTAGATGATTGAACTTTTGAGTTAATTTATATATAGAGCTTTGTCCTTTTTGCTGTTTGAATAGATAGGCTACAATTGTTAATTAATTTTCATTATTTTGATGGTTCAGCATCCTTATTGGTTACTTTTTAGACTACCATTTTGACAACCACCCCAATTTTCAGAGCATCAACACCCGGATAATATGCTGAACTAGCACAGTTCTATCCATCGTAAAGCCAAGGAAAATATAGAATTGGCAGCTGTCATTTTCCTCACGTGAGTGTATAAATATCTGGTAATCTACAGCTTGACAACCTATCAACTAGTCTTTTATCAAGGCTTTATTTGGACTTGTCATTTTAGAAAACCCCACCCCAATGATGTATCTAATGCGATAACAGTTTTGCCACAGTTGGAACCGTTGCTTTAGACTTTGTGCAGTCCTAAAAACCAACTTGGTCTTTACTGCATTGCATGTGGATTATGTCTGTTTATAGAGGATTTTTGCTGATTCCCGTTGTATCCATTTTATCTCATCACCATTGTTGCATCCATGTCGGTGTCAAATAAGCTTTATGGTTTGGCTCACATATTTCAGAACAGCTTTATTTCTCCAAATCTGCATTTTGGTTTTATAGGGACATTTATTAGTGACACAAAAGTTCTATGGCTATAGGTACAGTAGGCCTAATGTTCTTCCTGTTATCATGGCTAACACTCTGGAAAAGTCGTGGGAGGTTGTTATTCAGTAAGGTAGGTCTCCAATCATACCTAGTATAACAGGGAGACATTTTAATTCGGTGTCAAATGCATATTGCCAAAGCTGTACTACTAGGGCAGCATTTATCAACTACTTTGCAGAACAGGTGCATACTTTATATGATTATATAAGATTTTGTTTGCCCTAATACTCAGTATGTTACTGATATTCTAACAGGACATGAAGTACGTTTGGAAAGAGATAGGTGGGCACGGCAGTCCTGGCTATAGTGATCGCTACTGCACTTACACTCTTGGATTCGGTAAGCTATTCTCCTCCATCTAGGTAGAATGTTTCATAATTTTATGTACCATGTGTGTATCGTTTTGGTTTCGAAGGTGGCATCACCATATACATGTACACTGTAATAGGAAGACAACTATTTTACTAAAGCACCCTGGCTATGTCGAGTGCTTTGCCAAGACAGTATGTCTTGACTACCTCTCTTTATAATAACCCAATCGCTAAAGTATCAGCTTCATCTTTCATTTTAGTCTTTATTTAATATTTGGGTAGTCCCAGCTTTGTAAGCAAGTGTTAGCAAGTTGCCTATGGAATCCATATTGGTTCACTGGTTAATCTTGAGTTATGCTTTCAAGATTTCGATTTCGATCCTGCAAGTGATAATGGACCACAATGAACCGCCACTAAAACTGTGTTTATATGCATCTTATGTGGTGCAGTGCAAAGTGGTATTGCTTGTTTGGGAACTAAGCTAATCGTTGTAGGCCTACCATGTTTTCCATAGATGTTACTATACTTTAGTATAAAGCAAGACTGTCAGGAGCTACAGGCTAAGAAAACAGGATGTCACCAATTCCTACCATATCTGGCACCTGTTTATAGCAGATATAAAAGAGCACACTAGAGAGCTACTAAGAGGGTTAGTAAATAATTGGTGTACATATTTATGAATTACTGGTATTTTTACAAATGTGTGACTCCTCAACTGCATACTTGGAGAGTGTAGAACACAAAAAGATATAACATGCATGTACATGCGTAAACAACCCCCCTGTAAGATGCATTGTTTTTGAGCAGAGCAAATTTCAAAGGTGTAATTGTGTTTTGTGTTGTGGATATGGCGTTGCACATAAATATGCCGAGTGATGGCCATATAATATTATATTTCTACCTGTGTTGGTGTTGTGAGATTGCTTTCCATTTAAAATGTATCCCGCTATAACAATATCATATGCACAGTTATAATATTTTAATATGATATATTTTGACAGTACTTCGTCTTACTATTACAAGAAGAGCAAAGAAACCAACTTTGGAGGACATCAAAGCAGCCTATCTTCTAAGCTATGTTTATGTTTTTCTATATACAGTGAAATTATAATATAGAGACTATCGATTTTTCAAATATAATCTAAAAGTAATTCACAAAACGATAACTTAGCTAATGTATTTATAAAATTTTAGCTAATTTATAAACTTGTATCAAGTGTGCAGATAAATCCATATTACTAGAACACTTGAAACCACACTGGCCCATTATTGTTCTGGGTATGTCACAGACTTGTTCCTTTCGTGCAGGAGCCACTAGCTGGTGGTGTTTAGGCTGATATGTCTCTTTATTTGTGTCTCCATGTACACTCTTTGGATGGAGTAGTGACCTGACCAAATAAACAAAACAATTTCAGTTGTTGCAAGTCATGGATGAATAATATTCCATTGCCACTTGAGCTCTAAAGATAAACGATAATCTCACCTTGAACATATAAAACTGCTGCTGCATGTCAATTCACCAGTCTTTTTGATATCTAATCTTGTGCCTGTATTATCCTGGATAGGCTGTTGATTCGTTACTGTTCGTGTTTCCACTCGTCTTGGTGTTACAGATGCTAAATATATATGTATATTGTATAACATAAAGTTTTGCTATATTAAATAAATATAAAATGGGTATACCCAGTCAAATAAATTGTGGTGGCAACCGCTAGTCGGAGCAGAGTAAGAAGCATGGTGATGGTAGGTATAACAACATCTAATTGTGCTTAGAAAGTTGGGAATAGACACAAACATCTCAACAAAAATTTTAAATGTTTTATCTAAGTGCTACTACTTGCCTAATTTTTGCTGAAATAGTGTAATTTATTGTCACTGTGCACGAAAAATCGGTAAACCAGTTCTTGCAGTTGATGACCTTGGGACTGTGACCTTTTTGTAAAGGTTTCCATAGAGTACTCTCTTTGGCGTCATGGAGTAGATAACTCTATAGTGTTCTCCAAAATGGCGCGAATCCTTTGAGAATTTTTTATTGGTCATAAAAGGAGACAACTCCACATTCATAAGTTTGAAAATTGCCCTGAAATGAGAAAAGGGGTCATCTTTGTTGGCTGTTTACAGCAGCTACAACTGAAACTATTTATCTAATTCTTGTTTCATACGATACTTAAACATGTAAACTAGTGCTAAATAGTACAAAAAAGTGCAGGGATATTTGTTCACTTACCATACATTGCTCTTGAAAATGAGAATATTCTATTTCGAAAGTTGCTCTTCCCTTTAAAGGGGAAAATCACAAATTTTGAAGTGATTCTAAAGTGATAGTTCGAAATCTGGCGGTTCCAGACGTCATTTCCACAAATACCAAAATCCGCGTTTTTATCCAGAAAATCGGTTTATCTGATTGGTCATGGGCGCATCCTTGTTGGTAGTCTAAGATCTGCAGACTTACACCGATATGCGAGGTGATTAATATATGCCCCGTTAAATCCACTATATTGCTATAGCCGTGCTGTTTCCGGTAAGTTTGCGACAGCCACTTGTGTTTTTTAGTAATTTCCAAAGTTTTCTGCTACTTACACTTGCTTGTTTTTTATACTGACTAATATAGCTCACGGCATATTCTACAATGCATATTTATCCGTCGGTAAGAAATCAAATCAAGTTATATTATAATAAGTATTTGTTCATTCTTTTCTAATCCTACTAGATTATTTCCCACCGACTCTGACTGACAGTCACTGCAGTTTCACTGAACTATAAAAAACGCTAGTTTCAATTTGTTTAAAATAATTATTTATCATCAATTATGTTTGTTTTTATTTACTTATGCACGTAATTAATTAATAACTGTTCTACCATGGGTTTCATTGGTAGTTCAGCGGAGCTAGCAGTGACTCTCAGTCAGATTCGGAGCTAGCAGTGACTCTCAGTCAGATTCAGCTAGCAGTGACTCTCAGTAAGTTTTCGTGGGAAATATAACATGAACTCAAGCTGCAATAAAATCACTTTTATTTCTTTGGCATCAGATTGCTGTTGACTAGACACAAGACAAATGAATCACCAGTTACTGCTTACTTGCCGCTGTAAATTAATGATTAAAAGTCAAACAATCAATTGAAGGCAATGCAAATCAATATAATAATATATCATTCAATTTATTTAGTGTGTTGCTTTTACCAAAACAGGCTAAATATAAATGATGAAAGCTGTTAGTTGGAAATGGTAAAGCAACATTTCCAAAAAAAGACAGTTCCGGCAGGACATTTCTCAACTGTGTAGATTACATTTATTAGAATACAACTCACCGATAATTAAGTTTAATTAAATGAAAAATTAATATTAAAAAGGAAAATTAATGGGTGGGGTTAGGGGTTCAAACTGTCACGGAGAGGTTTAGTTCGGAACTGTCTTTTTCCCATTGTATTGGATTGCAGTACATCACTTCACCTCCATACTTTCCTGGTGTTCTATTTCTTTCTTTACTGCCTATTTTAATTTTATCTTAATCTTGCTAATTTTCATTTCATGGCGTGCGTTCAGATAAATAAAATTAAAATAAGCAGTAAGTAAGCCCAATGACTGAAAGAAAAAAACAGAGATGCCAGACTCAGTTAATTCAAGCAACATTTTATGACTTATTAAAAGACTCGTTTCCAAAATAAAACTTGCAAACATCTCTGGAAAAAAACTAGTATCCCGTGTATGTTTGTGCAATATTATGAATCTGTTCCACAATGCTGACCATTAAGAAATTTACTTTAGCCTCAGTGACTGTGACAAACCCTATTGATACTCTTAACTATTCTCTATAATGGCATAGGCCTATGTGACTAAGAATATTGGGCCTACACTGTGGTGACTTGGTGACTACTATGTCTAACTACTACTATTACTATAGATAATTCAACTTCTGTTGATTCTATTGATACTGTAGCTACTACTGCTACTACTGGACCCTCTGGTACTACTGCGACAACTTACCACTTTTCTACGACTAACTATTATTGTAACCAACTACTACTATTACTACTGCTGATTTTAACTACTTGCATGATTACTACTAATGCAACCATAACTAACTACTGAAATCACCATAATACTGCTACTACACTGCTATCACTTTAACTTACTGCTAACTACTACTATAAGTAACTACTCTTACTGCTAATATGAACTACAGCTAATACCACAAATGGTTCTTTTATTTTGCTAGTAAACTGCTGCTGCGACGACTAATACTGACGATAGTGGGCATACTATCAATGTTGAGCTGATACTAACACATACAGCTTGTTGACTTGTGTTGTAGGATGTTGCAGTGCCTGCTGCAGTTGGGCCACCAGATGCTGATATGCTCTCTTACTTTATTCTATGAGTTTGTAGTACTGAAGCACTAATGAGTTTTACCATGCACTAGCCGATGCTTTCAAGAAAATGCAGTCTCATATCCATATAGCTCTTCAGGTAGGTAGTTGTATGAATAACTACTCGGAATCCTGTATCTTAAACATTGATGCTTTATCGGCAAAGAAGATTTAGAATCTGATACTCCTTCAGAGTCTCTAATAATTTTGAATTTGGTTATTATAGTAATTACACTTACATGAATTATTCATTGTTACACATGAAGACTGTGTGTGTAGGCAGATCTATGTGCAAATGAAAGTAATACACGAGACAGTTATTTCTTGGTTGCAGATAGATTCTGGTAAGATGTTCCAGACAAAATGTTATAGCCTTGGAATATCGCAAGAGACACCAATGGAGGGTAAACTATCCAGTTCAACAGGAACAACTTTAGGAAGAAACCGCATTCATCATTGCAGTTGGTCTGGTATCCTTGCCGGCAGTCTCCTTGAGGTTAAATATTTGTCCATTGCTTTTGCATGTAGGTGCAGTAGTGGGGAAAGCTAGATAGACCTCCTTACTCCTTAGTTGGGGTTTTGGAGAAGGGGAATAAATCTAGAAAAAGCGATTTCTGTTTAAGTTTTACTGAAAAACAGAGGTTATCTCAAATTTCTCCACTTCTGCATCTAAACAATTATTGACCTCCATGGCCTGAATCTTGCAACCATTTGCTATCAGCCATTATGTTAGCTGTCAACATAATATGGTCAACAAGGTCAGTCTATAACTGTAGGGCTTGCCAGTAACCTCTACCTCACCAACTATGCAAGTGTTCAACTGTTGAAACCCAGGCAGTGAAGTTGAAGTTTGATCATAACACAGTCCACTCTGCACTCTGCTGGAACTTCCTCCACTTGTACACCTCTGCTCTGACTGCTCAATACTCTCTAGCAAAATCTGTTGGCTATGTTATAAAACCATAGTAGCACATAAGTGCTACATGATGGTAATCATTAGTGCTTTGCCATAGATTCAACAGTTGAAGCTATCATAGAATCCACAGGAGCCTAGCCACCTGCAGTATAATATTTTAATGTGTACTTTTAATAATACTATTACCAATGTTTTTCATGGGTAGCAGAGTGTCAGAAATTGTTTCCAATGATATTGTGTAAACCTTTTATACATGCAGTTATATGTAGATATAATAAAAGAATTCGTGATTTCATATAATGTTTATACAAATACAGTGTGTTGTGCCACATGGTACCTTCAGCATGTACATGCATGTTTATTTGTCATACATAAGTTTTATAATGATAAAATGTATATTATATTACTGATACATGTACAGGTATAAATGCATTTGCATTGTTGGCAGACGATGCTAAGGTCTATGTGATTGCACTGCACTGACAACTGCAGTCAAGAAATTGAAATGAAAGTAAGGAAAACAAATACATGTATAATTAGCATAGCATTATGTTATACGGATAATAGTATAAAGTTATCTCCCCAGGAATGGTCGATCGCCGGAAACCGTAGTCTCACAAAATAGTATGCCGAAATCTCAAAAAGGAGATAACTCCTAATTTTTCAATCGTTTAGAAGGAGTTTTAATTTCACTAATTGAGGCATAAGGAGGGTCATAAAATACAAATCCTTTGTTATTAATAAGAGAACATATGTTGATTTAGTATACTGTACAATAATTGTTCGAATATCTTGTTTAGAACAGTACAAAAACTAACTTCAAAGTAGGGCACAATTTGTGAATTTCTCCTTTAAAGTGTGATCAAATTGTCAATAGATTTAATAAATCGAACGAAATCATAAAATCACTAAGTCCATCAGACAGTGTGCATGCTGAAAGTCCTGTGTCACTATAGGCAAGCATTATTTGCTAATTTATATAGAAAAGATCAGACAAAACCATAACCATGCCCACTTAGGAAGTTCCTTACAGACACTAGCAGTTAAAACAAGTAATCTCTGTACACTGGGCTGTTACTACATGTAGGGGGCCTACTTACAATATGTAGTTGTATCTAGGAAACTTAGATGGGGTATTAGATAAAATTCACGGGGATCAAGAAGAGAGAAATGCCAAAGAGGAGCCTCAGAGTCAGCATGGTAGACCATGATGATGCCAGATATTAGGAAGAAGCAAGGTGTTTTTTGATTGAATAACTTACAAAGCATTTTACATAAAAACACATTTGTGTGACAGCCTCTAGCTTTCCACATTGAAACCAAAATTATAGTAACACTAAGTACCATAAAAAACTTTAAAGGATAATAATTGGGCATTACAACACACCAACTGCTTGTATAACATTCACATGTACAAGCCAACTAAACCCAGTCTTCAGGCTACTAACATCCTTGGGTCCCAACTACAGTCCCTATGTTATGCATATTCAGTACTATTAATAGGGACATGTATTATAGGCCTATAGTTTCAAAAAATTATGATTTAATACTTCTTAACCTCCTAGTAGATATACACATAGGCCCTCATATATATGCATCTCGGCTTACATCTATATATCCTAAATATGCAGATGAATGCTTATAACTGATTTAACAACAAATACTCCCCTGTGGCAATTGCAAGGGTTCACTGGTCACTACAAAAAACATAAACTCATGAAATTGCAAGCTAGGAATTAATACATGTACATGTACATTTTCAACTGATATACCAATCAGTTTCTCAGAGGAGGAGGGTGGTTCTAAGGTGAACTATCACATTGCTGACTAATCCAAGCAGCATCGAATTGGCCACTGGATTCCTAGGCTGCATCCTCAGATCCTTGATGCAACATGTTTTGTACCTGCATGCGTATCTAGTAATGCAACCAGAAGTAATGCATTTCTACCAAGTTTTGAAAGCCACTCTGATGGCAGTATTTGAGTGTTTTTATCAACTTCTAAAAGGCATCTTAGTCTCCGAGGTCACTTCCATTTGTATAGTATTTTCATTAACTGGATTATTATTGTTGCTGCTCACAACTCTTCATGCCTAGCCTATTGGTGTAGGATGTAAACAAGTAGGAAATGTAGATAGAGAGGTGTAGGATAATAGTGTAGAAATCCATGACTTGTATGTTCATAGAAATCTCACAAATTCAGTAGCGGATATTAACAGATATTTTTCAAACGGTTCCTAACTTTATGCTACTTTATGGTATTTTAAAATGCGTTCCCTTGTTGAATGTTACATTATGTAATTTAAATAGAGCTTCTCAAACACATTAGAAGTGTGTGATAGTGGTGTCCTGGTTATACATAGCAATTTTCGAAATCGATAGAATCTGTAAAATAGTACTAAAACTTGCTCTTATACCTAGAACTGGCACCTTAGGAGGTGTAGAAATGTCATATTTGAAATCAGCACAAAATTCTGATCTAGATACATGTTTTTTTATGTGGCCCCACTTCGATTGCTAGAACGGCTATTTTTTTCAAGATATCCAGAGGTTGCTTCTGTACTAATATACATTATTGTTCATGTTAACTACATCGTACATGGCTTTAAGTAGTTGTTATTTTCATTTGAGAATAGAAGAGGTGTCCATTGGATCTGTACACATACATGTAGATTACGTGCTGCTAACATTATTACAGAGCACCATAGTACAAGGACCAGAGCTTGTGAGATGGATACAGAGCCAACGACTTTTTGGTCTACTTCCCTGTTGACATCGCATGTAGCATGATTCATTGAATATTGCTCTTTAATACTACAAGTAGCCTATGTTATAAGTAGAAGGATGTACATTGTACATGTATGTATGGGTATATTATCTACTGTACATGTATATAGATATGCACCAAAATACCTAGAGTAATGGAGTATTGATGACTTTTAGTTGCTAGAGCCAGTTTGTTCATCAATTTTGAAGAATACTAGTTAGGAAAAGTGACACAAGTTCTCCCTGAGTGAATGTTGAGACCAATTTTCTACATGTATATGCAGCACATCAGAACACATTCACATCTATTCCCCACTTTTGGGGGTTAATATGGTGAAGAGAATAACTGGTGTGTCTTTAATATTTTTACAGCAGTAAAACAAACAACTATCCATTGTTGTAGCTGTTGTATTACCTCAGTCTAACACATTATAAACCTCCCACAACTCAATTCATATAACCATTAGGGCATTATAGCAGTAGCAATCCTAAACAACAATATTGTAATGGTACGCACAGTCGTCTCTTACACCTGACACTCATTATTATGTGTGCTTACATGTATATACTTGCTTGCATTCTACCCTGTGTAACTTCTATATTATTGTATATATTTGTATAATCATTACTAAGTCTTTTAGTGCCTTTTGTACCCATGTACAGAGGCCCGACCTCTCAGAATTACTTGATATTCATTTTGTACATGAATTGGATCATTATAAGCAACTTTTGTATAACCCGACCCATTTTGGGTCGGCCGTCGGGCTTCCGGCGGCCATGTTGTTGCGCAACTTCCGGACGACCCTATGTCGTCTTTTCCCGACACTACGTCGGGTGGAAGTCCTTATACTATATAAAGAGCATTGTTTCACTGTTCATTGTCTCAGTCTTCACTTGGCTTTCAATAAAGACACATCTATACTTGAGACAGAGGCTTTCACTTCCTTTTGTCAGGTCATTCGCTTAGCGAACCGCCTACTAGGTCGGATCACTCTCTTTCAACATATAGTCTGAAGGTCAGACTTGGGACCAGATGGGTCGTCTCTGGTAGTTATTGGGCTACTGAGACCGCTCGATCTTTCATGTAATGAGAAGGCCTAGCACCACTCATAGGCACTTCAGTTTTGGGTCGGTAGTCGTCCAAGGACGACCGCACGAAATACCAGAAACCATTACAATATTATAACTACATGTATCTAGTATTACTAGTTATGTCTAGTAATACTAGTAACTGCTATTTGGCCATGTGCAGCTGTTGTTTTTGTGGTTTCTATAGAAATCCGCAGGCACAACCACTTCTAATTCGACAGTGTTTGCCGTTACGCATGAGAACTAACACTAAAGCAATCTTTTCCGGCTTATCAATGGCGATCTGACAAATATTTGTTGTTTTTACTTGCACGATAAATTAATTGACCACAACAACTATACTTATACTATGTGAGGTGTAGAAATTTGCATATCAAAATATTTATGTATAATTAATAGTTTCACGCAAAAAATACCTGGCCCCACCTCAATTGCTAGAAATCTTTATAAAAAGGGAGGTTGCTTCTGTACTATATGGTTTTGGAGTGACAATGACATGCCCAGGGTCATTCTTCTGAAGATATACAATGTACTATTTATGTAAAACATTATAGAGATGTATTATTTGGTGAGAGGTCTACACTAAGTTATGACTGGCTGTACATTATTTTGTAAACACATAAAAAGTAACCCTACGCTCTATATACTTGGCATTGTATTTTAGGAGTTATCTTCCCAGTTGCAATCACTACGTAGAGGCACCATTTAATGATATTAGACATGTACATGTAGTTACACTGCCTACTACACTGTATTATGATTTTGATAGAAACACTGGCACTTCATCCTTAACATAATATCAGTATATCAATCTACATGTAGTTGCTGTATATGTAATACAATTCATTGCTAATCAGCAAAAAATCTATAAAATAACAGATTATTATTTAAATTACTTAGCCATGCTACCTACATGCACATTTACATTCCCAACACTAATTTTCTAGTGATAGAAGTGCAAATAATGCTGAGCTACAGTACTACAACTCATGGTAGTCTATCACCACATGGAGAACTGAGCTACTAACACAATTCAATCAACCATTAACAACATGATGCAATGTGATGGTGCAACGATCAACTCTAAAAGTTGTCTACTCATTGGATTACTCCAGTAATGGAAACATAACTCCTACCCTTCTATTTGTCAATTACACTATTGAACACAAGTCATGTACATCCATGTGAAATACATTCCATATTAATATTAAATGCCGCTATTCTTCTGTTCATCCTTTAATCCAAATAAATTAGAGTACAAAGCACATCATGAACTACAAATAATTTACAGAGTAGTACAGTAATTGAAACCATGGAAACACGCAGATATAAAAGTTGGCAAATTGTTTAAGAAAACTCACTTGTATCCTGAGACCTAGTCTCGTTTCATCTCAATTTTTTATGAAGTAGTGTCCCGATCTCATCATCTCGAATTACAAAATTGTGTCTCATTTTACCTCTACTGGTAGTAATATCAATGCTGATTGGTCAGTTTAAAAGCCAAACTGTTAATTACTTGAAACTTTGTAGAGAAATTATAGCATCGGTAAATTCTTTCTATTACCAAGTCATACCAACATTTCACAATTTCATAATGTAAGTACATGTACATAACAGTTAGTTGTGACTCTTGCACATGTACATGTAAATAAAATGCAATACTAAGAAAGATAAACGCTCATCTTCATTTTCGTGCTTTCATGTATAATGGTCTAGATTGGCTTTAATTTTCAATAAGAATAACTTAACATTTTCATTGTTTTTTTAACTTACCAAATTCGATAACTTCTATGAATTTGCTTCAGTGTAGAATAAGCCTCATGCATACGTGATGCATAAAAAAATAAAATATGAGGTCAATGGAGACGACGGGTAGACGCGGTGTATCTGATGGCAGGTGTAGGCCTTCACTTCCTGGACGCAACCATAGAACTGTTCGTTTGCGCTCTCACTGGCTTCTGGTACCAATTCGGCAACGGACCTTCTTCATCTGCTTGGCTGATAGCTATCCCAGCATGGGTATTGGTGGTGGTGCTGTGTCAGGCCCCATGGACAAAGGTATTGGATCCAGCCAGTCATTTAGGTTTCTCTACCCCACATACCTGACAAACTGTTGATAACTGAGGCCATCCACTTCGTAGATCAGCTTACAGTATTGGTGATTATACACAGAATCATGGTTCACGTGATGAAATCTGCATTCACAAAAGTACCGGACCAGATGCTGTTTGATGTGGATACAACCCAGTCGCTCTGTACCAGGAAACTCACAGATTCTAGCTGTAATTACTCTGCTTCTACTCACCAACAACACATGTACATGCTTGTATCACCTGGAGAGCCCCTCAGCTCGAACACTTGGTCCGGTTTTTCTCTGTAGAGACTCGACTCTCTGGCACCTCGACACGCTCTAGTTTATTTCTAGGTCTCTCCGGTCTCCACTGCATATCTGGTTAATGAGTGTTCTTGATGACAACCAAGAGACCCTGAAGCAGTTAATGTTAAATTAAACATGGGAAGACAACTCACCGACGGTGAGATATTTCAATGAAAGTACAGGTCATTGTATGGAGTAACCATTATTCATTCATTTGTATTCTAATTGAGGGGGTAGATTTGTAATTCATCTAAAGCATGGGTGCAATAAAATGTAATGCGTGATACAATATATCAAATGATATATCGAAATACTATATCTAATTGCGCATGATTTACAGTAATATTATTAGTGCAGGTTGGCCAATCAAATGTTACTATTTTATCTTGTTCCCATAGTATATGAAAACAGTGCAATTCACACTGATAGTACAGAGCACATGGACATCATCTGAGAGTACAGAGTATACACTGAGCTTGTCTCTGTGAAGACAAGGGAACAAAGTAAAGATTTCTCTCTGTAATGTCCAAATAAGACACGAATACAAATACTGGAATTATGTGGTATGTAGGTGCAAAATAGGTCATAATCTGCTTTCACAATAGAATTTCACAATAAATCATACGTTCTACCAGATCTGCTGTATGCTGATGGATTCATTACAGTGGCTAGTCACACTATCATGGATCAGAGGCTAGCTGCAGCAAGGCCTGTTTTAATAAGCAAATTATTTCTAATTTAAATTAGCTCAAACGCTTAGAAATGGAAATATACATGTACATGGAATATATTAATATGTAATATGTGTTATCCTGTCTAATCCATGTGCAACTTTTTTATTATTACTCTGAAAAATATTACCCGACTGACTACACCATGCGTTGACACAACAACATTATACAGATGATATTGTTGTGGGAGATTGTGTAATCTCTTTGGTATGTAGTCTAACCAAGTCACTCTCCTCTCTCTGAATGTTGTAAATCTACAAGAAGTGAGTGTTTGTATACAAGTCAATAACTACTGTAATACAAACAAGATAACAACTAATTCAACATGCTCATGCTTATACATGTACACTATATTTACTATCCATATCTACAGCTTAATGTAGTTCTAATGAGTTAGAACTATGCAGCATATTGTAGCAGTATTACCAGGAACTGAGTTCCTTGCTCTCACTGTATTATATCAACATGTGTATCATGTGGTACAGTTTGACATGGTACTGCTACTACCATTAGGCTTTTGGCTGAACCTTTCAGTTACTTACCTTGGCTCAGAAGGCCAAGCTAAGTACATATCTACAAGTACGTATCTATGTATCTATGTATAGACAGTTCTATGCTCTGTATCAATGACAACTTGCACACTAGTGTATGGATTATCTCTCCCAGCTATTCAGTGTATGGATCATTCCCCCTGCTATACAGTGTATGGATTATCTCCCCTGCTATACAGTGTATGGATTATCTCCCCCTGCTATACAGTGTGTGGATTTTCCCCGTGCTATACAGTGTATGAATTATCCTCCCTGCTATACAGTGTATGAATTATCCTCCCTGCTATACAGTGTGTGGATTATCCCCCTGCTATACAGTGTATGGATTATCTCCCCTGCTATACAGTGTATGGATTATCTCCCCTGCTATACAGTGTATGGATTATCCCCCCTATTACACAGTGTATGGATTATCCCCCTGCTATACAGTGTATGGATTATCTCCCCTGCTATGCAGTGTATGGATTATCCCCCCTGCTATACAGTGTATGGATTATCTCCCCTACTATACAGTGTATGGATTATCCCTCCTGCTATACAGTGTATGGATTATCTCCCCCTGCTATACAGTGTATGGATCGTCCTGGTACAGCTCCTATCAGAGCCACTTATTATAGCCACACCATCTGTACCTGATTAACAACTCTAGATCTGGCCTGAATAGCATCTGTACGGTTTATAAACCAGTACAGATTGCTCTAGAGGGTGGCAGTTTGACAAACCTGTTGAATGCAGGGTTTGACTGTACTGGCTAACCATTAAAGCACAAGCTAACCAGCCAAGTACTGGTGAACCAGTCAAATAACAGAATACCAGTTGCAAAAGAACTCAATGCAGATGCTCTCCAATATTCACCTGAGATGGTCAACACTAAATACTCAAGTTACATCAAGCCCAGTATCCAATAACAATATTTAATAGCTGAAATTTTTTAAATCCAATACTAAAAATTTTGGTTCTCAAATAACTGCCCAATGCTCAATATTCAGCATTCAATCTCTAATACCAATATCTAGTGCTAACAACCAATAGGACAGTAGCTTCAATGCCTAATCCCAAATTACAACAGTTTTGTATTGGCTATCAATGCTATCCAATAGTATTGGCTATCAATGCTGTCCAATAGTATTGGATATCAATGCTGTCCAATAGTATTGGCTATCAATGCTGTCCAATAGTATTGGATAGCATTGCTGTCCAATAGTATTGGATATCAATGCTGTCCAATAGTGTTGGCTATCAATGCTGTCCAATAGTATTGGATAGCATTGCTGTCCAATACTATTGGATATCAATGCTGTCCAATAATATTGGCTATCAATGCTGTCCAATAATATTGGCTATCAATGCTGTCCAATAGTATTGGATAGCATTGCTGTCCAATAGTATTGGAGAATAAAATTTGACCCCAAACCTGTCACAAGCCTACCTGTATAATAGAGGTAGGTTATGTTGTATACTAATCAGACATGCCCATTATGGGAGTGGCTATCTGTATACTAAATATATCTGCACTGTGATTGGTAGAAATCATCGATGGTAAATACAGAGTACCTCTACCCTGAGTATAAAAATAAATAGGTTCGCATAGGATCACCATACTGAAGGCAGCACACTCAGTCAACATGGGTAAGTTTACTCCACAGAAATTTTAAATCACTGTTGTATTTTTTTCAGTATTATACTGTTTTAGTAACAGTTGTGTTCATTAAAATAAAATAAATTATTATATTGTGAAGTACTTACCGTGGAATTTCCAAATGTAGCCAGTTGCATGTATGATTATTCACTGCTTAAAACAGCTAATAGTGTTGCATGTACAGTGTATATTGTATAATTTACATGTACATTGTAATATGTACAATGTATAATGTACATATATGTTAAGGTGTTACATGTACATTGTATAAAATAATGTACATGTAATGTTTGTATACTTACATGGTACATTGTATTTCTAAAAATTTATGCTATGGTTACTTTCTTTCCTTGATATACCAGACAATCAATTATATTTGTGACAATAATAATATTATTAATGCTACTCCATTTTATTTACTCTCAAAGTTTTAACAGCATCATTTAATAAATATCAGTAGCTTAGATGTGCTGAGTTGAGTAAAAATAACAATTTAAGAATTCACAACGTTTGCATAAAACTGGCAAGTAGAAGTAAGAAGGCACACTGATACAAGCACCTAGAGCTATACACATGGTAGATGTATCTAGAGCTATATACATGGTACGTGTACCTAAAGCTATACACATGGTACATGTACCTAGAGCTATATACATGGTAGATGTACCTAGAGCTATATACATGGTACGTGTACCTAGAGCTATACACATGGTACATGTACCTAGAGCTATATACATGGTACATGTACCTAAGGCTATATACATGGTAGATGTACCTAAGGCTATATACATGGTACATGTACCTAGAGCTATATACATGGTACGTGTACCTAGAGCTATATACATGGTAGATGTACCTAGAGCTATATACATGGGACATGTACCTAAAGCTATACACATGGTACGTGTACCTAGAGCTATATACATGGTAGATGTACCTAAAGCTATACACATGGTACATGTACCTAAAGCTATATACATGGTACATGTACCTAGAGCTATATACATGGTACGTGTACCTAGAGCTATTATAGCTCTAGGTACATGGTACGTGTACCTAGAGCTATATACATGGTACATGTACCTAGGGCTATACACATGGTACGTGTACCTAAGGCTATATACATGGTAGATGTACCTAAAGCTATACACATGGTACATGTACCTAAAGCTATATACATGGTACATGTACCTAGAGCTATATACATGGTACGTGTACCTAGAGCTATATACATGGTACATGTACCTAAAGCTATATACATGGGACATGTACCTAAAGCTATATACATGTACGTTATAAAACATCTGGTTCTTCTGCTTTATAGGTTTGCTGCAGTTCACTACTCTTGCACTCCTTGCCGTCTACATAAATGCAGATAACACCTATGTAGTCTTAGTCCCTAAGACTATTAGACCAGGACTCTCCGCTAACATACAATACAATCTACGGGATGCTGGGGGTGACGCCACTGTAGTCACTGAGATTGTCCAGAATAATGAAGTGAAATACAGCAGCAGCAGACAATACAGAACAGGTATGAGATCTCTAACGCTCTCTAATCTATGCTATTCAGTCATTCTGGAAAATATCAGTAATAATAAATAATGTACATTGTAGAGTAGTACATGTAAACAGTTGTATAGTACCGTCCATTTGGTCTAACACAACAATTTTAGCTTCCTACATGAATTTAAGCATGGCGTTTAATACTATAGACACAAAATAGCCATTTTGGTTTGTACAAAATGTAACACTGTTGCTCTCACTCCATGCGTCTTCAGTGTAAAGTTAGACCTGATTACATATTTAAACTTTTCTGTCCAGTTAGCTCTGGATACGAGATGTTTTAGTGGAGTGTATCAACAGAGGCTTGTAGGTTAGAACTGCTGAGCAAGAGACAACAAAGAAATGTGAGTGGGCTGGCAGGGTAGTTGTGAGACAGTCAAAATCAGGATCAGCTCATTTACATGTAGGTTACGCTTTCTAAACTGGGAAGGCAATAGCTCCGGATCGTGCTTTTGACAACCGCCCTGGTGGTGCTTCAGTAATCGATGAGTGTATCAGCTATGAGTTCTGCAGTTGCTGTTTGAATGCTGATTGGTTGATGTAGTTCCGCATACTGAGATTATCATCCCGATGAGGAGTGCATTCAGTTAGTCGATAAAATCGGCGAGATGAAAATTAAGGAAATAGCTTTTGGATTCTGTCCAATAATATTGTCTGCAATCAAGTAGTATAAGGGTACAGTGTATAATAGTTATCATTATCTGTGCAATGACATCTAAATTGTATGTTATGGAGCGGCACAAACATGCCGAAAACAAAAGCAGGAAATATTCACTTTTAGGTCATTTCCATGCTACGTTAAAAACCTACTTTAGTTTATATTATTAATTCCTTGAAATATTCCGCAAACCTTCAACAAATAATAATCTGATATAATAAGCCTAATCACTCAATATAACAGCAAACACCTGTATTGAATGTAATAGTGGTGTGTTCTTGACAGTGCAAACTCTGATCAATGAGTTGTGTTCAACATGTACTATATTATTATCAGCTTTGCTACTGCTATGACAGAATGTTAGTAAACCAACAGTTGTGAAGGAATCCATATTATATGCTACAAAGTTTGTACTAAATGTATATAATTTGTATTTTATTAGGTCAGGTTTACACATCGGCTCTGCAAGTACCCAAAACGTTGAACCCTGGGAATGCAGTAGTGAATGTCAAGGTCACTGGAAGTCTCACACACACAAGCACAGCTCAAGTGAAGGTCGAGTCTAAAAGTCTTTCCATATTTATACAGACAGACAAGGCCATGTACAAGCCCTCTCAGACAGGTATGCCATGCTTTATCTAAATTGTGTATTCTACCAATCATTTGCCCTTTGTTACCTGGTAGCCATGATAATATATATACATGTATGTCATAGAACTGTTTCCATCTACTATGGAAGCAGGTAAAAATAGTACTTGAGTGACCTACATGTACACGCAGCTGTGTGTGGAAAACCATGTGGAATGTGACACCATGTTTTATTTAACATACGTGTATACATGTACAATATAATATCTTACTCTTGCTTTAGAACATGTGCTACTTGTTTAACTATGCTATAACTCAATATTAAGTTGATAGCTAGATTGCCCATGAATGATAATACTTTATACAGCACAGCTTTTCAGATTGTTCTAGTAAATATTCCACACCGACCAGTCAGTCTTTCAATGGTTAGGATAGCTAGCAGAGAGTAGAGCTAATAGTTGTGCCAGAAAATAAGCAGCGTATAATTTTATATAAAAGCTGCATGCATAATAACATTGTGTTTATATAATTTTTGCAATGTGGGCAATTGCTAATAATAGTATCACCCTGATAAATAGTGTCACTAAACACGTAGGCAAGGGCATAGGAGAAACATTGCCTCAATCCTTCTTGCACAACCACTAATATAGTTGGGTCCTAAAGTCGCATCGTTTGTTTTGAAGGGGACTGCCGCGTACCCAATGCTAGGGTCATCTATAACAAATTTAGGAACACACCCTAAGCTGATGTAGAGAGTCCTAGTTTCTGTTTTATCCCACTAATTAAAGAAGCTCACCAACTTGACTGTTTGCTCATGCCAAATATTAATGACATAAAGCACCAAACAACAGATAGCATTATGTAATTTGTTGATAAAGATGCGGCTAACAACAAATAATAAAGTTTGTTTTCAAAGATAAGAACGTCTTTAAAAGAAAGAAAAATGCTTATTGAATTATTTTATCTTCGATAATTACCCATAAAGTCACGTCTGCCCTAATAATGCGATACCCTGGGAACAGTTTAATCACCTAGTGATACAGACTTGCTGCACATACACTGTACATGTAATTCCACACTTGCAGGAATGACGCATTAAATCATTGCAAACCCATTAATTATATCAATGCTGGGCTGGTAACAAAACTAATGCATGTCTATTACATGTATAAACTGGTGATTCCATATTAGAATTGAAAGTTAGTCAGGGAAGCTTGCTTTGTTCATATTATGGATATAAATTATTGAATAACTTCACCTTTCATCATGTGCCCTTCAACATATTTCAGTGAACTTCAGAGTGGTCGTGGTTGACTCTAAGATGATGCCATACAGTGGGTCATGTGACGTAGAGATCAAGGTACGACATGTCCATTCTGTGTACTCATTAGCCATAGAGTTACGTATAGCTATACATATTAGTATCCTACGATGAAGTTGAATTGGCACATGCAGGTCGATTAAATTGGCTATGATCCGCAAAATGTCAAAATATTCTAAGTAGACTGTAAACTGAAGTCTCGCAGTGAATGTTGACAAGTTTCATATAAATGTAATAAGAGCATAATCTCATCCAGAATAGTCATTGCATAATTTTCTCCTTTCAGGTGTATAAACATCATGTAAGCATGTCTGAGCAGGATAATTGGTACTCATTTAGTTACCATAAAAGTACATCAATATAGTTAGCATATATTTATAACAATATTACTATATATTATATCACTGTTGCAATATTTACATTACAGAGTATACATGGTGTGTACTTGTACAATATACAGTGTATACATACATGTATATGTACATGTACATGCATGTATACACATACATGTACGTATCATACATGTAATACACACATGTGCATATGACATGAATATTATTTAACAGGATTCCCAAGGTAACAAGATCAAGCAGTGGATGGGAATAGACCTAGAAAGTGGTGTTCTGTCACAGAAACTGGAGTTGTCTGACCAGCCAGTTCTTGGAGATTGGAAAATAAAAGCAATTACTGACAAGGTAAAAGAAAAGCATGAAATAATTAACAATCAATCAGATTAGAGAACAACTAATAATTTTCTACATAGTGTACAATGTATGACTTATTATCTTGGTGTTGGTTGTTAATTCTGCAGGAGAGGGGGACAGTGAAACCATTTCATTGTACTACAGCATTATCAATATATAGTATTACCATAATGTTACATATTATTATTATGATACAATGCAGGGAGAATCCAAGGAGAAGCAGTTTACCATTGATAAATATGTTCTACCAAAGTTTGAGGTGATTGTCACCCCACCCAGCTTCATGCTCACCAGTGACCGTCAACTTGTGGCTACAGTAGAGTCCAAGTGAGTAAACAGTCTATATGTACATGCATATACAGTAAATACTGTATATTGTAATACCTACTTTTGTTATAAGTACATGTGTATAATAGTAATACTTACTCTTGTTACTTACTCACACATAAATGTACAGTCATTATAAAGTACATGCGTAATTTATGCAAGGAATTGGTCAATTTGAGCAGTCAGAAGTTCAATTTCACGTGTCCATAAAAACCCCAGCCCCTGACTGGGGTTTGAACCCGGGGCCTCTACAGCACCTAATCGCCTAGCCCAGTGAACAGAACATTTATTACCACTACATGAGCTCAGCAACCTTATAAAAGGAAGCTTCGTTGGTGAGCAGACGATGTATACTGAGTCAAATGTACACAATGCACCCTTCATATTTTGATCACATTGTTATGGGGTGGGCTGTTGGAGAGTTTGGACATTTCACCTCATATACATGCTATTACTTATGCAAGGAATTGTCAACTGAGCAGTAAGGGAATTGCTCCCTACCCATGAAAATACCAAAACAATTTTCTGACTACTTAATTGACAAATTCCTTGCATTGAAAAAATAACGTAGGAGACAAATTGGCCAAACTCCCAAACACATGTACACTATGTTTGTATAAGTAAGTTACTCTAGTCATAGTAATTGTTTGGCAGTGAATGTGTTGGTGAGTTTGACTGTAAATGCATGTATGATGTTTGTATTTATTATTACCGTATGTACATGTAGATATACGTATGGAAAGGGAGTCGATGGAACAGCTACTGTTACAGTATCCAATCCAGGAATCACTTACTGGGGATATGACTCAGTTGCCAGGAAGCAAATGGAACCAAGAACAGTTGAACTGAAGGACCTGGCTGTAGGTTTACTAAACACCCATTATCCAGCTTTATAAATTTGCAAGACTTGTCTGTTATTCCTATTGACCAATACCAATATACATGTGCATGGTTCATGTACATGTATGTCGACACGCCCACAGAGCCATTAGGTTCAAAATAAAAACTGAAACAGATCAAAAGCTGTTGTTTTAATCAGCACAGCCCTGTTCACCATAACTTCACCTTTACTGGAGGTGCACACTATGAGACCTGTCTGTATAGGAATGCTAGATATACAAGTGTCTTAGATACCTGTAATAATATAATGGTTATACTCTCCCTATTGAAACATTGTGCTTGTGTATCACTTCCTTCTCGGCTCACAGAGCCCAGGCCAATCAGTTGGTTATACTATACATACTGTATGATGCATGATTCTATTCTATTCTTGTAGCTAGTCGGTGGTAAGGTGAAGGTCACACTCTCATCCAACCAATTGAAGACGATCACCTATAACTACCAGGGAATGAGAAACAGTGATAAATTCAAGATCACTGCCAATGTGACTGAAAGTTTAACTGGTGGGTGTCCTAGTAATGTACTTAGTGAGTGTACATGTGTGTTGGTGTAAAACAGTCGACAGAACTAACTTTAAATCTTGTATGCTTAGTTTTTATCTGACAATCCATTTCTTCGTTTTACTGTGGACAACCTCTTTGTGATATACATATATTTCCATACCCAAAGAAATCGCTAAGCAGACTCCATTTTAACTGCATGCTATTTAAAGTATCCCAGCATAGCCCGACTACCACAGAGTAATCTCACACTTGCATTGATCAAGGACTCGATATGGCATACTAAAGAGTTTGCTTGTGTAGTAGAAATTCATGCTACACTATTGCTTTCATACAGGCATCACCAGGTCTGGGGACGGAACTGTCAAGGTATACACGTCTGCTGAGAAGTTGGAATTCCTTTCTTCATCTCCCAGCACTTTCAAACCTGGATTCTCCTACACTGGAGTTGTAAGTGTCGATGAGTTTGTCAAATTATTAGTAAGAAGATTATATTATAGTGTAGTTGATGTCCATAAACCATTGTGAGATACATTGTCACATAGGCTGTACAGGCCATAGGCTATGAGCGATATATTCCCAACTGCAAGCCCCTTAAAAGCAGAGCTGGGTTCATTGGAGATTCATTTTAAACAACCAATCTATCAGACTCCAACTGTTACATTCAATTACTAACTTGTAGTCTAGGCGAATTTCCAAGCAATCATTTAACCAACTAACTACCAAAAGTACAGTGTAACTCGCTAATACTGTATGTTTCCACATACATGTACAAGATCCCATGTCATAACAACACAGATTGACTGCTATAACCATGCTTATGATGTCTAGCTCTTGTCTTTTACCAGCTTCAACTGAGTCAAGTTGACGGAGGTCTGATATCCTCCCCTAAAACTGCCAGCATCAGAGTTGGGTACACAAAGGAGACTGGAGGTTGGTACTAGACACAAAATGTATGCTGAATGAAAATGAGGAATTTTTAGAGGCTAGCCATACTTTTTATATGTGATCTTTTTTTTCCCACGGAATTTATTTCTGAGCCGCCAGGGACTCCGTTCCGTATTTATTAAAGTAGCCCATCCCTGACTGGTGTTTCAACTTGACCATGTACTGTACCTAAATGACTAGCTAGTCTGGTATACATGTAGCTATAGATTGTTCTGTAAAATTTCAAAAATAGAGGAACCATGCTTGGTATGAAGTTGTTATACTGCACATTGCCGATCACCCAAGCTTCTGTTTATCCTTCACTAACAATAGAACTAATGAAGTGTTAATTTTCTTAAATCAGAAGCTCCCAGGTGGACATGGATGCCTCAGCCTACAAGAACAGACTATGTGACAGTCACCGCGAACTTCCCCAAAAATGGACTCGCTAAATTTGTCCTGGATGTTCCTAGTGGTACCACCTCCATGACGCTAAATGTAAGTGAAGTATCACCATTTTATATTAACTTTAACAGATTCCTAGTGTATATGTTGTGTACCAAGTATACCAAGTGTTATGCTGGTTTAGTTGGACAGCTTGTTTTAATTTCCAGATAATTGGTATTTCATCAACAATTATTTTATGCCCGCATGCGTCTTTCATTTTATCAGCCATGTAATCATTCACCTAATTCTGTGCTGGAATTGCATGGCATAGCATCAAGTGAGGAGAGAGTTGATTCTGTTGTGTTTAAGAGAACTGTTGCAAAGTAAAATACCACATTAATCAACTATATCATACAACTCTATTCATACAGGCCAAGTACGATAACATGGATAGTGTACAAGCTACCAAGACTGTCAAGGAGACGCATTCTAAAACCAACAACTTTGTTCAGCTGGTACTCCTGTCCACTCAGCTACAGGTGAGTAAATGCATGGATGTCAAGGTCAATTCCAGGGATTAATCACAGCAGGGATATAAAAAAGGGTATTGAGTCAAAACTGCTGCACTTGACTTGTTGATGATGGCTATTGTACATGTACATGTATGTGGTCAAGTTCTCTGATTAGTCTTTAGTTCAGGGGGATGGAGTGTTGATATTTTGACCTGTATCACATGCCCATGCACAATTATACATAAGCTTGTTATTCTATTGTTATGAGTGTATAACAGTGGAACTGTAAAACTTTCTGCTCTAACACTGCAGTATAATACATGTGCATGTGCATGGAAAGCATCCTATAACACTATTTGTATATAACTCAAAGCAACAAAGGGTGAGCATGTTACACGTACATGTAGATGAGACCATTGAAGGTGGATCTACGGCCAGAATTTGTTCTAGAACTGATTGGAAAATGTTGATAGAATTTAAGCATTAAAAGTTGAAAAATTTGACAATGTTACGTAGAAAGCATGTTCATGTTTCAAAATTAACACATTGTTTTGAGTAACCTCAAATTGGAAACAACATAATAGCTATTTGTCATTCCCTTTTACCTGGATGCTTGAGTCCACCTTGCTAAATCGAAGACAATTCATAACAATTTTAGGCTGGCTCTCAGGCTTCATTCAAGATGTCTGCCACTGTACCAGACCAGACAGTTGACTATCAGATTTGGTCACGTGGCTCTATGGTCACATCAGGAAGTGTGAAGGTTGACTCACAGTCATCATTCAGGTATTAAAATGAAATGTAACATGCTACCAGTATACTAACATCTGACATATGCTAGTGTCAGTATACATTTCACTTCGCAAAGAAAATTGCTTTTGGACTTTTAACAGTTTTGATTTACTCGTACATACAAATTAACCTGAGCTATTGTCATATATCATGTCATATTTTCAATTAATCTTGCAACTAGCATGCCTTACTCTTTTAGTGTTCAGATATTGCCAAGAATGGCACCATCAGCAAGAATAATAGCATACTATGTGACAAAAGGTAACACCCCTGAACTGGTTGCTGACAGTCTGAACTTCAACGTAGAGGGCGCTTTTGACAAGAACCAGGTAGTCTACTTGTTTATTGCTTTTCTTGGCACATTCCAAATGATAAACAGACTACATCTGTGTCACTTTAATGAGTTGTTCCCTTGTTATGTTGTTACTATAATTATTACACTATTTAGGTACATTTGTACTGTTTGCTTAACTGTTTTTTATGATGTGTTCCATTTCCTATACTGATGGAGCTGTTCTCATAAATTTGTTTTGTTTTGGACACTTGTATGTAACTACATTGGAGTTTCTAATTTTTGAAAATAAAAGAAAACTCAATATAGAGTAAAATAGAATTGTGACACTCACTTCCAATAGCTCCTATACCTGTATATAACTCAGCGGTTAGAAGTATGAAGGCCTATCATGTTCTGTCAATGTATGCATTACATTGCATGTGGTTGCTCATGTACCCATAGGTGCAAGTATCATACAGCAAGCAAAAGGCACAGCCAGGAGAGAGTGTAGATGTTCAAGTGACAGCTGCTTCTGGCTCCCTGGTTGGTCTATTGGCAGTTGATCAGAGTGTCCTACTCTTGGCAGGAGGAAATGACATCACCCAAGACGATGTGAGTGTTACCATGGATACCTGGAGAGCCTGAATAAACCATAGCACCCTGTCAATGATAGTCTGAATAGCATATTGGAAGCTATAGTAACAGAAGCAGAAACTAGCCTGTGACAACCATTATTCAGTTAATGAGACTGTACTTTTTTCAGAAGTGATAGCAATTACTACAGCTGCTACTTAATACTTGTACATGTATAATGTTATGTAGGGAGTGAATTCAATGAATATTTATTTAAAAACTAAACCATGTGTCTGCAGGTTCTCTCTGAGCTTCGATCATATGATTCTGTCTCTAAATCTAACACGGGCCCTCAGTACCGATTCTTTTGGTATCCATACAGTGTCAGCGGCACCGACACACCTACCATCTTATCCAACTCTGGCCTGGTTGCTTTGACCAATGCCCTAGTGTACAAGCATGTCGGTAAGCACATGTTTTGTATAAGTATGTACATTCACACATACACTGTAATATTATGCATGTATCTCTATATCCACAGCATATTTCAATAGTTAATAGTTTGCAAACTGAGATCAGTTCTATATGTACCATTGTGCTTTGTTATGCAGATTACTATAATTTATTGTATCACCCATTGGATTGAATATACATTTACATTTACACTTGGGACTCGTGGAATGGGTATTGATTGGAAGTTTCTATTTTAGAGAAATTACCTATAATCCGCCCAATGTGGGGCGGTGGTATGCTTGACTTCGCAAAGAGTGCTCCAGCGGGTTTTGGATCAATAGCTAAGGCAGCATCAGTATTTCCAGGAAAGAGTGCAATCTCTAAACCAGTGACTCCACAAAAAAGTGGCGCCTCTACCTCTGCGGAGGAAGTCGTCGTGAGGAAGGCTTTCCCAGAGAGCTGGTTGTGGTCTAACATGACTTCTGTGTGAGTAATGACTGTGTTTCTATCTGCTTTTGCAGAAACTATATCTCCACCAATGTGGAGAGTTCCAGCAGTGGCTTGGGATGGATTTGCCGATGGCGTTGCGGTAGCTGATGGTCTAGCTGTTGGCAGCCTAAATCCAATCGTGCCAGCACCAGGGTCCTCTGCCATATCTTCCACTGCTTCTAAGGATGATGTTGTTGTAAGGAAAGCATTCCCAGAAAGTTGGTTGTGGTCTAACATGACTTCTGTGTGAGTAGATGTGCACCTACCAATGCTTATAGTGATTCTGATGACTCTATTGTTTGCTTGGGAGTAGAGAAATTTATCGAGCTTCATCGCTTAGCAACTGGGCGTTTTCCTACAACAAGAAGCGCGGACCCTTGAGTTTACGTTACAGGAAGAGGGAGTCATCTATAATGCTGATGCTGGCTGAGTGTTTTTCTGGCACTGATACTTTAGATACAAGCTGGTTGTTTGCCTTTAGTTGATTCCGCTTTCGTCGGAAGTGATGAGAGCTAGTTGACAAGCTTCTGTTCTCAGTATTTGTTGTCTGCAAGACTTTCAACTTTGATTTGGTGGAGTTCAGAGATTGTTTTTCACTAACAGCTATTCAGGAACAGTGACTACGGTAGTCTACAATACACAGAGACACAGAGGAAAGTGACTACGGTAGTCTACAATACACAGAGACACAGAGGAAAGTGACGTACTCACTATAAGCTACATGTAAAGCAACAATTACCAACAAGTGTGTTTCTACTTTTAGATCAACTTCCTCTTCCACCAAGAGCTCCAAATAGAGGATTTTTTTGGGGAGGTGGGGGTTGGGCAGGTGCTGTTCCAGAGATTTCTGTTGCCTCGGCAGCCAATAGTGTCAGACCAATAGCACCAGCTGCAGTGAGTCCTTCTAAAGCTTCCTCTGAATCAAACGAGGTAGTTGTGAGAAAAGCATTCCCAGAGAGCTGGTTGTGGTCTAACATGACTTCTGTGTGAGTAAAGAATGCTGTCTTGTCTTAATCATTAGGGTTGAACTTGAAACTTCTAATAACCTACAATTGTTCCTTTAATGGACGTCCAATCAATAGTGTGGCCCATGATGTATTGACGTCATCTGCTATCGATAATGAGGTGATTGCGAGGCGAGGGAAGAGTTCCCAGTGAGTTGTATAACATGACCTCTGTGTGGGTAGCTTTAGGCATGCTGTTCCTTGAGACATGTCGTTTTAAAATGTCATCTGCTGAGCTGTGATACTACTCAAGCAATTAACAGCATTAATACATGCAACTCCTTGTAGAGAACCCTACATACTGTGTGTATGGCAGACTTTTTTACTGAATATTTGTCTTGCCAGCCAAGTGTACAAGCCTCTGTTCCTAAAACATTTATAGAAACACCTGCACATGCTAGTTTACCTTATGGAAAAGAATTTATTCTACAAATAAGACAAAACTTGGATAAGGTTTTACAGGCAAAAAGCCAGCATAAGAAAAAGTTCTAGGAGGCCATTATTTTATTTTATCTCTTCATAACACCAGCTTAAGTAAACATTCATGCATATTTAACAATATTATGCAATAATTTAACTGAAAAATACATTATTCTAGTAACAGCAGGCAAACTTCATAGCGCTGTTTTCGGTCTTTGACTCCCTGTAACGTTGCGTCATGTGACTTAATGCTAACACTGAAAGCTGTCCAGGCCCTTTCAGACATGGTTAAATATGTGGGAAAAATTTCGAAAGAAAATTCAGACCCCAGTTACATAACCTTAAGGAGACATTTTGCACTTTTGTATTAATCTGAACATCTCGTTCTCTCCTCCACACACCCGATTTCTCCTGTGTCTCAGGTTTACTTCTATTCTGGTTCTGATTTGATTCTGGATTTGCATCTGGTTTGGTTCATATTGTCATGCTGGCAACTGTTATTGATTATAATTATAATCATGTGCATGTATTATCAGCATCACCAGTGTGTTTCCTAGCTTGTTCAGACTACCTCATTATTGGCCATTATATCTTGTATTATACTGAAAAAAATATAGTTAAGGTTGCAGGGAACGCATGGTTCCATATTTTGGTGCTAGTTGCAGGCATTATCAGACAATATAGTATTTCACACACATCTGTAGCACATATGCTATATTTACGCATGTGTGATCTTAACCATTTATTAAGCTATAAATGTGTAAATGTAAAGTGGTTGTTCCAAATTAGAAATTTGTTTAGAATCACGGTGCAAGGCATTGATTTTGTACGTTTTTAGTGATGATATTTATGGTTTACATATGTTCCACTATTGAATGCCTATAACTCTCATGCACAGTGTACTTGTACTGCTTCATATTTTCAAGTGTCATTTCCTGGAATAACAATATGTTGCAGAGATGGTAAAGTGTTGGTATCCACTACTGTGCCAGATACGATCACGTCTTGGGTAGCCAGTGCATTTGCCGTATCCACACACGCTGGACTAGGGGTCTCTGCAGAGACAGCTAAGGTATGGTATAGTACTAATAGCTGTTACTATCAATTTTATGTGCAATTCCTAGCAGAGCTTATCAGTGCAACAGGATTTGATCTCTATCTAATAGGCTATACTGCATGTTCAGTCCTATATGATCCTGTATAGTCCATAGTCCTGTATGGTCCTGCATAGACCTGGATAATAGTCCTGTATGTTCAGTCCTGTATAGTCCTGTATAGTCCTGTATGGTCCCACATATTTCTCAGACATACGTTGGAGACAGGAATAAACTATCTAATGCTAATAGTCTTGCATGGTCCTACATGCACATGTATATAAAAGTAGACTTGTATTATAGTCCTATATAAACCTGTAAATAGTGCTGTATTTTCGTCCTATAATAGTGCTGCATAGTCCTATACAGTGCTGTATAGTCATGTGTAGCCCTGTATATAATCCTGTATATAGACCAGAATATTTGTGTATCCTTGTACTAAAACCTATGCAAAACAGGCATGCCTTTGAACATGATCTTGCCATCATGCGACTATGTCTACTTTATATACTGAATCACAAGTCTACAACAATAATTTGAGTTCGATCTGACAGGAACTGAACTAATTTTATTCTCCAAAAATATTTAGATCTGTATAAATAAAAGTAGTATGCTCCATTTGTGACCTACATAAATTAGTTTTGAATAAAATACTGAGCACAAAAAGTTGAAACCTACTGACAACTGGGAACATAACTCCTTATCTTTCTAAGATCTATTTTTATTAAATAGATTGTACATTTAAATTTAATCATGTCTGTATTTTAGATGCAAGTATTCAAGCCATTCTTTGTATCTCTAAACCTGCCCTACTCGGTAGTGAGGGGCGAGCAGTTGGTACTTCAGGCTATAGTCTTCAACTACATGGCTAAGGATGTGGATGTCACTGTAACTTTACCTGCATCAGAGGAGTACAGATCTATCGTGGTAGCCGCCTCTGGGTCTACAACCAATGAGAAGAAGACAGACACTGTCACTATCAAGGTATGAATGTGTGGCTATAGACAACATGTGCCACAGAAAGCATATTGTCTAAAGTTTGATCAGTTTGCATGTATTTCAACTCATGTTATGGAATAAACTTAGGGCAGGTTTGTGTTAGATGTTTCAACTGCTTCCATTCTAATGTAACCCGTATAATACAACTCGTACATTGTGTACCAGCCATGCACACTGTAGTATTAATTAGTTAATCATATAATATTGATATATGTACATGTAGTCGTTTTAATGAAATTGCATATACTGGTATTACATGACGTATAATAATATACATGCAACTATAGTCTATGTCGTATGAATACAGGCTAAAGCTAACCAGGGTACGACGGTATCATTTCCAATCATACCTACAGTGATAGGTAAGATGAGGGTCAAGGTCACTGCTCTTACAGCTGGAGCTGCCGATGCTGTACAGAGAGATCTGCTGGTAGAGGTGAGTCACCACCATCAGATGTGAACAAAAACCCGTTCCCTTGCTACCAAAAAATAAGAATCAGTTTTTTCCATAACTAACAACATGAAAGTCCTGTAAATGTAGAACGGTTTCCCACTCCTTGGGTATATTTCACAAGTAGAATAGTAAAATCAAGATCTAATATTAGCCAAGCTTCTTAATGCTCTACCTTCCTTTATATGTCATATGTGTACATTCTACGGTACGGTCTATTGAGTACCATGTACTTCCTTTAGGCTGAAGGAGTTGAGAAGGAGTATAACCAGGCCATATTGATTGATCTGAAAGACTCCAAGACATTCAAGAAGACGGTCGCTATTGACTTCCCACCAGATGTCGTCAGCGACTCCACCAGAGTAGAGTTCTCAGTTATAGGTAAGTTTATGCTGATAACTAGCAGATGTGTACTACACCAGTTTCATCAGCAGTTTGTAGTGCCCAGGTGGTCAACAAGTGCCCATGTAGTCAACATATTGACCCAAGACTGACTATAAATACCATTTACATGTAGGTAAGGCACTTATGTGCATCGACGAACCAAGATTGTTAAACTAGACTAAGCTAAATATTGTGTGAGGTGCAGCGTGACCATTAGTGACCATTAGTGACCATTAGTGACCATTAGTGACCATTAGTGACCATTAGTGACCATTAGTGACCATTAGTGAATATGTGATTAAAATGGCAACCACACTCTATTCCATCACATTACTTGTATAAAAAGTGTCAAAATGTTCATCGGTAAGGTAACAATTAGGTTAGTTAGAAAAAAACGGTGTTAATGGCACTTGTGTCCTGGTTGAGTTTGCTTGGTTAGTGAAATGTATTTTCAAGTGAATGTTTTACGCTTCCATTGGACATCCTGGTCAAAGCTTTCCCTCTTGTACAAATGCCAGTAGTTGCTGTGTTTACTACATCACAGACGTTTCCATTGTGCGTTTTATACACATGTACATGTAAATGTGCAGAATTCGTTATACCACATTCATGTTATGTATTGCGCACTATCGTGCTGGTAAAATTTACAACATTTATTATTTTGGTCAATTCTTGCAGGCGACATCATGGGTCCCTCTATCAATGGACTAGACAAGCTGATCAAGATGCCCTACGGATGTGGAGAACAGAATATGTTAAACTTTGCACCCACCATCTTTGTTACTGAATATCTCACCCAAACTAATCAGCTGACCTCTGAACTGGAATCTAAGAGCTTCTCCTTCATGGAGAAAGGTCAGCTAACTAACTAGCTAACTAGCTGAGAAAATGATATATTATTTCTTATGTACATTATAATAGCCTAGAAAGTGGTAACCATTTTATTTGCAATTTTTATCAGTTCAGCTAAAATAACGACCAAACTGAAAAAATTTTTCTGGTTGCCTTAGTATTATCATCACAGGAAAAAATGGGGCGATAGATTTAATATTTATTCACTAGAAAATTCCTCCATGTGTGACTCAATTATTCTCTTATTCTCTCTTCAAAATACTATTACTGTTATATTATTATGAGATCTGGGATTAATGTTGCTGCAGTTCAACTAGCCTTGTTTAGACAGGAAGTTCGCTATACAACCAAAATAACTACTGTGAAGGGATGGTTTAATGCTATAGTCTGTAACATCTGATTGACTTTCTGTTGAACAGGATATCAGAGAGAATTGACCTATCAGAGAGATGATGGCTCCTTCAGTGCCTTTGGACAGCGAGATCCATCTGGTAGTATGTGGCTGACAGCCTTTGTAGCCAAATCATTCCAGCAGGCTAGAGCTTACATCTTTGTTGACGAGGAGACAATTCTAAGAGCTGTCAACTGGATGATAACCAGACAGCAGAAAGATGGTAGCTTCCCCGAACCTGGACGAGTTATCCACAAGGAGATGATGGTAAGTGAGCACGATAATGATGCAGATGTGTTAGATGTAAAAGAACTGCATGGAGGACTAAAATACAGGATGCTTTAAATGTCTAGGCTTTGCAAAATTTCTAATGTAGCGCAATCTTGCCTATCCTTGCATTTTCCATAAGAAACGTTTACTTACAGGGTGGTGGGGCAAGCAGCACCACAACATTAACAGCATTTGTACTGACGGCAATATCTGAAGTAAAACTGAGGTCAACGGAGATTGCCCCTCGACTGGCAACTGCTAAGGCTAATGCACAGAGATATCTGGAGAGCCAAGCATCTTCTCTGAGTGATCCATACAGCCTGGCTGTGGCCTCCTATGCACTCTACAAATCTGGTAGCAAGAACATTGACATTACTCTGGGTCCTCTGGAGAAACTCTCCAAGATGGAAGGTGAGATGAATGGTTGTGGTAGAAACAGTCTAAAACGTACTTACACTGTAGCTTACCATTATCTCAACTACACAGTCAATCTTATTGACTAACGGATGAATAGCACTATACAATGTACCTGTTCATTTTTGGCCTAAATCACGTTTTCCACTTTTTGATTCTTTATATTATGACGTGTACCTAAAAAAGCAAAAGCGTTAGTAATTCTGCAATTTACAGTCGCAATGTATTATAATAACCCATCACTCTCATTCACATGCTTGATGATGTGGATCGCACATCCCAATTCACTCTGGTGACATTGAGGGAGAGTGAGGGTTTGGCTGTAGTATCTGTATTAAAGTACCAACGTCTCTTGAAATCTCCCCTAATTCGATGAGAATTGACATGTTTAATAGATAATAATCAATAGTTGATTTTAAAGACCTCTCACACAATTCATAACAGAAAATATACACAATAATTTCCCAACTTGTTCAAAGCCTGCTATATTCATCACGAGATAGAACATGTTGTGTAAATAGTATAACTTTGCAAAAATAGATTGTAAAGCTGATGTTACAATAATTATTGCAGATGGAGGGCAGTACTGGGAGCAGCCCCAACCAGAACCAGCCACCAATAAGAAAGTCTGGAGACCACCACACAAGCAAGGGAAGGCAGTGAACATTGAGTTGGCAGCTTACGTGTTACAGTTGAAGGTAGAGAGATCTGGTGTAGCCTCAGCTATACCAGTCCTTAAGTGGGTGTCTGCTCAAAGGAACGCTAATGGAGGCTTCTCATCCACCCAAGTTAGTATGAAACTTGGTCTATGCTAATGGTAAAAATAGTTCAGTTTTAATAGGGGATGCTACAGTAATTTTGTGAGGCATGTGTATCTTTGATTTGTTAGAAAAAATTACTTTTTGACGGAGCATTATAAATACAATTGCAGGATTGTCACGAATATTTAGCTCGACAGTTGACATTCAGTACAGAAAGTACATGTACACTATATAACATGTACATGAGGTACTTCTCCCCACTACTGATTTTTCTAGCAGATTACTAGTTATAAATCTATAATGTAGTCACCCATACTTTTTGTAGGATACAGTTGTTGCTCTGCAGGCTTTAGCCAAGTTTGCTAAGGTAGCTTCAGGTAACACCAACATGAAGGTTAGCGTATCAGCATCAGGTCAGAGCCATGACTACAGTCTCACTAGCGTCAACAATCTTGTCCTACAGAGTAGAGTGGTGAGTAGAAGCTTAGTTTGCCTTGTCATGTGACATAAACATACTAAGTATTACATCATGTGTATACATACATGTATATCCAGCGGCTCATCTAAGTTGGAGTTGCCCTATCTTCTTTTTACAGTGAACGTCTAGCTAAATAGTGGTATTCACTTATTTATAACAATGTCTTCAATGTAAACCTGGAGGCTGTTATCATCATTATCATTAGCAGTACGATTGTAACCCTTAGTTTTATACCCAATAAGTCTTCCTATGGGTGTAATGACAATACATTGTAGTAGCAGAGCTGCCAACTACCTATATTATTCATAAAAGTCTTTAGTAAATGCTATCCAGGGATAGAAAAGTCTTTGTTTCCCATGTTGGCCATAAAAGTTGTAAACAACGTCACTTGCACATGTATATAGATCTGTACAAGGTCTCCTTAAAGTTTCCTCCACAATTTGTGGAGCTCTAGTGTACTATTTTAATATGCATGTATTATTATTATTATGATAGATTACTAGATTCTTACACAGTTAGTCGGTGATTTCACACAAAATTATCATGAAATAAGTCTATACTATGAACTATGTACATGTATCTCTCATATAACTGCATAATTTTACTGCTCACAGCTGCAGGTTACAAAAATATTACACTATTATAATATAATAATTATCATCTATTATACTGTATTATAATAATATTATTGAATTACATGTATATTATGCATGTCCTATAATGTGCTAGTCATTCCTGTAACTACTCAATTACAGCTGGACTCTACAGTCAAGTCTGTAGATATTACTGCTACAGGATCTGGTATAGCATTAGCCCAAGTTTCAGCAACATACAATGTTGAGGGTTATGAGCAGGAGCCCGCCTTTGACACCATAGCTACCCTGCTAAATGAGAAGGAGAACTCTCTCACTGTTCGAGTTTGTACAAGGTAAGAGTCTGGTACACCATGCTGTGTGTAGAGCAGTTATGTTGAGAGACAACTTCACTGTATGACTGGGCACTACAGACCACTGATAGATGTACAGTTGTACACATACAAGTGGTACGTACATGTGGTACATACAAGTGGCACATACAAGTGGTACATACAAGTGGCACATACATGTGGTACATACATGTGGTACATACATGATTGTGGTACATACAAGTGGCACATACATGTGGTACATATGAATGTTGTTCTGTTTGTAGGTGGTTACTGGGTGGAACCACTGGAATGGCTGTTAAAGAGATAGGAATACCAAGTGGATTTAGTGCTGATGTTGAGGGTCTAGAACTGAAGGACTATCAAGGAGTGAAGAGGGTGGAGGAAGGTGATAGAAAGGTCATCATTTACTTTGATGAGGTGAGGGGCACTTTATATTCTTGCGTATACAAGACACTTATCATGATGTAATACATGCGAGGTACGTGTGCACTTGTAGCTAACCCAGCCAAGCGCAATATCGCAATTTATGGTGACTTACATGTAGCTATGGGTTTGATTAGGCCAATTAGGTTAGAGTGTCATTGTACATACATGTAAGAGAAAAGGCAATTATTGCTGGAATAATTAGAATCACTGACAATGTTTACTTCATCTTTATCTGTATATAATCTCTTCAGACAGAAGTAGGTAGTAGCCAATCAGGCTAGAACCATAAGAATATGGTAGATGTATATGTACATGTAGGTACTGTGAACCCTGCTGTCGCATAACACATGCACAGATACAGTATACAATCATGTACACACTGGGATGGCTATGATATACATTTATAATACTCCTTACATGCACATTATGAAGTAATGAGGCTTGTGCATGTTTTTTGATTAAATAACTCATATCTTATTTTACAGTGACGCATTAATAATAGTATATTTCTATATCTGTTGCAGTTGGGCAGCGATGAGGTATGCATAGATGTTGATGCTGAGAGAACTGGACTGGTAGCTAAGGCTAGGCCTGTGGCTATTAAAGTCTATGACTATTATGAGCCTGAGAACCAACAGACCATCTTCTACTCCAGCTCACGTCTCAACAATGTCAACATTTGCGACGTCTGCGGAACATCATGCGAAGGATGTGTGGCTTACTTCAAGAGAAGATAACTTCTGACAAACTCTCCTCCAACAGATCTACTGAACTATAGAATTATATGTATACATGTATACTATAATATTATCTCTCTTTCAACCTTTCTATTGAAATATTTCAATCACATGTTCATCACACAAGTGGATGAGAATCAGGAATCTTGATTACAATAAACTACAAGCAAATTCTAATAAATCATTTCTGTTTCTGGAACTTATAGAAACAGTTTTGCATCTTCCGCATAGTTACTCATCATTTTGAACTGCCTGAGATTGTACAATATTAACTTGGGAATCATTTTCTCTTGGCTTAAGCCAATGGAAAGGTTAGCTAACAAGATAACATAGCATAGGCAGCCGAACTGATAATATTATCCATCAATCCAATTATTAATGTAACAAGTTTAATAGCAACATAAGGAGGAAAACAAAAACTAAATTATTGTCTGGCATATGGGTTATGTGACACATTGTTGTCTGGCATATGGGTTATGTGACACATTATTGTCTGGCATATGGGTTATGTGACACATTATTGTCTGGCATATGGGTTATGTGACACAATATTGTCTGGCATATGGGTTATGTGACACATTATTGTCTGGCATATGGGTTATGTGACACATTATTGTCTGGCATATGGGTTATGTGACACAATATTGTCTGGCATATGGGTTATGTGACACATTATTGTCTGGCATATGGGTTATGTGACACATTATTGTCTGGCATATGGGTTATGTGACACATAATAATACTATTTTTGACATGAAAAACACTAGCTCTGAAAAAATTAGCTTGGAATTACAAAATTGTAAAAGTAAATATTTTAGAATTTCATGAGAACATACATTGTACATGTAGTATGTTGGATGAATATATTATATTAGTATAATGCATGAGCGAAGGTAAATCTGTGTTTATATATGAGTAGAGACAAATCTATACAGTCATGTACTTGTAGGTACAACATTATAATATAGACTTAGTTCCCCCTATATAGCAGTAGCCTATGCTCTCAGTCTATGTGTTAGTAGGGTGTAATAAGTATACACATACTGGATAAACGCGTAGATGTCGATATAGAATTACCTGCACAGTACATTTAGTAGACACATTATATTTGGTTTGGAGTTGTCTCCTCTATCTCAAAGTCGTTAATAGAAAAGTTAACTCCTAGAGCTCCTTTCACCCTAAAGGTTTACTCGACATGTCAAACAAGTTTATATCTGAGACCTAGTTTCTTTTCAAAATAGATATCTTTGTTAAGCTTCACAACGAGATAGTGGAAAACGTACGAGGGCCAATGTCTTAGGGTCGGTAATATTCAAAAAATGCATAGAATAATCTACTTGTTATAGTAAATGGATTGTAACTACATGTATGTAGAGAGATCTCGGCCCCCCTATATAACCATGTATAAAGATAGGTTTAACATTAAGTATTCAACGACATGTATTTAAAATCAGATTGAGCAAATGCACAATTATACAAGTGAATGATAATAGAGCATGGGCCAATGTACACAAGGTAAGATAAATGCAAGAGTAATTATACAGTATAATACATGTATTATACCAGTAGGAAGGAAGACAACTGCCAAGGCACTAGTGTGCATTTAGTGTTAGCTCGGCGGGAGCTGAGGCTAAAGGTAAATGTAAGAAATGCTCAGTTTCACCACATTATACAAGTACTGTTTACATCTACTAGATTTAAATCAATAACATTTTATTTGTATTCTTCTAAAATACAAACACTATAATGACGTTACCTGGATACGGAATAAACATGTACATTTACTAGTGTTTAAAAAATTAATAATTATTTGCATTGGTCTAAAATACAAACGCAGTACAATGTAGACCTACATTTGGTTTACTCAAGATTATATTGCCATAACTAAGAGTGAGGAGTGTTAGTAGACATCCTGAGGTATTTGTTGGTGTAACATAAAAATATATAATTATGCTATACATGAGTATAAATACATTGTACACGTATCACAATGTACTAAATTATTTCAATCTCACAGAATGGCAAAGAGTATGTACATGTAATATACATGTATCATAATATCATATAGCACTTGTGTCATTACAGACAATCATGATTCATGGTACTATATACATGTAACTGTCCACATACATAATGTAATATTGTAATGGTACGCACAGTCGTCTCTTACACCTGACACTCATTATTATGTGTGCTTACATGTATATACTTGCTTGCATTCTACATTGCTTTACTTCTATATCATTGTATATGTACTTGTATTATAATTACTAAGTCTTTTAGTGCCTTTTATACCGATGTAAAGAGGCCCGACCTCTCAGAGTCACTTGATATTCATTTTGTACATGACTTGGATGATTATAAGCAACTTTTGTGCAACCCGACCTATTTTGGGTCGGCCGTCGGGGTTCCGGCCGCCATGTTGTTGCGCAACTTCCGGACGACCTTATGTCGTCTTTTCCCGGCACTACGTCGGGCGGAAGTCCTTACACTATATAAAGGCCACTGTTTTATTGTTTGTTGTCTCAGTCTTCACTTGGCTTTCAATAAAGACACATCTATACTTGATACAGAGACTTTCACTTCCTTTTGTCAGGTCATTCGCTTAGCGAACCGCCTACTAGGTCGGATCACTCTCTTTCAAGGTATAGTCTGAAGGTCAGACTATGGACCAGATGGGTCGTCTCTGGTAGTTATTGAGCTACTGAGACCGCTCGATCTTTCATGTAATGCGAAGGCCTAGCACCACTCATAGGCACTTCAATTCTGAGTCGGTAGTCGTCCAAGGACGACCGCACGAAATACCAGAAACCATTACAATATTATGCATTTCTAAATTTCTTCCTTGTCAGTATCTATTATTTACCCTATGCAAATTAAAATACAGTAGTGAAACTTGCTTAATCTAAGCTCCACAGGACCACCATAGCTGGTTTGAATTAGGCCTGAGTTTGAATTGTAGTATCACTTCACTTAATTGAAACCATTTATATAGTGCTCTGCAGGGACCAAGGCTAATAGTTTGAACTAACCAGTTCTTGAAATGTCAGGGGCTGAATTAAGCAAGTTTCACTGTAGTCGATACATGTACTGTACATGTGCATGTATGATATATTGACAAAGCGCAGTTCTGCATATTCTACAATTTTGTCTTGCTACTATAAATTGTTAGTACATGTACTATGTAAAAGTAGCCCTATTTGTGTAAATACATTGTATTATGATATAACTTCTTACATAATGTCTTAAAATAAATGTTTGCAAAAGTACAAGCGTTATGATTGTCTAGATATTGCTTTTGGTGACACATTGTATCATATTGTATCAAACAAAAGACAAGACTAAAACAAGAGTGATATTGTAATGGTTTTTGGTGTCTGGTATGGTCGTCCTAAGATGACTCCCGACCCAAAATGAAGTGCCTATGAGTGGTGCTAGGCCTTTGTATTGGGAGCCGGGGAAAGGCCTTGTTAATCAACTGGTGTAACATTTATAATCTTTATTAGTGCCACACCAGTTGATTAACAAGGCCTTTCCCCGGCTCCCAATACAGTAATTAATGTTGGCCTCTTGCTATTGTACATTAAAACATAGACACAGTTTACTTTTTCTCAACCACATTGACTGGAACACAGTACTTTACTCTTAAAACTAGCTTTCCCAGATACATGCTGGGCCAAGCACAGCTAGCCAGCTGGTCAGGCTATATAGCCTGACACACCGGAGGGACTGGAGTTGGCCCAACATGTATCCACAACTATTGCAATCACATGTAAAATACTGTACTTACTCTAATAGTAACATAACATTAACACATATCTATAACTATTGCAATCAAATGTGGAATACTTTAACCTACTCTCATAGTAACATAAAATCACCTACATAACTGGTCATGACATCATGATAGGCGACATCTAACAAGCCAACTGACCAAAAGAATTTTGAGCCGGCATATCCGAGATGCAAGTAGATGAGTAATGAATGTACATGCAGAGATATGATGCTGGGACAAGATATACTATGACTGTGATACATTACCTTTTGATATCACTACCTCCTGTAATTGTCTTACTATTCTTACTGATACGGTTACTCTTGTATCTTACCTTTACTCTAGTTACTAAATAAAGGCCTCTACTAGAGTTTGTTCTAGCTATATATGCAGTGTTTAAATCACTAGATAAAACTATGTCTCTTAAAGAGCTCGCAGAAGATTGACTTTCCACTTTTAGTGTACCGGGATGATTCATGATCCATGGATATGTGGTAATCCATGTCTTTCTCTTTTTGTCATACCGAGAGTTGCTTTGGATAGTTCCCAAACGCCGCCGTGGTTTGAACGAACAGGTGCGCCACGGAATGGGACGTCTCCCACAGCAACGGCATCGAGACCGCACCGCGCCAAACAAGTCCACTGAGCAGACGGCCGGGACCCTGGTTCCTAAGCCTGGCCCCGTCGAACAATCATCTGACGGCACTGTGTCAGTCCCTACACAGGAGGGCCCCACTGCACCACTAGCCAGTAATCCTACATATGCACCTGCATCAGTCCCCACACGGGAGAACTCCACTGCACCACTAGCCAGTAATTCTACGGATGCAACAACCACGTCACTCCCTCCACCAGATGACCCTTTTGTACTGCCAACTAGCACTGGTACAGGTACAACAGCGACATCCCTCTCTTCACTAGAGGTCTGTTTTGAATCATTAGTCAGCAGTGGTACATGCTCAACCGCTACGTCCCTCTCTTCACCAGAGGTTCGTTTTGAATTGCTGGCCAGCAGTGGCACAGGCTCAACTGCTACGTTCCTCTCTTCACCAGAGGTTCGTTTTGAATCGCTGGCCAGCAGTGGCACGGGTTCAACTGCTACATTCCTCTCTTCACCAGAGGGTCGTTTTGAATCGCTGGCCAGTAATAGCACAGACTCACTCTCTGCACAAGAAGATCCTATTAGACTACTACTTAGTGGCTTTTGTCTTAGCAAGGGGTGTGAACCCTGTAAGCATCGTCCCAAAATCCCTTCCATCAAACTAAGATGTAGTCCAGCTTTATCAATTTCTACCTTGGGGTGGTACCCGTAATAGTCATTCCCGAGTAGAATATCAACTTTACATTCTTGGCGAACGAGTTCCGATAAATCGTCTCTGTGAGGAAAAAGTGATTTAAGCATAGGCATGCTGACACTAGGTACTGATCCAGTAATGTCATCTATGCCATATGCTATGACTGGAACCGATTCTCCTTTTGGTGTCATCAGCCTGATTCTGTAAATGTTAGCTCTGTGATCGGTCACCGAGTTACCTACTCGGGTTATCCTCAAGAGCGTTGCACCGACCTTTCGAGCATTTAATCGCTTAGCAGATCCATTAGCTATATAAGTGGCATTGGACCCACCATCAGAGAAGATAATCGCTCTGACAGACGATCCTGCCACCGCCACGCTTTGTATTGGAAAAACAGAGGAGGAAGTCTTCTGTCTAGTGTGACTAGTCGTCTTTTCCAAAGTTCCAGATGATCTCGCGGGTTCACTCGCATTTCTTACACTACCAGCCTCATCTTTGCATAGCAGGTAGTGGTGGTTGTGGCCTTCACACTTTATGCACTTGGTTGGAATCGGGCACTGATTGTTCCTGTGTCTTCCGGCGCATTTGAAACATGCCCTTTGCTTCATCAGAAGCTTGAATCTTTCCTTCTGTGGCATCTTTTTAAACTCTTCACAACTCATTGTATCATGTCTAGTTTTTGGATGTGTATGCACCAAGCAGGAAGATTCCACTTCTCCAGACCACTGCTCTGTGGAACTAATATGGGTCTTTACCGCGGCATGCCGTCGGTTTTCCCATCTTTCCCCTGACTGCCTTGATGACCCCCTTGGGTCTTCAGCTATTTCTCTAATGCACATGTCACGTTCTCCTTCGAGGAACTGCATAAAATCGGTGAATGGGTGGATCTTCCGCTCTACCGAAAGGGAGCTGAAGATGCGCATCCAGTCCCGTTTTATGATTGAGGGCAGTTTAGCCTTTAATGCATCTACTTGTGCAGGAGTTATCGAGGAAAGCTGTCCAACCTCTCCCAGTTGGCTATAACACATTTCCACTGAGTTGACAAACTCAACGAGTCCTTTGGTGTCGCCTTCAGCAACTTGCCTCAGCCTGTTCAACTCCATGAAGGCCGTTCTAACTATTACACTGGCATCTGAGTACAAATTTTCCAAACGCTTCCACATCCTCTCATGCGCAAGAGGTTGATTTACAAAAATGGCTCTAACATGAGTCAAAGCTTCTCCCTGAAGAGCTTGCTTTAAGTTCCAAGCCCTCTCCTCTTCAGAATTGATCTCCGAGTATGCGTATGACAACCATACTGCACGGAATTCGGGCCATTCCTTGTGGTTTCCACTGAACGTAGGAAGGGGCGCCTTCTTAAACCTACTCCTTCCCCCATATGAGCTTGCCATATGGCTAGCATCAGATCGATTAAGACTTTGAGCACGATTACCCGCGCCGAGATCCTCGTAGGCTGCCGTAATGCTTAGGCTTAGATGCTGCTGTTCTTGCGTCGCATGCGTGCTACCAGTTGGCAGAGGTGTGCTAGCAAAATTGTAATTGTCATGACTTTGTGTGGATGAGCTCTGCACAGCAGATGCTCTGAAATTTGTGACCGTTGATGCTTCAGGTATTGCAGTTAACCTACTACTTGCTAGTGGTCTTCTTACACTTACCTCCTCAGCTGATCCATTTGTACTTTCATAATTTTGACTAGTGTGCCCTATGTTACTTACCATGTTCGTAGTAGTAGAGAACCTACCACTATCTGTTACTTGACTTACATGTGTTCCCAACACATCTAAAGTAGAAGTGGAAGTAGTTGCACTAGATACAGATGAATTAGAGGATGAGATAGTGCTACTAGCAATAGGCGTAGGGTGAGATGAAGTATTAGTACAACCTGACATGGTCGGATACACCGGTGGTCTCGAAAATTCAGCCGCTTGCAATAGATGACGCCTATGCTTAGATGTCATGACCTTGCGCTCTACATCTACGATACACTCATTAGCTTTGTCTAGTACTGACTGGTAACTGTCTAAATTAAACGACTCTAAACTATTTACAGTATCATGTAATTCACATAAAAATTGGTCAACTTCATTAAAAACAAAACCTGCTGTATCACCAGTTTCACTACTATTGCTAGCTACTTCATCTAAACGTCGTAGTAAAAAGTCACTGTTCTCTAGAAAATTATCAATCTTACGCTGTAGCCTAACTGCAGATTGAACAGTAAGTGAATTTTCATAATCAAGAATTGCTTTAATAGCTTTATCATAATAGACTTGAGCTTCCTCTAAAAACTCTGTTACCGTTTTACCATCTGTTATTTTATAAGTGTCATACTTGTCATCAACAGCCCTACTTAAAAGGTCAGAAAATTCTATATTAACAGATGTAAGTAAAGTAAATTCCTTCTCAAGGCTCTCTAATAAATTGTCAAGTGCTTCACTTGACTTGCGTCTTTGGATTGCAAGACATATTTGATTAGAAATAGATTTCACCTGGGCTTTGTAGGCTCGTCTATGGTCAATCAGCTTCAAAAGTTGCTTCTCCATTCTGCGTCACTGCTGTACTCTGCGTCACTGCTGTACTCTGCGTCACTGCTGTACTCTGCGTCACTGCTGTACTCTGCGTCGCTGCTGTGGTTCACTTCAGTAGGTTTTAGTAGTACCACTGTGTGCACAGTTCACCATCAACTCCACTATCGACGGGTAAAAAATAGCTGTTGTAAACTGGGTAACTTTATGTAGGGATGTGTAACTGTACACTGTACAGCCTGGAGTTCCCTGTCTATAAGTGTAAGTGTATCACTGTGTATAAATTATGTAGTTCACTTTCTACAAATGAGTCTGTCTCTGTACACTGTACAGCCTGTAGTTCACTGTCAACTAGTGAGATGTGTCACCAGGCACTGCTGCATCTATGTCACCTTCTACGAGTAGGGTCTGTAACTGTACACTGTACAGCCTGTATGTCACTGCTTATGAGTAGGGAGACTATGTACACTGTACATGTGGGTCACTGTGAAGGTTGATCAATAGACTGTAGGTAGTTTACTGGAGAGTTACTGGAAATAGTTTGTATCCAGCAGGAGAATAGACACTGTCTCTTCCAGATAAAAGAGTTTCTGTATTCTCGTAGTGGTGATAACTACTGTGTCTTCTGAGTGTCATAGACACAGTTTACTTTTTCTCAACCACATTGACTGGAACACAGTACTTTACTCTTAAAACTAGCTTTCCCAGATACATGCTGGGCCAAGCACAGCTAGCCAGCTGGTCAGGCTATATAGCCTGACACAGCCTTCTCATTACATGAAGGATTGATCGGAGTCAGTAGTCAAAGAACCAACAAAGACGACCCATGTGATCCCGAGTTATGCTTGTTTACTATACTGAGAAAGAGAGTGATCCGACCTAGTAGGCAGTTCGTGTTGCAAGGTCGAGGACCTTAACAACTAGAATGACCTATCTACGAAGTGAAAGTCCCTGTATATAAATATAGATGTGTCTTTATTGAGATCCAAGCAAGAACTGAGACAACAAACGTAAAAACAATGCCCTTTATATAGTAAGAGAACTTCCGGAGGAAGTTCCGGTAAAAAGGCCAACGTAGTGTCGGGAAAAGACGACGTAGGGTCGTCCGGAAATTGCGCAAAAATATGGCGGCCGGAAGCCCGATTGCCCGACCCAAAATGGGTCGGGTTATTACAAAAGATGCTTAGAATCATCCAAATCATATACAAAATGAATATCAGGTAATTCTGAGAGGTCGGGCCTCTTTACATGGGTATAAAAAGCAGTACAATGACTCAGTAATGCCATATATATTTGAATATACAACAATATTTGGTTAAGTAGCAAGGACTACAAGCAGATATACATATGAGTACACATGGTAATAAATGTCAGGTGGTTAGAGAAGACTGTGCGTACCATTACAATATTCACCCATAGCAAGGAACTTGAGACACCCTCTCATTTGCCAACCTTGCAAACACTTGAGGAAGAAGTCACTCTTGTACCTGGTTGAATAACCCTCTTCAACACCTCTAGTATAGGTTTGATTTATCTGGGATGTAAGAGATACATATATTTGGTAGTTTAGAAGACCGTGCTAAATATGGTTTAAAACACTACTTGGTGTACACAAGTCTAAATAGTTAATAACGGCATTCTTCACAGGCTGTATTTTGCAGACCACGCCCACGTGCATACACAACCATGTACAATGTATGTACATAAAGTTTGTTCGAACATCATTGAAAAAACATTTCCTAAAGCATACTATTAATATCCTAGCTTCCCCCTTTCTACATTAAATGAATCCACTACTTGCACTCCCATATAGTGAAATAAACTAAGCAACTGAATTCGCATCAAAGTTGGCTGTCAATATGGACTCTATTGGACTGGTGGAAGCTATTTCTGCATTTCTTGTAGCAGTATTGGCTCACACATTTGGTGTATTCGACACTCTACATAAGCATAAAATGGAGATGATGGAAAAGGAAGGTAGTAACACAGGGAATACAAAACGGACCTATTTGTACTGGCGAAATGGTAAATGTGGATTTGCTATAATGATTATTGTCACAATAGCTGCTGTAGTAACTTCGTCAATAATTATTATCCCAAATAGAACATTTTACAAAGAGTTTCAACAGGGAGTTGGACAGACTACTGTAAATCTCTATGGAACAGCTGAAATTATGGTACAATCTTCAAACACTGAGAGCCAATGGGTTGTTATGGATGCAGTTGATATTGCTGTACCTGCTCACGCTACATCAGAATTCTTTATTGCCACACATAAGATCATAACAGAGCAGACAAGAGGTACATGTCCTGAGTCTGCTGTTGGACCATGTGACACAGATGAGCAGTGCCAGCCAGCTGGTAAGACTTTTGATCCTGGAAATGGATTTACAAATGGAACATGCTCCAGGGAAACAAACACTTGCTATGTGAACGCGTGGTGTCCTGTGTTAGACTACACTGCTGATGCAAATTATAGTTTGGATGCATCAAAGATCGGAAGCCTATTAATTTATATTGAAAATGACGTCATTTTTTCTTTCAGTGAGAAAGACATGCCATATAAAGTAACTAACATTGATAAAAATATACACAAAAACAAGTTGGATGCATGTAGGTTTGATGGGACGGACGAAAACAACATGTGTCCGTACTTTCCAATGTCCTACATTTTGGAACAAGTCGGTTACATAGATCCGAGTGAAGGTGGTATTATCACGATTACTATCAAATGGGATTGTCACTTCGAGTCAAAAGAGCAAACTTGTGAACCAGAATACACCGTCTCTTTGAGTCGGACGTCATTACAGAGAGTCTCATTACACTGAGGATAATAATAAGAGAACTCTGGTACAGTCTACTGGCATATGGTTTGACATTAATGTTGAGGCAACAGCTACTGTAGTATCATTTGTAGAGTTGGGAAAAAATATAGGCTCTCTGTTAGGAGCATTTAGCGGAATTGGGGGAGTTTCGACCATGATAATTGTTCTAATCTATTGTTGTTACCTGTGTAATGAAAGATGTAAGAGGAAGAATAAGGGGGTTGAACGCATACCAATGGTAGACAGATAGGTTCTTCTGGCACCTATAAGACTGTGTACATATACAATTATTTTATAGCCTAAAGATATGCATGTTGTGCCAGGCTATCTGGCCAGACTATTTAGCTGACTGGCTACTCGGTCGAGGCCTATTATTATGCATCATTATTCATGGTGTAAGCCTGTAAGGTTCATAGGAATTTTATACTGTAGTTTGATACTTGATGCAGTGTTGTCTTCTATTCTTATTTATAACCCACTAGTGACACATTAATCTAATGCACATGTATCTTAAAATTATTTTGCTAATATTTCTTTTATATGAGTATCGTTTTGTACATTTGTTTATTAGCCACTCATGATTAAGTTTTGATGTAAATGTATGTTAATTTAACTTCTTATGAACTTTTACTAATATTGCACAGCAGAACAATTGTATTATAACAATTTTAGCCAAAAAAGGTGTTAAGAAAACAGTTATGGTTGGTACTTTGGCATATTTGTGTGATTGTATCAAATAAAGCATAAAGTATGTTCAGTACATCCCTCAGAAAAGTGACGATATAGGAGGTAAATAGCTTGAATCAAAATAAAAAAACATTTGTGTTATTTTTGGGAAGGGGGTACTCAAGAATGACCATGCTACATGTATTACTAGTTGTATTACTAGTTGTATTGCTAGTTGTATTGCTAGTTGTATTACTAGTTGTATTAATAGTTGTATTACTAGTGGCATTACAAGTTGTATCAGGGTATCTCAATGTATAGTTTGCTACAGTATGAATCCCATCTCACAGTCTTGATGTATTGGAACTTGTTGATTGCCGTTACAGATAAGATGCAAGATGATAATCTTGGAAATGACAAAACATTACATTGTACTATGTCACTGTATTCCAATACAGTGGCAACAGATTTTAGAAAATAACAGCAATGGTTGTTATACATAATAGCTGCAAGTAATGATCTACTGCAATGCAGTTTAATGAGTTTAAGATAGGATTTAAACAGCCTGAAATATTGTCTGGGCTTTACTTGGGAATTGTTTTCTCTCAGCAAAAGCCAGAGAAAACCAATGGAAAGACATGCTAACAAGGTAACATAGAATAAGCAGCCAAAGTGAAATACATTCACATCATTCATAAATTCATTTATTAATGTAACAAGTTAAATAACAACATGAGGAGGAAAATAAAATTCAAATTCTCTATAATTTCCAGCAATACTTGAAATTGTATTTCTCATAAAGAACACAGTTATATCTCCTGTTATTTATACACTTGTAATCTAGTAGCATATTATATTATTAATACAAATGGGCAGAGCATAACATTATTGTCTGGCATATGGGTTATGTAACACATAAATAAAATTATTTTTGACATAAAAACACTAATTCTGAAAAAACTAGCTTGGAATTACAAAATTGTAAAAATAAATATTTTAGAATTTGACGAGAACATAGTATGATGGATGGATTAGTATAATGCATGGGTGAAGGTATGTTTATATACGAGTAGATATACATGTACTTGTAGGTATGTCATTATATAGACTGAGTCCCCACTATATAGCAGTAGTCTATGCTCTCAGCCTATGTGTTAGTAGGGTGTGATAGGTATACACATACTGGATAAATGCGTAGATTATAAAATAAATATAACTACAGTATTTTACGACTTCAAAATGTAAATATTATATGATATATAACATGATACTTGATTTAAAGCAATAAATTAAACCACATGTATACGACTAAATAATATAACTTGATACTGCAATGTGCTTATAATACATGTATATACATGCAGTTACAATAGTATATCAATGCACATACATGATAATAGGATTTACAGCATCATGGTAAACTGTTTGACCTATATTATACATACAACTAGGTCAGAAGAATATATGATGTTTAGCAAATGAGATGGCCGCCAACTCCTTACAAAACTCCTCCAGTATTATTATGGCACCCAAGAACCTGTCTTCATCTGCTGTGATGTCACTGAAACATAATATATACAATCAAATGTCATTAGAGAGTGACCTGCACAGTACATCTAGTAGAGACATTATATTTGGTTTGGAATTGTCTCCACTATCCCAAAGCAGTCCATAGAAAAGATAACTCCTAGAGCTCACTTTGTGCAATATTATTGTGTAATAGATGAGTATTTACCATGTCAAACACGTTGATAACTGAGATCTAGTAGATAAATAGATATCTTTGTTAAGTTTGACAAGGTTTCGAGTTACTCATGCAGAATATTGCTTTTGGGATGCATGTAAAATTTTTAATTTCCATTTTGCACAATTTTTGTGGTGGATAGCTATCTTCATAAAATATGAAGAGTTTGAAGGTAATAATCCTAAATTATATTATAATTGGAAGCACTTTTTGCTTCACATTATCATTTTCTAGTTACTTTATTGATATAAAATCAAAATTTCCAAGTGATGGGCTTAAATTACTCTCCAAATTTTTCCATTTTGACATTTCCTTCAACAGTCAAAGAAAAAGTTACTCCACTGCACGGGCAAAGCATCAAAACCTTTCTAAACACTAAACATGCCACCTGCCACATATGATTGTACTATAATATTCCACATACAGCATAACATAATGCTGACACTTAAACTAGCCAGCCTATTGGCAGCTATAACAAGGAGTCGGCTTTATATACTAGGAGTATAAACAACATGGGAGATGATTAAGTAGCAGTGGACACAGTACTAGCAAGAAGCTAGTATGTAGATAAAGTGGTGATAACTCCACGTACCTGAGATCTCCACCAAACACACCCATTAGTAGGTTTCTCTTCTTGATTAACTTCTGAGAGATGTCTTTGCAGTTCTTACAATGCACTGTTACCAGGTTGAGTAACTGTAAAGTAAAATAATATAGTACAGTATATTCAGTGTAAATGTATCTCTATTGTTAGTAAAGAGACTGGTGGTTGACCTGGGAAAGTCTAGAGCTAATCAATGCCGGTAACCAAGCCGGTAGCTACTTTACTAGTCTGATACCCTATTAGTAGTAGTTATCTCCTTCTTAACTATGGAACTAAATAGTGTATAGTTTCTGTTAGAGGGACAAACTGTTAATGCTGCTATCACATGAAATTCTAGCTGAAAATGTGATTTTCTATTCTAAACGTTCAGTACAGTAATGTTGTTATTCCTATAAATGCATGCACGATGGACCATAGTGTCACATACCACATAGTTATACTTGTATGGTAACACTTACCTCTGTGAATGCAGTACATAGGTATATACTTGTATGGTAACACTTACCTCTGTGAATGCAGTACAAAGGTTCGTAACTCCGTCCTTTAAAGGTACAAACGGATTGAGTAGATACTCATGGATGTGCTTATGTGGCAGAAGAGCCAGCTTAGAGATCAGTGAAGTCAGTAAGAGATTGGTACTGTATGACTGTAACAGTGATAGCTAGAGGTCAATGTATTGTATGACTGTAACAATTATATCTACAGATTGGTACTGTATGACTGTAACAATGATATTTAGAGGTCATTGTACTGTATGACTGTAACAATGATATCTAGAGGTTGTTGTACAATGACTGCAACAACGACATCTACGTGCTGACCATATTATTGCCATAACTATAAATACACAATGTTAGGCTATATAGCCATGTTCATTAGTAGCTATTGTTCGCTAGTCATGAGGTTAATGAACCCACCTGTTCCGTCATCTGTGCGATACGCCCAAAGAGTATTCGTAGGAATGGACCTTCAAAGAATTCTTCTCCACTCTGAGTGGCATCTGAACTCTCTCCAGACCATTCCCAGGAGGAACAGAGAAGGTTGATGTCTGCAAACTAGAGAGAAGGTCAATGTGAGATAAATGTTGAATGGCAGAAAAATATTCCAGTGAAAAATCAATATCATTAACCATCGTAAATGAGTGACCAACATACCACATTGAGTTGAACCCACAAAAACATGGCCGCTAGAAGTATTCACTAGGTACTGAACTGTCATGACATTGACTATGACCAGGCTCAGCAATGGATTTACAACTTGATAGAGATGAGAGTGACCTAACAGATTGTCCTTCTGGGTTTCGATCATGTGATCGCTGCATCCGTAAGGGAGAATTATGTTTAATATGTAGATATGATACATGTCCTCTCCTGGTCTAACCTCTGAGAATGAAGTTGACATGTTTATGTATGACACATCTGCCATGCACCCAGAACTCCGCTTGTGTCCCTAGAGGAGCCTCAACCTGTGAGCTTACATGGATAAGATGGGGGATATAAACCTTGTAACACATGAATAGAGGTGTGAGGTGGGAGAGGCTCTTTCTTACCTGCTTACACGCGTCATTCATGTATATGTCATATCCTGAGTCTGCTAACTGGAAGGACGACTTTATAGAGTCTGGCACCAGGTTTAGGTAACTAAAATGGAATACACATGTGTATTATATCATGCTCTATGTATGATCTAGTGACACATACAGTACTAATCATATCACATTGTACCGTAGGTATAGCAGACATACAATTGTACATGTAATACTGTATAAATTGTATACATTATATATTATATAATGGTAGTTAGTAGACTAACTGGTTGACTATAGTAGTGACTGGTACAGGTTCATTCTCATCTGAATCTACTTCAAACAGACGGGCGTACTCAGCCTCTAAATCTACAACAGAAAGGTAAGTACAGTCAATACCTATATAGTAACACAGTAAGTACAGTCAATACCTATATAGTAACACAGTAAGTACAGTCAATACCTACATAGTAACACAGTAAGTACAGTCAATACCTACATAGTAACACAGTTAATACAACCTTTATGCAAAGAGGAAGTATCTAGACTACATATTGAGAAAATACAATGAGTTGAAGTTCAAAGAAATAAGTACAGCACGAACGGCAAGTCCTATGTGTATGGTAAATATAGCAGGTCACATGACCCTGGCCTACTTACCATCTACATGCGTACCTACGCACTAGCGTACCTATACACTGGTGTACCTATGCACTAGCGTACTTATGCACTGGTGTACCTATACACCGGCGTACCCCAGTATGTCAGTTGACCACGATACATCACCTACCTGGTGAAACAGGAGTGCCGGGATGTGAAGACGGAAGAGGTGTAGTAGAAATAGACGTAGCACCAGCCTCTTTTTCAGTATCTTCTGTGATATTTTGTGAGAGTTTCGACTCATCAATGTAACCCCGAGACAAGAGGTACTTTGTCACGAGCTCGTAAACGGCCAGCTCACAAGGTTTCTGTAGTATCGAGTCAAATAACTTCATGTGTAGACTTCCAACCTGTAAATAGCCATGGGTATTCCAAGTAAGGGAAAACTATAGATGCATAGGCCTACATGTACATGTATAAACAGGTATGAGACATGCATATATTGGATACAAGCAGGGTGAAGCGTATCGTCCACGTAATACGCAATTAGCTGCCGGTGAATGTACATGCCTAAGCTAAGCCATAAAAACTGTCACCATTTGAGCGATGAGTGGATTGTCTAGAAAGAGCCACTGAACTTTTAATTCCAATGCTGGTGGTAAAATAAGGAGGGAATGACTCCGACAAACAGAAATATATATATGACTCACCACCTCAGAGGGGTCATCACATCGCTCTACTAGAGTTTGACTTAGAGATCTTAGACTGGGCTCCACATCAACTTCAAATATGAAGTTACTAATCTCCTGGTTGAGTAGGTCGGTGTCGACAAACTGGAGAGCTTTGGCTAGGTATGCTGTTGCTGCTATGAACTGCTCCTCTGAACTGTCAACCAATTGGGAGAGAGGGTAGACAATACACAAGCAATACAACTACTCAAGCCCTTCATTACCAGAGAAGATGTTATTTTAAAGAATGGTTGTCAAGCACCATTCAACCCTGTCGCTGAGATATACTAAAATGGCTGCCAAACTTGCTGCTAATCTAACACCATTAACCCTCTGATATTAGGGTCATGCAGGGACGAAGCAATACGAGTTTATAAATATCTATTATAGCTGTATCAATTTTACAATAGGCGCATGGACTAATGCAGGTCTAAATATTGTACAATATTGGAATTATCTCCTTTCTGCTGTTGGCAAATTACTAGTATTATAAAGGGGTATTAATAATCTACATACTCCTTTAATAGATCGGGTTTCATGGCGGGCTCCAGGAACTGCTTTCGTATAGCCAAGACAAGAGCCTGGGATATGAGAGGGTGAGCCTCCTTGATGAGTATGTTACAGTAGTCAAAGAGAGACAGGAAGTTGACTATGTGCCTCTGTCCTGGGAATGTTGCTTCACTCAGCTTAACGTGATCAATCCTGTAATATACAGTAGTCAGTAGAGTATGTACTAACTAGTAGAGAACTGCTAGTGACTGTGAGCTTGGGAGTTGTATTCTCTGAAATCATGTAGTAATATACATTACCACAGCTGTCGGTAGAACAAGTAGATGACCACTCATACAATGTCCATACAAACGGCAGCCATGACTGACTGAGAATGGGTAACTGTGCAGGGAATACCAAATCATGATTCAATATCAACATGGAAGGACAAATCCAATTACACCAACTATAGTATTGTGCATACACAGACATTCAGTACTACAGTAAGTATTATTAGTATTGTTGCTATATTAGGTGTTTAGCCGAGTGAAATTACATGTATACATGCTTAGACAATAGGTGACAGTGTTGTTAACCCATACAGATCTATTATGACTGGTTTCGTAAGAACAGTAATCCTAACTGCTTCTCTGTACCAATTGGATAGCAATAAAGTTGACTGTAAAACTACTACATATTAAAATTATTAAAGTTTTAAAGTATTAAATTATTTGAGTAGCACCCAACGACCTAGTCTCCACTTGGAACATACATTGTATCTTAACCCATAGCAAGTACTCACCCCCACCTAGCCTCCACACTGTCCACCTTAACAGGGTCTATATTGCGGGGTAGTTGGGTGTACGCCGTGTTTAGCCAGGTAGTTATCTCGTGTAGGAACTTAGTATTGTTTAGTATTGCATCAGCAGCAGCATCCTCCGGTAGACTAACTAGTAGTACAAGTCCTTCACAGCATTTCATAGCCACTCTGCTGTCCTGTTGACAGAAGATCATAACAGAAGGTCGTAACAGAAGGTCGTAACAGAAGGTCGTAACACTAAACACTAACAATAACCTGCTTTCAGTGGCACTCAATTTCAGACTTTCAAATTTTAATAATTATTTTGTTCAATTCCAACTATACACTGTATATGATCATACTATAAAATGAATGAAATATTCAACCACTCACTGCACTATGACTCATTGATAACAAAGCATCGACTAGACCAAACTCCTGCACCTTGGCATCAGCTTTACCTTGAGTGAGAACTGCACTAGACCTGGCTTCCTGTAACACCACAACATGTACGTAATATACTTGTATAGAGTGCACATAGCATAAATGGTGGCTAAGAAATGCCTGAGATGCATTATAGCAAGTAAGTAGCAGTGGTTTCACAGATGGCCGTTGGTAACTGTATGTTTCGTAACTAACTCAGTGTTTGGGGGTTTGGGGTGATACAAAACTGGTTCACAAAAAAATTGCAGCAAGTCACAAAGTTACATCAAATGACAATTCACAGAACATGCAATCACATACTAACACAAGTTATAAAGGATAGTAGGCCATATAACTCAACAATAAACTAATGTACTGGTGCTACCTTACATAGGTCTATCGACCGCTGGTGTGAAAGAGGTACCTACATGTGACCCTCTACTACCAGCTTACAGGTAAATGCAGGTAGAAACTGGTAACTAGCACCATGTAAACCATCAGTATATATATTCATGCATTACTTTACAAGGCAGTAGCATTAGAAGGGCTGCAGGTCATTTAGTAGAAGTAATGCAGCTAATATTATGGTAAAGCACAAGCATCTAGTAAAAGTTATCTCCCCATGGCCAGGTTACTAAGTGTCCCCCATCAGCCAATAGTAACTGCAGTAAGCAGGCCTAATTGATTTAAGTTGTCTTCGCGACCAAAATCTCAGGCACAGGCCAATTTGCCCAAATATTTTCTGGCACACTACTACCACAGAGTCGCGAACGTACAGGGCTGGGCTGAAGGAAAAACCCAGGTGTGAAGATGAGCTAGAGTTGGTTTCATCCGGCCAAGCGAGATCCCAGGTCAATAGCCTTTTTGGCCTAGGCCGGACATCTTGTGATTTTTATTTGTGACCTGGGTCCGTCCAAGAGGTCGCGAAGACACTAATACATGCATGTATTACAAAGCTGGGTCAAGAGTTCTGGATAGATAGGGTAGCAACACTAAAGCATTCCCAGAATCCCATACCTACCTGTACACTGGTATAAGAACGAGAATTGAGGGATATCTAACAAACATCAATAGCCAGCAATATAACAACCCTTCTATAATATTAGAGTCATAGATCCCACTGACTATACTCTGTATATGGTGTGAGATACACGTAACACTAACCAATAGGAGACTGTCAGCCAGCTCCAGTTCATATTAAATCAATACCTGGATGTAGTATTATTGTATTATATAAATAGTGCTCATAACTCTGTGGGGTCATCAACCTGTTAATGACCTGTAGGTCAATCACATTATATTGATTTAATCTAGTGGGTAAAGTTAGTGGAGTTCAAACTTTCCCTTTTATGACTCAAGTGCGCAATGCAGGAAAACTTCTACACATATATATACAATGCAGTAGCCTACAGAGTATTGTTATATAAAATGACCACATAGAGTATAAGAGATGCCAACACAATGGAGTTATCTTCTCTCCCTATACCTATTGAAGTCCATTCCCATAACAAACCTTCCAACTCTGCTACAACAAACTGCATACTAACTGATATACATGTAGCCTACACAATGAGCCCTTGACTGTACTAATGACAAGTCCGTAAAGTGTATGTGTAATACTTACCTCTAGGAATGTATAATACTTACTTCTAGGAATGTACGTATAACACTTACCTCTAGGAAGAAGTTAACTACGTGAGGATGAGCCTTTAGTTTCGCACAAACTGTGCAGAGGAACTGCATCTCCTCCACCTCTGTAGGAGATGCCTTGATCTCTCCGCACACTCTGATCAGCTTCTGTTTAATAATAACGAAAGCTCAATGATACATTCAGTTACCACTCAATACAAGGATAGCTACACCTAATTTAGATTAGCTATGACTACATTAGCATAGCACATCATATTCCAGAGGATATAGATTCAGTAGGTAATAATGAGCAGAGACCCTATCGAATCACCACAGCATCTCGACAGTGCACCCTGTATACTCTACAAACTACAATGTACATTTGTATGTATTGACATAGAATAGGACTCACATGCACAGCTTTGAATACATTAACATGTGGCAGTAGGGGTTGCTTTATCTTAGAGAGCAAGTTTGTGAAGAACAGCAGCACCTTCTGTTTCATCCCAGGTGGACACTACAATCAACAAGGTCAAGGAAATTGTGTACTGGCCAATGAAACTACACATACATTATTATTACCATAATATATCTCCTGATACATACATGTAGTACAACCGTATAGGGAAAAGTATTTCAGTGATAAACAGCAGAAGTTTGCCAACTTTTTCCTTACATGTGTATTACTATGTATGGTGACTTACACTAAACCAACCGAAATTGTAAGTAAATTATAACATAAAACAACACATCGAACTTAGAAAGCCCGTGATATCAACACAGCAGGTCGAACATGCAGCATAACATCTCTTTTAGTAAATAACTCGGCAGCTGATAAGAGCTGACTACCCATGTGTTTAGCCTATCTACAATCTAATCTAGTGACATTTATTATTGTTAGCACAAGCACTCACATCAGCTCTACCGATAGTATACAGAGTCTCCAACAACTTATGGTGGAGCAGATATTCCATGCAAGGCCCTGTGGAGCCGCTATCGTCCTGTGACTCTTCATGTATCAGTATATCTATCATATTCTGTAGGTGAGTGGGTATGTTAGTCTCCTCTATGGGACTCTTAGCATCTACACAGTCAACAACACCAAACAATCAAATATAAACAAAACCTTGCTAAAACATAATAACAAAGTAAACAAACAAATTCACAAATTAAAATAATAGTTAATAAACTAAAGAGTCTAATAGTGAGATATTCAATTCAAGTGATGCTTATGATAGAAATGAACAGCTACAGACAGAGGAATGAGCTATATGCTCCATAGGATACTGTAGCAAGTCAGCAGGTCCTACTATATCCAAGCATCCCCTTGTTTAGCAGAGAGGGGAGGGAGGGGGCTGGGAAACTTATACAATGCAACACACAATAATTATTACTATTAGGCCTACTAGATAAGACTAACCTCTGTTCTCCATAAAGAAGCTAGTGACAGCTTTCCAATGGAAGGTGAATCCATCGTGAAGAGGAGCATTGGGAGCAAGCTGAAATCAGTACAACATTATATTTAGCTAGATTCAAACACCAGCTAAATTTGAGAGATTAATGCTAAGTGACGTAATGTATTCTAAGATATTAAACATAGACGTAGAAGCATGTGGTAAGGTGAGGTAAGTCTAGCAGTGTAGATGATCTGTTAACATACTCACTACCACAACACCATGAATATGAATGTTTGTTGTTATCCATATAAGCCCATATAAGAAAGGTGGATAACTCAAAAACACAAAACATTGCAGCTAAAGATTTTAAAATAAAACTACTTCTTCAAGTGTTTCAGCAAAGTATCACAAATCAATGAATAGAAGCATGGAGGCCTAATCACTAGTAAACAGAGTGGAGTTCCAACATCAATATCAGTACATTATTAGATTTACCAACTAAAGTAGGAGTAGGATATCAACATACACTGCTATGGATGCACAATATTCACTTGTGAAATCCATGAACATGCACACGATTTTAAGTAACTCATAGCACAATCTATTAGGATATTACAAGGCAATGTTGGCAAGATTTTGAACTTATCCAACAATATTGGCAGCTTGAATCATCATGTCCAGCTCTAATTTCATTAGCAAAATACTGGAGAACTCATGGTTGAATGAAATACCAGACTAGTAAATTTGTCTAGTTGAAGTTGATTTAAGTGCTTCCTGTTACCCCTTCCCTTCACATTGCAGACTTAAATTTTCAGATTAAACTGCCACACCTTATAGACCTATTGTCATTAACTTATAATTATGGTCATTACCTTATATGGCCATTACCCTATGTGGCCATTACCTTATGTGGCCATTACCTTATGTTGTCATTACCAGGCCTATTACATAACTGCAGTTATTATCTAGGGTTATTAGAAGGTTGGAAATGATAAGTAAATAAACAGTATTATATGATACCAGGTGCAGTGAACCCAAAATATATTATACACTGGCAGACATGAAGGATAAATTTAAGAAGGAATGTAGGTCTTGGGAGTGTGTGCGGAAGTGATAAATGGGAAAGGTACAGGTAATATAAACCATATAATATTACCTGCAATGATTTCTAAAAAGCAGAGAGCGCAGCTAAATAATAGCAGTAAGCAGCATGCTTGCAGAGCAGCCATTGCAATAATTAACATAAAGTGACTAAGTAACGTAATTGTATGCTTTCTGCCAAACTAGTCTCACATCACAAGAGAAATAAATAACTGTTACACAAATATTGGTTAACTCATTATAAGTAAGTTCTTATCCACACATAGGACTCACCGCCTCAACAGCGCTGTTTAATATTCCAGTAAATCTTTTAAACATTCTGGTATCTGGTTGTTTCACTTCACCATAATATATGCAGGTCTACACTAAATGTTAGCCTGTGAAAGAAATAATAGTTATCAGAATAATTCATATACAATGTACAAGGTTAATTTTACTCAAGTGGGTGGCAGAATGTTTAACCTGCTGCATTGTTAGGGTCACTTGTTCAAGTCCCATGCACTCCACTCACAGGAGGTGCGCTCTTCCACTCAGAGTTCAGTTGCTGTCCGTCTATGCAAGCATCAAATCTGGGATGGCTAAACGCACTGACAGTAGCAAAAACATACCATCGACATGTTCGCAGGTCAATTGTCTTGTGTCCTGTAAGATCATCGGAAAGTTAGCATCTACCTTCTTCAAATTATCATACACTACATTTGAAGAATATCATTGGAAAGAGCACACTCTCTTTGTTCTAACGATATGTGATTTGTCTCCTGGGTAAAAACTGTACATAAGGTGACTGTTGAAGGCAGTGTACCAACTTGAGTTTCATATTTTACGCTGTCCTCCAAAACTACATGCTTTCAACAGCTTTTCTGTAGATTTAAAGTGAATTTCAATAAAAAGAAATGTTGTTTTAGCTTTACTATTCAATATGCATACGTTGACCTAGCTATCTATTAGTTGGTATTTATAGTGTTTTCTTAGTGTTTCCCTGAACTTGCTTCTTTATTGCATTTTGACATGCAACTCTGTTAGTAAAATAGAACAAGAAGTTCAGCGCAGGAGTCACTGAGAGCATTTAGCATTTCTTCATACATGAAAAATTACCATATAATGGTAATAATATCTCCGTAGCTGCTAATATGCTATTCAGAGGAAGTTCCAGTCTCATTATATGCTCAGGTTGCTGGTGCAGATTATGGGAAAGTTACGTTACCACACACCTGTAATAATGTCACAAATTGATCTTCTGGTTTCTAAGGCCGTTCACTTTGGAAAATATTGCTGCAATTCAACTATGCTTATGCAGCATATTCAAAACAGTATTTGTGAATATATGCTTATATCTCACAGCCTAATATCTTAATTGTTTGCCTCGTTGTTCGACACGAAACAGATTGAAGAATATCCAACCAAAATGTCATCATTGGTTCCACCGTATAATGGAGATGATATGTGTATATGTCTGTAGCTATATTACCTGTAACTCCTTTGCCATACATATTTGTGGTGAGTAGTAGTGTGAGCTACAAATATATATGCCTTTATCTGAAATCCTACGCATTTTCTCTATATCAGGTTTTATTTAATTGGGATTACTCTGAGCAACCGATAGTTTTAGATAACTCCATTAACATTTTTGAGCTCAATTCAGCTAATAAACTTAGTTCATATAAGTTTAGACAAACACACTAGTATATCAAATATGCTCTTTCCAATGAGTGGCAACCTAAATGTCCTGGACAATTATCTTACCCCGCAGAACAGTTCAAAGTAAGATGTTTGCTGACCTTGGGCATATAATAATCAAAATAAAATATAATATTACTATTATAATAAAAATGATGTATAACTGATGATAGTTTTCCCCGTATGGCATAAAATTAATATTAATATTAATCATCTATATCTCTTGTAATCATTTCTTACCTCAATGAATTTAGGACACCTTACTCCACCATAATGGTGTAAAAATAGATGGCCTCGTATGTTTAAGATAAGGGAAAAACAGTGGTCGTGCAATTTTCCAGCAATTTGCCGGTTTCAATTTTCAGATTGGGATTGTGGAGGCATTATCCCCAGATCTCGTATGGTTCATGGCAGAAAACTGTTATGATAGATGTGTGATGCAGCATAGGTTGAGGTAGGCTCTCCTCTTTTCGCAATTCATGTTAGTACAGAGATATTACAATGCTGTTTATGATAACACCGTATGCAGAGAATAAGGCTTCATGTCTGTCTTCTTGTGATAATCATAATATGTTAATATATACATGTATATATATTATAATTATTACATATTAATTTATCAATTTTATAATTATTATAGTTATAGTATTTAGGTATTACACAACTTCCATAATTGTTATTATATTATTTTATATAACAGTTATAATTTTATTAATAGATTACTACTATAACTATAGCTATTTCTATTACATTTTTATCAATAATCATAATAAACAATATAATAATAATGAATATTTTAAATTATAATAAATAATGAAAATAATTAATAAAGAAAGTAGGACTAAAGCTAAATAAAATATAAATGCAATGCTTTAATTAAACATTAAATTTAAATTATTGTGATTATTTTGTTTAATTTAAATTTATAATGACACCACACTTCACTTAGAGTTATGCAAAAGGTCTAATATGAATTATGATGGAGCTAAGCTTTTCATATTATATATAATATTTCACTATCTTCACTCAGAAGCAGAATACGACTGACTTAGCTATGTAAGGTGAGAGCAAAGATAGATCTTTGGTGAATGTTGGTAGGTGTAAAACCAGTTCAGATAAGACTGAAATTGAACAGCTGTTAGTTGACAACACAGTGTAGAAAACATACTAAGCATCTGATGCAGCTGAATAATAGTCTACGAGCAAAATTCTGCACCTGATGGTGGGAAAGAATGCCACTTGCCCAAAAACGGATATCAGAAAAAGTCTATTGGCGACCATCCTAATGCCATTATTCCTGCCCATGCTATCGCGGTGTGCTACTTTCTAATCGCCATAAAACAGAACTCAAACTCGTTTCCTCCACTCCTTGCGCATTTGAACTCACATCATGGCCACATTGGAAAGCAAAGCTCCACATGAAGGTGACGCCTTGAACGAAGAGCCAGTAAATGTTGATGAAGCTGCAGATAATGCTGATCTAGCAAATTCCGAAGCACCATCTACCGCTGCCAAGAAGAAACGAAAGCGAAAGAAAAAGCCTAAAGGTGCGTTTTGATTGATTAGTTAGTTAGTAATTGGGTCTGTCCATAATCACCGTTGCAACATTTAGAGAACATATCTGAATGTAGCCACTTATTTAACATTGTCCAACTTTATTGAACAGGACAGGCTGATAGAGCTTAAAATTCTCTACAAAATGATATGTTAAATGTTCATGTGGGATAACCGGTTTGCTGGCGCTGTCCTAAAATGTGTGTCACCGTTGCAATGTCAGAGAAATGGAATTCTAAAACATGTTCTGCCGTTATTGAAAATTCTGTGATTTGTGTCGCTTCTCACTTTTTTGCTTAGATATGATGTTGAGAACCTATGCAGCTACACTAGAAACCAAAAACCTAAGCAATATCTTAGTGTGCCTTGCTCTGACGAGCTTAAATCGGTGTCACCGTTGCAACAATCCATCGTCACCGCTGCAACGCTTTCAAATTTAATGGATAAATTGAGCTTTTTAGGAAAATAAATTGTGTTTTTATGGTTTCACATCTACCAGATATGATGTTTATTTGGGTAATGGTATGATACACTCAAATAAAGCAGAGTTGTTTCAATATATAACAATTGTGAAATACTCGAATACTGAAAGGCGACAATGTGCTACAATGTTTTACCGTTATTAAAAACTCGGTGAATTGTGTTGCATCTCACTTTTCTTGCTTAAATAATATGTTGAGAACATGTGCGGCTACATTAGGAGCACAAAATCTAAGAAATATATTATTATGGTTTGAGTTGAGAAGCTTCAATCAGTGTTACCATTGCAACTATTTATCGTCACCGTTGCAATGCTGTAAAAATTAATTGACACTGGGCTTTCTAGGAAAGTAAATGACATTATTTCTATAGTTGTAGGCCTACATTTACCAAATATGATGTGTATTACGGTAAGAAACCGATACAGGTAAAGAATGTAGTTTTCTAAGGTATTAAAAGTAGTGCAAAATATTCTATTGCTGAGAGACAGCAATGTACTGAATAAGATGTAAAATTCAAACTAGGAAGGTATTCTGCCATTGCATGTTGCTCTATAAACCAGTATTGATCTCGTTTGTTCAGGATGGACAATGTAGCAACATGTTGATATGGTTCCGGCATATTCGAGCAACGTTTTTAGTATTGACAACAAATATCAATAGCAGACCTGACGCACCTTGCAAATTGCAATCCGGTTTCGTATGCATCAACAGAGTAGACAAGTCCTACATGTATTTAACATTGTTCATTTTCTTTCAAAATCACTTTCTTTTACATTCAAAACAATTTTTAAACTATCTGGGTCAATGCAATCAATTTGATCACAATTTCGGTAAAAACCTTCAGCATCAGCACTATCTACTTTGAATGAATGTTACTGGTGTTCTTCGGTTTGGCTCACCTGACTGAAAAAAATGAATTTTTACTAATTTGTATTGCATAGAGCAAATCTTCTTGAGATAAGTGAGCAGATGCAACTTTCAGACTGTACGCCTTAAATTTTGATGCGTTCAGCATAGCTATCTGGATCTGCTTTTAGTTTTTCACGATATTTACGCTACGTTCAGCGAAAGGGGTCTTACACTTATTGATGCAGGAAATAAACTGACCCAACAATTTTAGAATGGCAAAGAGGACATAGCTACTCAGTGACACATAAAGTATTTAACTGGATCTGCTGTCTAGCCATTTCATACTAGGAAAAAACATTGTGTAACAGAATGAGAAGTTTGATTTTAGGATTCCGTGTCTGTTAGCTGGGCACAGTCGACAAAGGAAGCTTTACTCAGTTACATTACATTGTTTTACAGTCTCTTTTATCTTTACCCATCTTCAATCAAGCAACATACTCATATTTGGACTGTAATACAGTTTCATATAGGCTCCTTACTTTGGACTTTAGGGGCTTTGCAACGGTGACACGTTGCCGTTGCATCGGTGACACGTTGCAAAAGTGACGGAAAATCAGGCAAAATATATGGGATAGCAAAAAATTAGAATAGTAGTCTTGTTAATATCACAAAGTTAATTTAGGATCTCAAAAATAATGTTTTTAAATTAAATAGCAAGAGTGCCAGGTTAACTTTTTCATGTTTTCTGTCACCGTTGCAACAAGGGGTATGCCTTCAAATAAAGGCCTGTATTAGGAAAACCGTACTATTTTCATAACTTTTAATGGTTGTTATAAAAAATATGCACCACAAGGAACCAGCTAATATGAATTTTGGTTGTTCAAACAACTCCTTGTGAGTCTATATGCGTTTCAACCTTTCTCACATTTTGAGCTCGAAATGGCGTCCACATTGTTGTGCATCTGACAGTAATTTTCCCCATCAATACATTGTGGCATGTGTTAATAAATTGTGGAACTATACAATTTCAGATGTTCTCTAACAGATTTTAGAAGAAAATGTGTGAAAATCTCATTTTGAAAATGTATCACAAATTTCATTTATTTATGGACAGACCCAATTAATTAATAAATTAAAAATCTAAATCTTTTCTTAATCATTAATGAATGATCAGTATTGCGTAGAACCTTTTATATTTATGTACTGGATGCTTCTAATAAATCTAGCTAAATTAATCATAGCTCATCAGTCTAATTCCAGATGAAATCCAATGCAATTCTAGTAACAATCCAGAATATCAATATCAATATGAATATCTGTAAGAAAATGCAAAAAAAATCCTCAGTCAATATATATCAATATGATATGAGTGAATATGAATATTATCGGAGATCTGAAGTGACAAAAATGAAAATAGAAATCACTTATAAATGACTTAGGCCTACAGCTTGCTCAGGTCGAGCCTACTCAGTAAAAACTGGAGAAGCGACTAATTTTATTAAAGCTTATGTAGGCTATTATATAGGCTGTTATGTTCTGTAGCCGCTGCAGAAGGCAATGGAGATGGTACTGATGCTGTAGCAAATGGTGTCGGTGAATTATCAGTAGAAGGTCAAGGCACAGAGAGCAACTCTGCCGTCAAATCAAAGAAGAAAGGAAAAGGTGAAGTTGAACAGTACGACACCAAGTGGTGGTTGTTACACATTGTCGTCATTTCTCCAGTTGAATTTCTCCAGTTCAACTACATATAGGTCTTTTTCATTTTTTATTTATTTCCTAATATTTCAATGATCCTCCGGGCATCATCATCATTTATCCTCCGATGATGATGCCCGGATGAGCATTTAAGTAGGCCTATTAGGAAAAAATAAAAATGTGTCTTGTATTACTAGGCCTATTAATAGTTAAAATACCAGCCCACACTAACATTTTTCAACACATAGGTCTATGTGTAGATTCTCGTTTTGGTGCATAGGCCTAGATCATTAACACAGCAATATGTGATATACATGTATTTGGTACAGTGAAGTGAATGAGTAGAGAGCTTTGTTAGCATTGAGAGATTAATGTGACTGAAACGCTTTTAAACAATAGTGGGCCCTAAGCCTATGTATTATATTTGTCATTCTTTGGAAAGGTTTTCAATCAGCACTCACACAAGTTATAGGCTTGATCAGAGTTATAGCTGACAATAGGTTGATCTTCTTATCAGCCTTACTTGTTAGTCCTACCACAATCTTCATGTGACCACGTGTTTGCTTGGCCTGACTGAGTAATTTTTACTGTGTGTGTTTTTTTAAATTTGCTCTAATCGGTTTTCACGATTTGTATATCTGGAATGTTGGGTTGTAGGAGCTCCCAAACAGACAACGCCACCTAGCATAGCCATAAAAGACTTGTTCCCTAATGGTAACTACCCAGCAGGGGAAATACAGGAGTACCCCACCACTAAGGATGGTAGGACTGGGAAGGATAGGACCACTAGTGAGGAGAAGAAGGCTTTGGATAGGATGAATGAGGATGTATACAAGGAGGCTCGACTTGCTGCTGAAGCTCATAGACAAACTAGACAGTATATGAAAGAGTATATCAAGCCTGGCATGTCTATGATAGAGATATGGTTCGTATTTAAATACATCAAGCATTGCAAAGCGTTACAGTGTTCTATTTTATTCATGGCTAGCAGTAAGACTCGCACTTGTCATTAGCATTGTGGATAGAAGATAATTATATTACTGTTTGTGATCTGGCAATTGGTGAAGAGATAAAATGCTGTATAATGTTATTACTTCATACACAAAGTAGATGGACAGATAACCAGTTATGTCTTTGGTTCAGAGGCTAGAATACAATGTTTTGCTACCTGGACCTACATATAGGCTACATTATAGGCTACATATACAATATATTCATTGTTTACACAGTGAAACTTTAGAGGATATATCAAGAAAAACAATAGGAGAGAATGGCCTTGAAGCTGGCTTAGCCTTTCCTACAGGATGTTCACTAAACCATTGTGCCGCCCACTACACACCTAATGCTGGGGATCGTACGGTACTACAGTATGACGACGTGTGCAAAATAGACTTTGGAACTCATATAAATGGTAGGTGCCTTAACACTCCCTTCAGTGATGTCTATATTAACCATTCCCTTCAGTGATGTCTACATTAACCATTCCCTCAGTGATGTCTACATTAACCATTCCCTCAGTGATGTCAATATTTGCCAGTAGCTGTCACCGACTGTTAGTAAATAGGTGTGTACGATATAGCACATTACCATAACTAATTCTAGTATTTTAGTATTGCCATGGTATACTTCAACCAAATTACTATCTGTTCTGCTTATAGCTATTGTCACATTGTATGCTATACTACATGACTGTAATATCACACTGAGTTGCATCATATTGATGCCCATCTCTATGTTGATGACTGCAGGTAGGATCATAGACTGTGCCTTCACACTAACATTTAATGAGAAATATGATGAGCTACTGAAGGCTGTTAAGGATGCAACTAACACAGGAATTAAGGTGAGTCTCCAGGTGACATGTGTGTATACTAGACACCAGGTGACATGTCTGTATACTAGACACCAGGTGACGTGTTTGTTGGACACCAGTGAAATAGAGATACAGTAGTTGTAGACCTGAATAGGCTATTACATAGTATAATAATGAATATGCCTAAGTATGTTGAGAGAGAGGACTCCTCTATTCTGCTATGAGGTAACTTACATTATAATGTTATAGTTGTCAGCTACTCTCAGTCAATAGAAGTTATGTAATGCTGGTTCCTTCTACACTGCAATCCTTGCTCTAGTCTGGCTGGCTTTGTATTATTATATTGTTCAGTCCTTTGATTCAGCCCCCTCCTCTACTTAGCATTGTCTGTAGCATCCCCACTACTTGTGGGCAGAGTGGACCTACTATGATGGGGTCAAGTGGACCTGGCCAACAATCTGGAGGCCCACCTGTCTCTCTCTCACCAGGTCTACGCATAACATATTAACATGTCCACTGTTGATAGTGTTAGTTTCATATATAGACCTCATTAGTATTGTTTACTCTTTAGGCTTCAGGTATAGATGTACCGCTATGTGAAGTTGGTGAACAGATACAGGAAGTTATGGAGTCCTACGAAGTGGAGCTGAATGGTAAAACCCATCAAGGTAGGCGGGTCAACCTAACGGCTACTACATTTATTATAATACCCCCCCCCCCCCCATAGTGTGGTACTCAACCTGCTGATGTACTTGTGTTTACAGTTAGATCAATACGTAACCTGAACGGTCACTCTATATCACCGTACCAGATCCACTCTGGGAAGACTGTACCTATAGTAAAGGGACACGATGCCACCAGAATGGAGGTAACACAGTGTTATACTAGTATTAGTATGTAGTGCATGGGAGGGTGCGCATTGGATATGTTCATATGTTGTAGAGTTGTGTGCTATCCTACCGTCCTACTGTGTGTATCATATTTGTGAAATTATTAGAGTTTGGTGTACATGGTTGCTCAATATATAATGCTTATGTATATTTGCTTCCTAGATATAGTGTAAATGTGTGACATTGTCGTCAGAAGATACCAGGTGTCCAATGTTAAACACACCTACCCATAATCTGTACATGTACATTGTATTACTATCAATAATGTGTAGCTTTCTATGGCCTATGTATAGCTAATAGTAATAGTACAGTATAGTATCTCATCATTACCTCACCTTCTATTAATACATCACCACCAATGTATTGTATGATGATCTAACCAGGAAATGGAGTTCTATGCTATAGAGACATTTGGTAGCACTGGTAAAGCGTATGTCAATGAAGATATGGATTGCTCACATTATATGAAGAACTTTGATATAGGTCATGTTCCACTCAGGTATGTATGTATGTACATTGTATGCACTCACTGTATGTATGTATGTACTTACTGTATGTACTCACTGTATGTACTCACTGTATGTACTCACTGTATGTACTCACTGTATGCACTTACTGTATGTACTCACTGTATGTACTTACTGTATGTACTTACTGTATGTACTTACTCTATGTACTCACTGTATGTACTCACTGTATGTACTCACTGTATGTACTCACTGTATGTACTTAGTGTATGTACTCACTGTATGTACTTACTGTATGTACTTACTGTATGTACTCACTGTATGTACTTACTGTATGTACTCACTGTATGTACTCACTGTATGTACTTACTGTATGTACTCACTGTATGTACTCACTGTATGTACTTACTGTATGTACTCACTGTATGTACTCACTGTATGTACTTACTGTATGCACTCACTGTATGTACTCACTGTATGTACTCACTGTATGTACATGTATGCATTAGGTACGGCATATTAGGAGTTGTCTATTCATTCCTTGGGATGTACATTGTATATGGGCTGTTGGAATAAGGATCTAAGATAACACAATCATAAAACACACTTTCAGAATCATACGGAGGGATGACAACTCCATAATTGTGATGATATTATCATCTTTCCGTGATATCACTATTTAATGTGCTGGTACTCAATATTAATATAATATAATATATTATGTTATAGGGTAGCTAAGTCCAAGCAGTTGCTGAATGTAATCAACAAGAACTTTGGTACTCTGGCGTTCTGTCGAAGGTGGTTGGACCGGCTGGGACAGGAAAAGTATCTGCTAGCTTTGAAGAGTCTAGTGGACAACAGTAAGTCATACTGTACATGTACTTACATATTATACTTACAATAGAAATAGGGTGATGGGTGTGAATAACACTACAATGTATATAGAACTATCACATTGTGCCCGCCTTGGTACTGCATGTGCATATTATAATATTTACTAGGTCTACTACATCAATATTTCATGTGCTATTGTCGACTTGGCCAACTTTCATTAAGAGAAACTTAGAATTAACTCAAATATGTGTTTATTTATATACATTGATCCTATGGTGATGGGTGTGTAGGGAGACTGTTAGATGCTGTGTATACTTACTGTACACTCTACACACATACAGACTACAAGTTGAGTGTAAGATATATGATTGTATTGTAGATGTGATTGGAGCATACCCACCCCTCTGTGATGTGAAGGGAAGTTATACAGCACAATATGAACACACTATACTACTCAGGCCCACTTGTAAGGAGGTTATTAGCAGGGGAGATGACTACTAATACATTCTGCATACCCATAGTTGTTATACTCTAATCTGTAACTGGTGGACTAGTTTAATATCATAATTACTGTATTTGTAGTCACTGTCAGCTAGTGCTAGTCAGTAGAATAACCTGCTAGGCTGTGTAACATCACATGGTGTATGGGTTCATGCTAGTGGCATATATTATCAGGATAGCTTGGGTACAGTCACCTAGTTAGGTCTGTATCCTCAGCTATTATAACGGGTACTGCTTTTATATCTCCCATCAGTTGGTATGCAAGTGTGCCAATACTTCACTAACACCAAGTGTTTATATGTTGCGGTGTTGTATTTTGTTGGAAGAATAATGTGTTTATTGTAATGACAATAACAGTGGTTACACTGCATTTTAAAACACTTTTATCAGGTTTATTTCGGCCAGCTTCCTTATATTGGTTCTGTTTGTATGATAATGGTGAACTTGTATTTGAAATGAAAATAAAATTTTGGCAATATCACTTCCTTTCAAATATGATCTATTGTACCTATGAAGTTTGCAAATTCCTAATTGATCAGTATTCGCTTGACCTTCACATCTGTGTAACTGGAAAACTAGCATTAGCCCTGATTCTAAACTCTATAGTCCACATGAATGGGTGGGTAGGCTAGTCACTTGTCTAGTATCACCTGGCACATCCCCAGCTTCACCAACCAATCACTTGCACACTGAGAACCAAACCATGGTTTAGCTATAATTATGAAGGCATCTCTATGCTATGTCAGTTTGCACCTACAGTATATATTGTATTTGACATCATGTTCATTGAGGTGCTATAACATGGGCTTAGATACTCAGTGGACGTATTGAAACTGGCAACCTCAGAGACAAAATATAGCTTGACATTGTGTTCATAATCAACCTTGTACATGATTTTATATTATTGTGCATGCATTGCTACTGTTCTTTAGATATTCACCCTGTCTGGCTGTACACTGATTACTGTGTAGAGTGTACTGTCTAGCAGAATACAGCTCTCAGATCAGCACGCAATCCCTCTAGACAGATTATTAACTGAGACTGCATTTAGAAATTCTAGACCAGTTTCCTATTAGCTAGCTACATGTAGCTGTTATGGATAATGATCATGGGTTCATTCCAGCTAAAGCATCCTTTGCATTTTTAGAATGGTATATTTTCTTGCCACATTCTTTACTTATTTCAAGCCATAAAAATGTGAGAATTAATACAGTTTTGTTATTATTAAATAAATTAACAGATTTTGCTCAAAACCTATATTAAGGTATAATATTCTTTCTAGTCCAAACTTTGAAGGTAAGGACCACGTAACATCTACTAATGTTGCCTTGCCATTTCCCAGTAATGAAAGCCTAACAGGTCTCTAGCACTACTTGGTGGAGAGGATAGACACAGTAAACTGGTGCACGGTGTACTCCTGGAGTTATTCTCTCTCTTTAAGATGACTTCCATTGGGTAGTCCCTTGAGGTCAACTAAACTGCATCATTAGAGTAGAGCTATCCCTTTTTCCGAGCTATAATAGTACACAATGTAGTATGCACAGGATTATGTTGGTAGCAATACCTGTGATAATACATTCACTAACGTACAAAAACATCAAACATGACACCATAACCAATCGTTAAACTAGATCTACAGTGGACACATAATTATTATTAACTCTCAGTAACAGCACAGTCTACACAGTTTGGGATGAAAAGAGCCGATACATACAGCCATGTTGAGCCTGATGCATGGTCCCTACAGCACACAACACAGTTACATAAATTCTGTGTTGAGTTTTTTAAACAATATGTCACGTCTTAAAGGTTTTTTTTTAAAACCAAACATCAATTACACAGTCTGACCTACCTTTGTTCCCTATTATAATGTGGAACACTGTCATGGGGTGTCCAAGACAAATAAAAAACACTTATCCCAGAGTAATCTTCTCATGGCAGATGTAAGATGACTATTTGAATAATGCTGTGATTGGTAATTTCATGAATTCTACATGTACTGACACCATGCAATGCTTGTAGCTCAGCTAAAGTAATGACTACCGATGGCCCACCAGTAACGGAGACAGTTGAAGTTATCGAACCTGAAAATCAAGATGAGATTACCGTACCAATAGAGATTCCAGCGGGAAAACCATCAGAAGCTGATGGATCGGCAGTGACAAGGGGACCAGGAACTGAACCTGCTGTGCTAGAAAAGGATAAAAACACTAAAGAAGCTACTTCGGCTAAGGAGACGAAGCCTTCCCCAAGCCCAGTCAATAAAAGAGAAGAACAGTCATGCTGTGTGGTCAGTGTTCGAATTGTGGTTATACGGGAGTATACGGCGTGTACCCACCTCAATTTTGGTGGGTACACTGTCAGCAGGCGTGTACCCTCATGGTAATTGACTAGTTTTGCTGAAGACACGGCAGTTTTCGCAATCGAAATAGGTTTACTGGTTGCTGAGTGACTGCTGATCGTAAAATTTCCCTCTAATCTAGCGATCGTTTGATTGATAACAGCGTGTTAAGTCAATCCCGAAATGTAAAAGTAAGTTTATAGTAGCTTGGACCAGTAACCTGCACACAAATAAATCTTTCCGCTTTACTAACAAAGTTAGTCATTGTATCAATAGTTTCATAGGACTTGAATATGGGTTCCACTTTCTTTAGTATTTTCAGCTTTCCGAATGCGTTTGCAGAGCCATGAAAACTTTTTGATAAGTACAGTGGCCAAACAGTTGAATCTAAAAGTTTTTTTAGCTCTAAACCTAGTTCTCAAAAGTAAATTGTTGTACTCTATTGCAATTTGACGTTTGACTGAGTGATAAATATCGGAGATAGTTGTATTTTTCTTACTTTGCTAATAAAATACAAAAATTAAAGATTAAAATAAATATTAATATTAATTTAATATGATCATCCATGATGTTGTATATAACAATAACATAAATATTCGTATTTGTTAGATTATCACTAGAGAAAGAATCTGTATTTAATAATATAACATGTAAATAATAAATCAAAGATTATATTAATTATATAAAAAAATAAATAATTATTTATTATCTATAGTGATTATTATAAATAATAGAACTAGAAGTGAATCAATAAAATTAGATAATCAAATGGTAATCATATCATAATGATAACCATAATTATTTATATTTTCATTACTTTTTATATGAATAAATTATTTTGATAATAATTGTTGTAGCAATACGCCTGCATCAAGTATAAATAAAAATATTGCTTACTGGATTGTCACAAGAACAAGAGTCGATATTCAATAAATAAAAATGAAAATATAAAATAGAAATAAATTGTTTTTAATAGAACAGGGAATTAGATAATTAATTTATATTTAATGATCATTATTGTATCGAATATTTAATGCAAATAATATAGCAATTGTTGTATTGTTTTATATAAAATATTTTAATCTCATGTTGATATTTTTATTCTAGAATAGGTAGGAATAATATTTGTTTTTGCACATAGTATTGAATTTCAACAGCTATAGGTATTGCGCTACTATTGCAAACTACTTCCAAGTTTAGTAAGTGAGGCAAAGAGTGAGGTTATGACAAATTGGAATTCACAGAGAGCTAAGAAAAATCCTGTCACTGTTTAGTCTAGATGGTACTAGTAGAAACTATGTATTTGGATTGAGCTTGGTTTCACTGGTTGACTGCAATTAAAGTAATCGTTTTGTCTGTATTCTCTATTTTTGTTGTATTGAGGTGATTCATTGCTTTCAGAAGTCCACAAAAGACCACAGGTAATGAAGTTGTATGCTGCTTATTAGTGTACTTGCATGCCACATATTAGTGTACTTGCATGCTGTCTATTAGTGTACTTGCATGCTGCCTAGTAACCTACATGCATGATAGTTTGTCGAGTATTTTAGGTAGCTGAATAGTCTTTTTAGGCAATACTATATTTTTAGTTTACATTGAATTTACTGTCAGTATGATTTGATATTTCTTGCTAAGGTTATATTCGGCCATGGATTTAACTTTGAGGCCAGTTTTTACTAGTGCTGCCAATTTATAAAACATTTAGCATTTTTGGAAGATGTTGTCACAAGTGGTGAGGATACTTGTAATACAGTGTTTAGTGATCCAAAGGAAGCTGGTGAGGAATTTAATTTTGCAGAAATGATACCCTAATTTATATTTTTCATATCTACTGCTCGCTGGTGAAGCTGTCTTTTTCTAACATTGCTGTACTGGTGTTGTGGCAATGTCTTCTGTTCACTTTTCTAGGCGATTAGGCACTGTAGAGACCATTGGTTCAAACCCCAGTCAGGGCCTGGTGTTTTCATGGATTTGATGCAAGACCTAACAGCTCCCACAGATAAATTCCTTAAATTAACAAAATTATTATAATATTAGAGAAAACCCAATGAGTAGTACATGTATATATCCTAGATAAATTGGTGAAACTCCTTTACACAGGTATGTATGTTTTATAGGCTTCAACCTTTTAACTTTTCCTTATAGCTGTTGTTCAAATAACATTACTGGTGTTATATAATAAAGTCTACAGGTAGGTTGTGACAAGGGAAATACATGTATTTTATTGTATAATACTTTTGTTCATTATAATTTTGTTGATAAACTTCAACTCCTTCCCTTCTCTAATGTTGATGTCAATGTCATAGCTGTTTTGTTGAATTACTATAGTTTTCATACAGTTGCAGTTACATGCTGTTGTTGTTTGTGTTTATATACTTTTGACAAAATATACAGCTGTAAAATGTTGTAGTTCAGCATTTTGTAATAAATAAAGAAGTTGTTTTCTCTTTGACTACATGTACTTTTGTTACAGTGAAAGAAAGATAAGGGGAGTTGTCGTGTTTTAAATAGTATAGATCTATTCATTCTTACAATCAATGCAGCAGTAATACAAAATTGAAGGACACAAAGCACACTCAGTAGTTTAAAATATAAGGAATGGTCTACATTGGTACCATGTACTCTGTGTAATGAGGCAAAGGAGCTATCAACCATAATTAGAAATTGTTCTCCCCTTGTTTTGTCTTGCTGAAATGGGAGAACAACTTCTAATTATGATCTGCAGCTTCTGAGTGACCAATGCACCCTTTAGGAAAGGTCCTAAGATTGCAGGTAGGAACCGTGTACCCACCTCATTTGTTCCACTTCGAACACTGTGTGTGGTGTTGTGAAAATTCAATTTTTTGGTAATGTTTACAATGAAACCAATAGACTGCTATGAATGCAATCTACAGTGTACTGGTTGGTGTCTATGATTGTACATGCATTGTAATGACAGGCAGCAGCTACATGCATTTTAATTGGAATATTCAGTGGAGAGACGACTCTCTAGAGGAGACCATTGGGGAGACAACTCTCTAGTGGAGACTATTGGGGAGACAACTCACTAGTGAGAACTGAAAGGTTTTGACTTCCTCGTGACTGAGCATCTCTAGTCGCATTCTATGAAGGTCTCAGCAATTCAACATACATACATGTAAATATAACCATGCTGATATGGTTTCACAAAGGTGCACCTCAAGGCACAATTCTCCACTGCGCTATAAATGAGCGCAACAATAATTATTGTCAATTACTACTACTCCATGCAGTAACACCTTTGACCTACGCGTAGTTCTAGGAACACAACATTACACAGAATTTTCACAGTTCAATAAAATATATTGAAATGTATACTAGCAAATAAACTGTAATAATATACAGCGCACAAGAAGTACAAGGAACAGTAAAAAGGAAGTGGCACAAAATTTGCTGTGATTTACATGTATATCAAAAGTAATGAACTAGTAGTCTACTAGTAGTTGATTAGCCTAAATCGTGGCAAATATGGCCAATTGAGGATAATGAAGGTATGGCCGTAAAAAGGTGGCAAAAATCGGTGTTGACCTAAGGGTTAATTATTGCCAGATTTGAGATTATACAAGACTAGCCTTCAGTGATAGTGACACTTTTACTATCGAAGGGGATAGGCAGGGGGTAGTGCGGAGTCATATTTATTATTACCCCACAGGAAGTAGACCTTATCAGCTCAACCCTAATTCTTGTTCTTACTAGTGAAGAATAATGTTTAATAGTACATGTAGTTATTCCAAAGGGAAAGAGAATGCAGAGCTGAGTTGCCGTATAAGTGAATGTATCGAAGTACAATCTCCATGTAAATCACACAGATCTCAGCCAGGTTGGTTACGATAACAAAAGAGACACAGAGTACATACAGTATACTACCTGTATGTTGATTATCATGTAATCAGAGTTTATTTAACAATAGTTGTATAAAAACGTGCACTGTGGACTAGAGCTAGCTACAGAAACCACCAATTGGAAATACTTTATTTATGGTCTATAATTACTACATACTGGATGTTTAAAGCCATCTACTGTACAGTGTAGGTTCAAAAAGCAGTCAATATTCAATTATATAGACTGTACTTATTTATATTATGTACAATGTACAATTGTACATGCATACTAACTTGATATTCATTGAACATGTGATGTAGTTGGAGTTATCCTCTCCCCTTGAAGTTACTAAACAGCTGATTCCTTGTCAATTATGTTTAGAAATGGGTTGTATGGTGGGTGGGGTTATTACTGCAGAAGAAGTGGAACTATTTCTAAGCCTGTCCAGTAAATAAAACAGTCAACCTTGCAGTGTGATTTCATGAGAATCGATTATATTATATTGAAACAAAATAATTCACAGTAAATGTAAACTACAAACACAGTAGTATATAATTGATGTATTTTGACAGTCATTGTTATTGATTTACAGATGTCCACTGAGTGCTCCCGGTCTACATGTCTGTACAGTGAAATAATATTAGCCTAGGCTTCTTCAGGAAGTGAAAGGGCAGGTGTGGCTGGGTGAGGAGGTGCAAGCACTTCCCCCATAGAAGCAGCTGTCTGTGGTTTCATAGGACACACTGATACTCTACCACGGCATATGCATATCTTAGCGTGATCCGTCTGAATAAGTGCATGATTATCCATCCTCTCCTTCACCAGCTGTTTCAGCATGGCATGGTGGTGGTAGGCGGGAAAAAACTTTATTACAAAGAAGATGACAAGTTGGTGTGTCCAGAAGTTGAACTTCCGGGTCTCAACAATCTCTTCAGATAAATCGAATCCTTGACCTAAAACGACATGAGATGGAGAAATGTACCCCGCAACACCTCCATCATGTCATGAATTTGACTATGGAGAATAAGTATCTTCAAATAAAATTTGTCACAGAAAATTTGAAAAGTGACAAGGCTGCCAGTATTCCAATTTCAAACCAGATAAATTAGCCAGCTTTAAAAATTGTTATGGTGAAACTTGTATGACAGAATGGGTGACCTTGACATGGATCTGCAGTACAACAACTGACTACACTCTACAGTTTACCATATACTACATATTGCAGTGTACAAGAGTAACTCTGTATATTATTGCAACATGTACATAATGTACACCCTACCATCTTCTCCGTCCTCCAGCATCTCCTTGTCCAGATCATCTCTGTCCGTGTCAAGGACAGCCTCACTTCCTCCGTCTCCAACACTCTGAGGCATAGACGTAGCATGCTTGGCAGAGTCTACCTTCCCCATTACAGACCCTGAACCATCAGTTTTGGCTTTAGACGCGGAACCGCCTGCAGCTGCAGAGAGATTGTTGGGATTTATTAGAATAAAGATTCGGCAGAATACCCTATATGATATTAGCAGTACATGATGCTACATGCACTGCACACTACATGCACTACAACATGCAATACATGCATTACACACACTACATACACTACACGCTACTACACCACATACAATACATGCACTGCACACACTATATGCACCACATGCCTGGTTTTACCTTGGAATTTTGAGTAGTCACATGCCAAAGTTCACCACTCAGGTGATGTGTGACTTGACAAAAGATTGTTCAACCGTATGAAAGACATAGATGATGTTAAAATGTTGTCTTGTTATTTGATTCACTGTTGATACGTCGTCCTGGAGACAAGTGAACCTACCAATAGAAGATTGAGCACGGTCTGCTGTTACAGATGTAGATGTCTGAGGCAGCACACCAGCAGCAGGAGTAACGGAACGGGGAGTCATGTTCGGAGCTAAACTACTCTTGCCATCCACTTCCTCCTCACCGTCTCCAGCCATCTGTAAAACCAATCAGATAATACTATATAATACTAGCAGTAGCGGTAGAGTTGATATGCACAACAACAATAACAATGTTGTTATTTCAGAAAAGAAAACTTCAATATTTAGGACCCTAAACTTTTTCCTAAACTTATAAATTTTTATGACATACATGTGTAATATTTATAGTAAACGAAAGCTACATGTAGATAGTACATGATATTGATTGAATGTTATTGGCCGAAATGCATATTTATCCAATACCCTTTGTATTGAAAGGTGTGAATGACATGGCTAGGATATTCTATCACTTACTGCAGATCTACCAGAGGTTTGGTCCGACACCACACTAATCTGATCCCCAATAGCGGGCACACCCAACATAGCCGACTTTGGGCCAGCTGATCCGACAGGTGAGGAACTAGTTGGGTCTTTGGCTACAGCTTCAGTGACGTAGAACTGAGCACAGCTCACCAGCGCCTCAAAGAACTCCAGGAACGTGATCTGAGACAGATAATAATGAGAGTTCTACAGCATTGCAACCCGCCTGTAGCTCCTATCCATATCCACCATCCCACAACCATTTTATCATACATAACATTGTAGATTACACCTAGTGTCTTTCATGAATGGGAAATAGTGGTATAATGTATGTTCAGCTATCTACAAACTATCCCCTTTAAATTTGACTCTCTGCTTAGATATACATATAATAAAATTTCATAGTAAATGATTAACTAAATAAATTTACATACGGTGTATGTAAAGTATCTATAAATGTTTAGAAACTTTAGCCAATATATTTATACCTCAAGTTCAAGGTTGTAGCCATCTTGTTCGTCTGTAGCGTTAGGGTTATCTGCAGTGAGAATTCTGACAACATGCTCAGCTGTGAGGTCACTGTTGATTAGCTTCAGGTCCCTCATTAGAAACAGGAAGTCTCTCATTCTCATTGAAAGCCAATCAGAGTTCCGCTAGACAAACATACAGTGTATGATGATAATCAACTGACTGATATATGAGAAGGTTGGAGTAGTATTTGGATTTATCCTCCCTTGAATATGCACACTCTCCTAGCTGTACTGTGGATAATAATTTAGATAGAGAAGACAACTCTAGGAGAATAGAGAAAGTGGTCAAGTAGAAAGGAGCCTTCATTTCACTAATAGCATACTGATAGACAGTTTTCCTAGCACGGGCATCAGGTCTCCTCTTACATGTATAATTATGTAATATAACTATGTGATAACATGCTTATAATCAAAGATGACATCAGCAAGCAGCAATGTCCTATATCTCAGCATTTAAACATTAACTGTGTATACATGTGTTAGTAAATAAATAATAACATAAGAACTTATCCTACATGTACATATACAGTACAATGTAGCTAACATGTACTTGTAGCTACATAGGAGCAGATATAGGATAATTAGAACCAGCAGTAGAATACATCACATTACTGTACATGTAACTCTATGGTTTATCCAGAATGAGTAATCATGCAACAGGAGTGTTGTTAGGCCCAATATTGGACAGGCCTATTGTTCCAACAATAATTAGTGGTAAATGAACCAATAATACAACATAATACCTGGTAACAATCACACGATGACTTGGAATGATACTATATTGGTCAGTTGTAGTGTTAATACAATCTACATGCAATACTATGCCATGTAGATTGCTGGTCCAAACTTACCTTGTGCGGCTTACAGGCAGACTTAAACACCCGGTAGGCTTCATCCAGGTACTCTAGAGCTACTATGGCTCTGCGCGTCTCGTAGAAGAACTGACCTTTGACCTTACAGCCGTTTCTCAGTAGCAGATTAGAGACGAGCTGATTGATGCATTCTGGGAACATGACTGAGCCGTCAACTCTGTGGGAGATCAGAATTAGTGGGAGAATTGTATTTTTACATGGCGTCAACAGCAGATGCACACGAATTTATAAAGACATACTCATACATATAGCCTACATGTACATATACATAGATGAGTTTTAAATTTAGTCTACAATGTATATAATATAAACCATATTATGCTGTATCACCTGTTTCAAATGATTTAAGTGCGTCAAGAACCTTACTTGTAGCACATCTACCAACTACTTTTGTATAATAATTATGGTAGCCCGACTGCTATATATTTGAGCAGAAATGAGGAATGGGTGAATATATTATACATGTATTTATATTATTACAATATACTGAATTGGTTACAAGACATACCCATGTAAACAACACCAAAACTCAATAGTTACTGTATATCATCATAAGTATAGTCACATTTACCACCCACATGGATTAGTGACACTCACGTGTAGTCCTGGTGGAATAGATGTATCGACAGGGTGATCAGGTGGTTGATAAACTGTCTGAATAGTATCTGGTCATGAGGATTCTGAGGTTCATTGCTCTCGTACTCTGCAATGTATAGAGAGAACATATTGCGCTATGTCTACTTGCCAGGAGTTTAAAATGAGGCTCACACTAACTGAAGTCACTAGAGTTACTTGAAATAATATTTAGGCAAAGGAAATTGTTGGAAAATCTGTCGTATTCATGAGAGTGGATAAATACGCATGGGCTAAAAGTTGCTTAATTACTAATTTGGCTTTTCTCTCAGAATTGTGGCCTATGTAAACATGGACTGCATTCTACTTTCATTGCGGTGGGGGGAGGGGGGAGGTGTGAGTATCAGAACACAATGCATAGGACCACAGCTAGGAGTATATACTAACACTGGGTAAAGGAACATTTCAAAAAAGACAGTTCGAAACAGCACATTTCGCAACCGGACATGTTGAAACTGATTAAAAGAGCACAACTCACAGATAATTAATTTTAATTAATTAATTTAATTGATTAAATAAAAATGAATATTAAAAATAAAAAAAGTTGAAATCTAGAGGTTAGGGTTTGGCGTTGCGAGCTGTTTCATGTTGAATTGCTTGGTTTCGAAAAGTCCTGCTTCGAACTGTCCGTTTTGAACAGTCGCAAATTCATAATACTGATGTAGCCTATACACTACCGAGGTCCGAATGCTACATACAGGAAGTCAAAATGTAAAAATTGTAACTTCAGAGTGGTCATCCCTTCCCAACTTACAATGTAATTCTACAATGTGTTAGGATGAGGGCAGTTTCAGACAATATAGAGTTATAACAATTAGTATTCACTGTATTCCTACCAAAGCTAAAGTACATATAAGTATAGTTTCAGTGTTTAGGGAAGGCTATTCACTTGACTGTATATTACATGTATGTACATGTACTACGTTTTCTTTATAATCTACTACGGGGGCCCTAACCTCTCTCCCCCAGAAAATGAATTGGTGGACTGTCAGCCTACAACCATGGAACCATAATACATGTACATTGTCCAGTGTATAAACTGATTTCCATGAATAAAACCAGGTATAGACTACAAGTCATAGGAAAGTCCAACCATCTGGAAATTCCATGATGCAATCATTGTGACTATCATACTTGCCAAGTGTCCCGGGTTTCTCGGAACACCCCCGGGATTTGAAAATTGTCCCTACACTGTCCCAATGTCCTGATTTATACCCCGGGAATTAGGAAATTGCTGCTCCAAAAAATTTTATTCATTATTTCCTTTGGATTTTCCAAAACATTGACTGAAAAAGGGTTGAGCGTCGCAAATCCTGGGGAATTTTGCTAAATATAATATGCTACACACCGTTTATTTTTTAAGTAGTTCGATGTCTACCGACTGTCGTGTCTAGGTGTCTTCGCGACCTCTTGGACGAAACCGGGTCGCAAATAAAATTTACAAGATGGCCGTCCGACCAAGGCCAGAAGGGCTATTGGCCTAGGATTTTGCTTGGCCGGACGAAACCATCCCTAGCTCATCGGCACACCTGATTTCTTCGCCCGGAAATGAGGATTTTGCTTTTGGCCCAGGCCGGTGTGTTCGCGACCCTGTGCTGGATGTGTGCCGGAAAATATTTTTGTAAATCGGCCTGGGTCTGAAGTTCAGGTCGCGAAGACACCTTCTATGCCAATGCCACTAGTGATAGCCCAAACTCTGACTAATTCCTGAGCTATATTGGCAGTGTACTAAAGCCTCCCCAACAGTGGATAGCTATTTTATATAAACGCTCTAATGTCAATGACAACCACTCGCACAAATGAAAATTCACTCATTGATATTATAATTATTATTATTTGCTTGTACAAAATTAATAATGTTTCAATTATTTGTCTATTGGATGTTAATTTAGCTGTTAAGCCAAACAATTCTCACAGTACAGACAAGCAAAAGACTCGGCCATTTTCAAATTTAAAATCAATGGGCCAAATTTATTTATTTTATTTCAAAAAGCAAATTAGGTTTTAATATCAATATTATAATTATGCCTTCTGCACCCTCTAGTATTACTGATAGTGGTACCAATGACATAGCCAGGCACACCCTGACCCAGAAGCATATCAAAGCTGCTGTCTGAAAGCTGTCACGTCATCTAAAAGCTTAGAAGATTTGTTTATTCTCAATGATTCTGAAGTTCAAAAGACAGGCTTACATTATGATTATAGTTTTTAATATAATAATTATAAACTTAACTTATGAAAATACTGAATTATTATTATTATTATTATTATTATTATAATTCAGTGTTTTCATAAATAAAGCTATTATATGTTTATAATTTAATAAAATGAAACAAAAATTTGGTTTCTAATGAATTTTTATGTTGTAGCAAGTTTTATAGGTCTTCTTTAGATAATCCAACCTGAAGCACTCTTTGCAATTTCATTCCTATTCTAATTTTTCCCACCATTTTAAAACCATTCCAATATGCACGTAATATGAACATATTTTTTTTTGACCACTAGAGCAGCATACAAATACAAGTGAAATTGTCCTAACTACTGTCATTTTAGTGGCTCACAAAAAAATATTTTGAATGCGGGAGGGTGCTCCTCTGCCCCTCCCGCACCCTTTCTGGCAGCCCACTACGCGGGCTAGCATGGCCTGCGGCCATGTCATCCGTCCTCCCTCTGGTCCGCGCATGTGTCCAGATTTTTTACCCAGGTTACTTGGCAAGTATGGTGACAATCTTGCAATTCCAAAACCTAGGCAAAAATATGCTACTTGTTCAACTTTTTCAACTTTTTCAACATATTATTATATTATAATAGATAATAATAAAATATAGGCTACATACATGTACATTGTACATGTATGTATAATTTAACACTTTATTGATTTAATGAGAAATACATTTTTGTAGGAACTCCTGACAATTTTTGTTGCTAGCAAAGGAAGTTCATAGAATAAACGAGAGAACGCTATGCGTATGACAAAGGTTGACTACATTCATACCAATATCACTATGAGACAGAATATACTTACAGAATATGGGGTGCATTATGTGATAGCACTAAAGTATTGAATAATCAGTTAGACTATAAATATAAATTTTGTCTCTGTTACTCACATGGCCTCTTAACACTCCACTGCAGCCTACCATATGCATGTACAAAGTACACATAGCATAGCGCACTAATGATTATTTATACTACATGTACATGAATGCCATTTTTTGTACAGTAAAATTCAAAACATTGAGTTGGTAAGGCCGTGCTACAGCGGTAGTAGTGAAGGCAGTGGTGGTGGTGGTAGAGGTGGTGGCGATAGAGGTGGTGGCGATATAGTGAAGGCAGTGATGCTGGCGGTAGAGGTAGTGGTAGCGTTGGTGGTGAAAAGGAGGGACATGATACGACTATATCTGAATATTTTTATACTAGATTCAAAGACTCCACTCAACAGCGAAGATCTACTTGATACTGAATAGTAGATGTGGGGCAAGAGCCTTAAGATCCAGTACAAATACTGATAGTACCACTCTCAACCTTTACCATACAAACACTGATAGTACCACCCTCAACCTTTACTTGTGATGTTTAGTCTTTTTGGTTTCTATGTAACTTCCAACCTCCCAATTTATCAACAATTCATTTCTTCAATGAAACACATGATTGCCTGAGTAGTCTGAACTCTGAAATACTGTAAATTACTGTCCATAGTCGGCATTTGAATTACACCTTTCACATACCAGAATATTCCTTGCTTAATAATCTGTTGTGTAACGTAGTCCACAGGTTTATATAATAAACATGTATGTTATGTATACAGGTATGTAGCCCACAGGTTTATAAACATGTACATGTATATGTAGCCTATAATATTATTATCTATTTTCCTTCAGAGCAAAATATCAGAGAACCTGACGTGTTAGTTGAGTATGAATTCTAAGCATCAGTATATAACAAGTGGAGTGATCAACTGTGTCCAAGTCACTGTCTAAATCTAAAGTAACTAATGAGTAAATGGATAAGTTAGAGACTATGCTGTCGATGTCACTATGGCTAATTTAGCATTATTACTCTCCCCTATTCCTATAAGGCATGATAGACAGTCTAGTATGGGAGTACAGAGTTGAGAAATCTATACAAAGGGAGGATAACTACATATTATAATAGTCCATCAGCTTACATATACAGGAATATTGGGCATGGGTTTCCCCAGTGAATAAAACAGTACTGTAAGAATATAAGGGAAAATTATAGGTGAATATACATGCACATGTACGTGCTAATACATGATGTAATAGGGATGTCGGAACTGCAGGGAAATTCTGTAATAGGCCATGACAAATTTTGATATTCCAAAACTCTAAAGCTGGCATCACATAAATATTGAGGTCTGAGGTTAGAGAAATCATTCTGTTACTGGAAGTCAAGAGGAGAGGTTCTATAAATTCAACTATCTGGGATACTAAGTAAGTGTATAATAATGTGATGTAATGTAATGTAATGTAATGTACATGTACATGTACATGTACATGTACGTGTAATGCGATTTAATGTTGTAATACTGTATAATAATACATGCATGTACATAATATACCATGTACATGCATGTACTATTGTACAGTATTACAACAACCATAGAAATGTATACATGTAGGCCTACAATAATTACAACACTAATTACAGAGAGTACATTTTGTAATCATTTAAAATGCATAATTTAAAATATTATTGAAATAATATTGTGTTATTTTAAACCAGAACACTCACAGTAACTACTCTACTGTAACCTGCTTGCGATGAAAGCAAGAAATTGTTTTTTGTTAAATTCCCCAGAAGAAAATATTGGTTGACAGAGAAGTGATTGATCCATTTGGTAAGCAACCATGACTAACACTGCTATATTTTTGTAGAAATGGGTGACCATAGTATTTCCAACAAGGGACTTTTTAGCAGTCTCTACCACCAGGACACACTGGATACTGCTGGGGTACCTGCACTTCACAGGGCAAAGGTAGAGCATCCCCACACCGATGATAACTGCCATTATAAACCAGAAACAGTTGGAGGGTAAGATTCTATACAGTATTATTATATAACATGTAAACACTGGATACCATTTGCTGTAATATTTACATTTGCACCAGTGCATTTACACCCTCATCAAATTTTGTGGTCAGGGTGGGGTGTGCACTGTGCATTGTGGGTAGGGTGGGGGTGTGCATTTTACATGTAGGTGGGGTGAGGTACTTAAATCTTGACTGAAAATGAGAAGGTCTCCTGTAGAATTAGGGACACTTTGCAAGTGTGACATTATTGAGTTATTGCTATCATGAAAATGTTCAGCAGACTTTAATAATGTGATGATCGGAGGGAGGGGTTTAGAGCTGTTTCATTGGAGGAATTAAGGTGAACGCCAGCCACGTTTTAGCTGGGATTTAGTAACTAGGGAAACACTCCTAAAATGAATCCCACAGAAAGAGAAAGATGGGCAATTACTATCACCATAGCAACCACATGTTAAGGCAAAGTCAGAAAAACCAGAAACTTTGTATGATACCAAACTGATCATACTGAATACATATTTTCTGGCATTTCAATGGTTGTTAGACAATATTATAATGTTTATATTGAATAGTTTGACTGAGACATTAGTGGGCTACGCTGAACAATTTGGAAGGTTTGAAATCCAGTAAAAGGAAGACTTCCTTCCAGTACTTAGCACTAGAGGTTATTTCTACACAAAATATTTGAAACATGTAAATGGACAAACCATACAGTAAAAGTATTATTAGGGGCCATTTGCTTACAATGGTGGGCCTCAGGTGTGCCAATAGTGTTATGGGGAGACAACAGCTAATATTATGTACTTTGGTTTCCATTAACAGGCAATTCTACTTGGTGAGGAAATGCTACTGCGGTGACTTCAAGAATGATATCTGGAAGAAACACAATGACACCGGCTGTCACTATATTCGCTACAAGGACCCAGAGAACAGTTTCATATATCTGGTACGGAAGTGCACAGCGTACTGCAAGTTGTTTGTCTAAACATTGACAAGGCAATAACAATAATGAATAAAATATAACTCTTTCATCTGTACAAGAGTTGGCATAGTATAATATCGTATAATTTTAATAATCTCAAAATTACAATCATTTATAATAAAATTATGAATATTGTGTGTTTTCTTACCACATTGTTTTATGATTTCATAATGGTGTGTTAATTATAAATTTTTAAAAAAGAGTTACCAATGTTTTTCCTTGCTGTTTACTGTTTATTCTTCTGTAGTATTATATAATTATTAATATAACCTGCTCTAAAATAAATACAAATTCAAATAGCATACATGCAGTTATCCAGCCTTGTTCTGTCATTACATAGCAAACTAAAAGTAGAACAGGTATGATCTAGGCCCCTATGCACTGCCACATACACGTAGGTGTTATACTATAATAAAGTGGGATAGCTTTCTTATTGGGAAACAAATTGTGCTTGCAAGACACTAAAATAGCACAAAAACAATATTGATTACTTGATTTAATTCTAACAGGACTAATTACAACAAAAGAACAAATAAATTACAATACAATCATGTGTTGGAATGGCACTGAAGCTCTATATCGTCAAGAATATTTAGATATTTACATGTAGATACAAAGAATTATACTAAACAGGCATCAGTGATAAAATGGCTTTAAAAATACATGCTATATTTATACTATTACTGGGTTTCCATGGTTCGAACTCAGGGTAGTGGCCCCCTCAGCACAAAAACAATATTATACATGTATTATACATGTATATATACACTATACATACAATACGTGTAATACATATAATACACTATACATTATAATACATGTAATATACACTATACATGTATTATGATATTATATACCCCCATAGTCCATGGTTTTATGGGCATGTTGTGGATTACATAAAGGGTAGCATGCAAAAGAAATGTAAAGGCTAAATAAACTTTGTATTTCCTAAGAACAAACTGTTCAGGTTGTTTACAGTCTGATAAAATACAATGAAACAACAAATTGTGTATAGCAGATGGGTGGGTTACAGTATGGTGAAACGGCTCAGTGTGGCTGAAGTTGTCTTCTCTCAACTGCATACAATGAATGCGCTTCCAATAACATACATGTATAACATAACATTATTATGATAGCATAACCAACCAGGAACCGGGAACCACATCCAGAAAATGTAGGATAACTGTATCCACATCATGATAATTGTTACACATGCCTTTGGTGCATCTGCACAAACTGAGGATGCCCACAAGCACACCAAATATACAAGCATGAGGGACGACTCTGTTGACATACATGTACAGTCAAGAGTCAGGCAGTTGAAGTACTAAACACAAATTTCATAGAGTTAGAGTCTTACTTCGCTTGTGGTTGGGAGCATTATATACAAGGTAAGTGTGGTACATTATATACAAGGTAAGTGTGGTACATTATATACAAGGTAAGTGTGGTACATTATATACAAAGTAAGTGTGGTACATTATATACAAGGTAAGTGTGGTACATTATATACAAGGTAAGTGTGGTACATTATATACAAGGTAAGTGTGGTACATTATATACAAAGTAAGTGTGGTACATTATATACAAGGTAAGTGTGGTACATTACAGTGGTGCTTAGACACAGTGTATTCAGGATCTGAACTGAGAGATTTCCAGACACACAATATAGTACCAGCCATCATTGGTTCACTTAGGACAATAACTAAAAGATATACACCCTTTTTAGTTTTGCTATGGTCACCCTAGCTTTGCTATGGCGGTGCCGGAAAAACACCGAACCACCGAACAGCGGAATGGAAATCACCGAACAGATCGAGCCAGTATAAAGACATGTCGACCTGATATAAAATCGCCCATCTTTCATAAAATTGATCAATAATAAACAATATTAATATATCAACTGTGTTAGACAATAACAATAATCATTATCACAACAAATCAAATACCAATTAAATAAAAATACCATATGTATTGTATATAACAATACTTATCACATTGACATTATGATTATATTAATTTACATGAATTTATTTTATATCAATGGATTCATATTCTACTGTGCAGAAGTTCCATATGAATTTTCATAGTGCTGAAACAACAAATTAAAATAAAATAATCATTTCTTAACCTTCCAAACTACTACTAATTAGTATTATGGGTTTGTTCTACTAAAACTTGAAATAAAAATTAAAGTCAATAGCTCATTGATTGTAAATTACCATAACCACGGCACAGTTGGGAATTCCGAAAAGCGAAGTCACACTTTGCTACCATCCACACAAAAGAAAAGTACCCTTTTCAGCAAACGCACATTGCGCCGCTAATCTTTATCTGATTATCTATTTATTTTCCGAACTGTGTAGTTCTAGTGAAGAAATGGCAAGTTTGAACTTAGTCGAAATGTCTTGAGCTGCAATAAAAATCTTGAGCTAATAAAATTTGGGACTCATTATATTCATTACTATTTCTCAGGAACACTCACCGTTCATCAATGCATAAGTTGCCTTTTATTGCTAAAGCTGTTCATTGTCATTGTGATTTAGCCTACAATTTATTAAGTAGGTTAGTAAAATATTTTTTGCACAAAATATTATGTTTATTGCCACTCAGCTCCGGAACATTGTGGGCTAGATATTTGAGAGTCGAGATGTTTAGATTCTACTTACTCACTTATTTATTGCTCGTCTGAATAAAAATTTATAATTAATTTTTTATAATTATAAATGACATAGTTGAATTGCGCAAGAGTTTTATGAGTTCATAACAGTAAATTGCTGGTTATAATGGCCTAATATCATGCTATAAGTAAGGCAAACAAAGAAATTCTATTCTGTTAAATTCATCCGCTGTTCGGTGAATTCCATTCCGCTGTTCGGTGGTTCGGTGTTTTTCCGGCACCGTTTGCTATGGTCACCCTATCTTTGGAGACCAAAGGTCAGCTCTGATTTGAGCAGCACATATCCTAAGCAAAGTTTTAGTGATAAATGTATGGGATGGAAAAAATGGAGTGATTCTGGACAACTTAAAGTAAAGACCAGGTCCTAGGACAACAACCCATAACAATCATATTGTTTTATGAATGTACCACAGACCTAAATATAATTTCATAATCATATTATAGGGCATACTTTTATGTTTCCACTACCATAGCATGCTAGGTAATTTAATTCAGTAACATTCAAGGGCAGAGCCATTCATCACACTAATGTAATATAATATACAATGTATAGTATTACTATAGCAACAGTGATTACATCATACCACACCACAAAGCACCATATTGGAGCAGTTTCATTCAAACTAACAATAGATGGTGCAATGTTTATATTTTAGTAGCTGATAATCATGCTGCATCAATGAACAACAGCAATAGCTGAGATAATTGGTTCGAATTCCAACAGCAGATGGAATATCCACAGCAGATGGAATATCCACAGCAGATGGAATTCCAACTGCTGATGGAATATCCACAGCAGATGGAATTCCAACAGTCTGAGCATTAACTCAACGTGTAGGCGTTTCTTGGCACTACAGTCAGAACCATGAGGACTACTGATCATAATAAGATGGCAATCAACATGACTGCCATATCTTTATTCTCTAGGCCTAGAAGGGTATGATACCCATTTTCTCATCTGTTATGTTTCAGCAAATAATAAAATTTTCTGTTACGGAATTTTAAATAAAAAAGTCTCCACTCATTAGTCCTCTGTTTCAACTGAATATTCCACTCTATACATGTATTTGTAATGGACAATACCTTAGTAGGATTTACCACAACGACTGTTATTATATATCATTAGTAGTAAGGGGGGGGCGACTGGTTATGTTGGTACTCATCACTTAGATATTCAGTTTCACACTTGATGTATGAAGTATGAGCGATTTCAAAGTGAACCTTTTGAAAAGTCACAAATTCCACCCCAGCTGCTGTTTATATAATACTTTATATTGCATTGTATATATAAATAAGCTGAGGGGCACAAATTACGCTTGTCAAATTCGTACTTCAGATAACTTGCAAGTACATTATTTTATAAACATGTAAAATATTGTGGTAATGTAAGAACCCATTAGGGTCTCTCTCAAGGACAACATAATGTTATGTTATATACAATATACATGTAAATACTTGATAGTATATTAAACTACGAGTACTTTACTCTTAATTATCTAGGTTAGTCTATACAAAGTTATGGCAAAAGATGTGTACACAGCTGGACGCCAGAAAAAATCTTACAAGGAAACATCAGGTGCTCGACATACCCAAGCACAGTTCTGCAGGCGCTTGACATACTCAAGTATATATTAGTTCTGCAGGTGCTTGACATACCCAAGCACAGTTCTGCAGGTGCTTGGCATACCCAAGTCATGCCGGGCTTAGACTGAGTTATCAAATGTATACAAGCCAGTGGCATGTTTAGTGCTGGTAGAATAACTATTGCCTAGTACTCTGAATTTTTTTTGTAATATTGGAGAGTCGATTGTTTAAAATATCAAAATGTTGAGATTCCGGCTTACTAAGCGCAACAGTCTGACTGACATAATATGGTGAGCCTAGAATGCCAGTTTCTATATTTTTCTGATTATCAGAGAATCAGTAGGTATGCCACTACTGTATAATCAGGGAGGGTATAATAATAAACAATAATACAAAGTATACAGTGAAATACAGCTGCAAAGTGTTTATAAAGATAAATAATATGGTATAATTACTGTATATGTTATACATGTATGGCTTACTGTACATATGCTGGATTGTGGCAACTGTAAATATCAATGAAATTATGTTACACATTAGTGGTTTGACTAGTTTAACTGCTGCTTTTGGGAAAGTAACTATTAGTTCAGAGCAGATGCTAGAGAGGAAAATATGTGTACCTAGACTAACGCTCACACTAAAATGAAGTGAGTAATATTTACTCAGAGAGGAGAGGAGATATAAACAACTATGAACTTGAAAATTCTGATAAAGCTAATGATATTGTGGTCGGAGCCTAATCTAAATGTCCGAAATCTATGAATTAGAGTAACGAAAACTACACTGATTCTCCATTCATTGGCGCCTAGATACATGTAAATAATTATACTTCATTTCTTGGTCACTGAGAGAAGTACAACCTCATATAATTATTAATTATTATTGTCTTCTCTTGCCACCAAGGGAGGACAACTTCACACCGTACACGCATGCACATGTACATCATCAATATTTTCATTCTAACTACATGACATGTTTGTAGATATCACTTACCCAGTATCCTATCCATGTCAATGAGTGTCAGGTGCTTGTAGTGTAGTTGACAGTCCTTCATCATACGCCAGAACTGAATATGGCTGAGTATAAACGTGTTGTCAGATGATTCATAGTATCCCAGGCAGCTGTAGTAGTCGTAGATCTGAAAAAGAGGCCAATAGGAAACATTGAAATGATAGAAATATGTCACCATCTTTTACTTTTATTAGCCAACAAAAAGGAACACCATGCAGCTTGACCTGCTAAACATCCCTTCGATTCACCAACAATCAAACTTTCACCTCACAATACACATAATAAAATAATAATGTATTCACTGTACATGTAGCAGTGGTGAGCCTGATTGGTTGTTCAAACTACACAGTAAGTGCTCATATCGAGTAGCATCGGGAGCATGTGCGAAGTAAAGCCAGACAATTAATTTTCACGTTCCTACTCCAACTCGTACTCCAACCCTAACTTTTACTCCCACTCTAACTCTTACCCCCACTCTAACTCTCTCTCCCGCTCTAACTCCCACTCCCACTCCAACTCTTACTCCCACTTTTACTAATTCTCCCATGAGACTACTCTTACATGTCGACGTAAAACAGTTAATAATTGAATGACACCATAAATTTCTAAGATTATAGATACATTAATTACTACATTTACCTTCTTCAGAGCAGACATGTGACGTTTTATGACATTTGCTACTTGTTTGGAGTCGTCCTCACTACACACAATGTCTGCTGTTTTAATTAGAGACTGTAGATCTATCTGGAAACTCGGACCAAGTGTGTTCATTGAAGCGTTGCTATGCACCGACATGTTCTCTGCAATTAGTTAAACATATACATCTAGGCTTAGAATATTCCAGAGAAGGGTTTTAAGAGAGATGACAGTAACAAGTAAAATGCCTTCGATTTTTTCATCGTTATACATTTGTACCTGAACTTTGCTGATCTTATATTTTGGTAGAATCAGTAGGTTAAAATGGGAATGATTTAGTCACATGACTTAACTAAACTGCTACTGCAAGACAGGTGGTGATTCAACACTTGGCATGTACTAATGCTACATTATATAAGTAAATACATGGAATGTTGAGACCATTCAGAGGTACGACGTAGTCATATGACCTACCAATAGGTAGAGGTACGATGTAATCACATAACTTACCCATAGGTAGAGGAGTTCTGGTTCGGATCCCAGCAGGATCGGGAGTGGAAGTACCGTCCATATCAAAGTTTGGATACTCTTTAATATGGTCTGACTCAAACTGGCCTTCATAATATCTACCATTTTTAAATGTAAACCGACCCTGTAAAGATACAAAGAAGAGACTAACATGTGCAAGTAGCTATAAGCACTATCTCACTATATCATCATTTCTCGTAAATTATCATTTCCTAATTTGGTTGGGAAGAATGTTTCACTGCTACAATAAACCAGAAAAATTGAAATCTGTTAGTCAGGAGCTGCTGGTTAGCTTCTAAGTACAGGTAGAGTGAGACAGCGCATGGTGCCTCCATCTCAGTTGGAGCGACTGATCATCAAATATTCCATTTCCAATATTACACCATAGCATTAGCCAAGCGTTCCAATATTGGCCCAACACAACACCTAATATCCTAGCAGTCTGTATCTTGGGTGGAAGTGCTTACCTTGCCATGCTTCATGTTGTTATACCAGTAACCCTCATACTTGGCTCCATTGGCATAATAGAAAGTGCCGTAACCATGTCTGATACCCTTGACAAACTCTCCATTGTACGTGTTCCTAAGGGTGTACTGAGACCCTGGGACTCGGTGCACGTACCACACATGTTGACCAAGACCATGCTGGACGCCGTCCTCCCACTGACCAATGTACATCTGATTGGTGTCCACCCACTTCATTGTACCATCACCTGGAAACACATTAACACGTCCTCCAATCTTTGGTAATGTATCTAATTTAAAATACACAGATGACTGGAACAATAGGATAGGATAAGAAGAAGGAAAGCGTAGTATGATAACTCCACAGGTGGTATAACAATATAGTTGATCCTGATTAGCCTGTCAGCAGTTGTACTGACCGTGACGGGCATTGTTGAACCACATTCCCTTGTATACATTGCCAGAAGGGTACTGCCTGGTACCATGTCCGTGCCGTACGTTCTGTACCCATTCACCATCATAGTAGGAACTGCCGTCCATCGTGTAGTTAATGAATCCCTACGATAGCGAACATAATAATAAACGGAAGATACAGTTATACGAAAGACACAGAATTACAATATACTATCACCACAAGAATAGTAACACAGGCACTCCAGTAGCCAGTAACAGAATAGACACCCTGTTAGTCAGTAATAGAATAGACACCCTGTTAGTCAGTAATAGAATAGACACCCTGTTAGTCAGTAATAGAATAGACACCCTGTTAGTCAGTGAAAGAATAGACACCCTGTTAGTCAGTATATCTCAGTTGATAGGTACAAGCCTTACTAATTTACTAACCATTCATTCCTCTCATCACAGAATAGCATATTCAGAGGAACTTAATTTGTGACAAATATACCCTTTTACCTTCCAAGAAATATGGCTAGTAACAACCACTATGTCATATCTTAATGTATACTGTATATACACTATAACTATGACATTATGCCAGATGGTACTATACCGTACTATACCGTACTATACTATAACATACTATAACGTACTATACTATACCATACTATTATATTATAATGTACTATACCATACCATACCGTACCGTGCCGTGCCGTACCATACCATACTAAACCACACTATACTAAACCATCCTATACCATAATACTACAATACCATATCATACCATTCTCTACAATAGACTATACCATGCTACATGTATATACATGTAGTATCATATGCTATCATTTCACATAACATCATGATTATTATATTATATGTATATAATAACATATCGTGTCATACTGTATGATATATCACAGAATACTGTAACACATATCATATCATGCTATATAATATCGCCTCACTGTGTCGTACTAATCATATACATGTACCTTTCCGTGTCTCTTTCCTTTAACCCATTCACCTGTATAACTCACTGTACCAGACTTGTCTGTAAAAGTACCAACGCCGTGACGTAGTCCATTGACCACATCTCCTTCGTAAGTGCTGAAACAGGAAATGTGGCAATAATTATACTGTTAGTAGAGAAGTAGGACAAAAGGCCTAGCTTCCTAATCATAAAGTTACCGAGCACCATGTGGTAGCAACATATCATAGTTTGAAAAATGCATTAAATGTTTTACATAAAGAATATAATAAATCTATACTAAATATTAAATTTATAGCAAGAGTAGAGGCTGTCAGTGTACTATTGAGGAAGAGAAGGCTACAGTGGTATGGGCACGTATATCGGAGAGAAGAAGACATTAGGAGAGTCAGCGATATTAGTGTTGAAGGCAAGAGCAGGAGAAGTAGACTGAAACATAGATGGATGGATATGATAGGAGCAGATATGAGATTGTGGCACTTAGAAAAACACGATACCAAAGATAGAGCAAGATGGAGGTCGCTGATTGAGTTAGCTACTATGGAGAACCCTGTTACTCGCAAGGATTGAAAAGGCAATGGTGAGAAACATGTACATATTATATTATTATCCTTGAAGAGCATCTCATCAAAGTTTAGAAATTAGGGTTGTCAAATAGAAAGAGTGTCATTAATTTTATTTATAAACCATCACCATTTTATTTAAGTACAGTGTGACTCATAAACGCATACACACCTCTTGTCAGGCCATGTGTAAGTACCTTTCCCAGTTACATTGTTACGGTAGAACTCCCCTTCATACTGCAGTCCATCAGCCCAAGTAAATTTACCATGTCCATGCATCATTCCCTCAACAAACTCCCCCTGAAACAGTGTTCTTGTATTGGTAAGACTACACCAGACACACAGTCAACTATACATCAAGTGGTAGCACATAGATTTATGATTTGTCACCTAAAGAAATGTAGTGAAACAACATGATTTACTTACATCGTAGCTGTTGCCACCATAAAAGCAACACTTGCCAGCACCGTCATACATCCCTCTATTGAATGCTCCTTCATAACTACAAAGAAAAGGCTTACACATGAAATGAGTAATAATTCTCTGATGAATAAAGTGTATACATTCTGACTGCTTTACTTCTGCAATTGATAAGAGTAAAAAATACCCCCAGTTACTGCCAGCTGCGTATTCACATATCTTTTAATACTCAGTAAGTGAAGCACGAGGTTTGAGTATTAGACCATATACATTTTATACTGTCTACATGGCATATATGTCTAAGCAAGGAGTAAGAGAGGAAAGAGGCTCGTCTACGTGACTTTTGTGTTTGATGTTCTCCTCGGTTAAAAAGCTAAGCACATGAGTGGCTGGCGTTGAGCGAGTAGTCAACTTCGTCAAATCGTGATGTGCTTCCCCATCTCTAAACGGGTATAACTGCAATGTGCATACGTACAGATTTGGCGCTTATTACGTCATAGTTATAGCATCAAATAAAAATAATTTCTCTGGAGAGACAAACATTATTGATTATTCATTATTGAGATAGCCGATAGTTCTGAGTACTGTTTTCATTTAGTGTGGGGCCCACAGACTAGCCTACCAACTAAAATGGTGTCTGAACTATATGCCATAAATTAGACTAAGTATGTGGAGTCCTAATGCCACAGAAACGCGTTGCACAAATTAACTCATTTTAACCACAATTTCAGCGTTTGTACGTTTTATTTATTATGAAGGAGCAAAGTGTAAATTTAGATTTCAACTTCACTAATTGCAGTACTATTTTCGCTTATTTGTTTGAGCATGAGGGTGTTTACAAAACGTGCTATCTTATATCCAGATACGCAATTTTCTTCAAATCTGGTGGTTATACTTGGCTATACCTATCGTATCCCAGTGACATAAATAGTGTGTATATAGTAATTAGTAAGTCTGATGATCAGGGTATTGTCAATTGATGACATTGATTATATTTTGATTTTAGTTAATGTGTGAATTTTACGTTTTTTAAAAATATTCATCATTTTTTTTTACTTTACTAAGTACCCAAGGCACACATCGAACACTGGAAGCCCACTGTAGCATACATGCAGGTTTGCAAAGATAAGCCCCCTTCCCCTTTTACCCCTTGGTCTACGGATCACTGGATTTAAACAATTATTATTAGTTTAACTTCACTTGTACCTCTCTACCAAAATTTCTGTTAACTTGGTAGCATCTGATAGAGGTTTTTCCTCTTCATTCTGCAGCTGGGATTCTTGCTCTCCAGCAGATTTGGCTGTATCATTCATAGAATTGTCCATTCCAGCGGAGTCTAGCCCCACATGATCTGCATCATTTTTGACAGGGGACGTTACAGACTCTGTGTTGGAATTGTCCACCACAATAGTGATCTCTTCTCCTTTCTTTGGCTGTTTCTTGTCATCGCCTTTAGAACTTTTAACCTTCTTGTCCTTCGATGACATTTCAGCATACAAGACAAGAAACTAGCAGGTTCAGATAAAATATTGAGTTTTAATTATTATATTTGACATAGGTTTTGATCGACGCACCAAGTCTCCTCCGATCCCATGCGTAAAGTTACTATGGCGACACTAACTATCCAATGATCAACTCCCTTCGTGATATCCCACCCAATTATGTGAATTCCAACGAGCGAGTCAAGTTAATCTTTGTTATCATTGATAGATTTGATATTGTATGGTGTCAAACAACCTAGGTCTTCTACTATTAAGGCACACTATTTACCTCCCATTTGAACTTGATCAAAGTTGCTACTAATTCGGCCTATTTAGGTATTTAGTATCGAAGAACTTTGACTTGATGCAATTGATGGATCATTATGATTCTGTGTTATTGTTATCAATGTGAATGTCACACTGCTAATTAAAATGGTACTATCCAAAATAATGGAAACTAACTGTCCACTAGCCTTCGTGTTGCGATTAAAGGTGAAGCTAAGATTTATTATCCTGTTTCTTTTGCTTATCCAATCCAGTCCACCCTATGTTATGTTTTGTTTTGTTATCATAATCATGATCATAGATGGTCATAATCATTATAATATCACTATTTATGATTATGAAGTGCTTTATATTGATAATAATAGATATTGTTATTATAAAGTAGTTAGGAAGTAAGGCCTATTTTATTTAATAAAATTAAAATATTAATGTTATATTAAAATAAATTAATTATTTATAAAATTAAAAATAAAAATATAAAGATGAAATAATATGATGATTTTGATTAATATATAATTTAATATAATTATAGGCCTATTAACATATGTGATTAATATTAAATATAATAAGAAAGCTAATTATTAAATAGTAGTATTGAATTCGGAATACGCCTGTCCTGTGTGGGATCCTGCATTACAGGGTCGAATACATAAAATTAACGCAGTCCAAAGCAAGGCTGTTTGATTTATTCAAAACCTTAAAGGAAGAGATTGTTCGATCTCTGTCAATAAAAAACAACTAGCCTAAATCTTGTTTCACTGAACGAGATTAGGTAGACTCGAAGAATATCTCTTTTCCACACCATCTTAGGGCATGAACCTCTCTTTTCAAATCTTATATCTACACTCGATCTAATGAAAAGAACACATGATATTAACACCAGACGTGCTAATATTTTCAATTCTGTTGCTTGTCACACTAACAAGTTTCTGCACAGCTTTCTAATCAAAACTGCTTGAGAGCTCCACACTGGTGAGATCATAGCGGACTAATAAAAAAAGATATGCTACTCTGACAGTTCCTCTTTTCCCCTACTCTAGGAGCTTAATCAAGACAAGATAATAATATTAATAATATATTACATTTTGGTGAGCTGATATTGTGGTTCTATCCACAGTTCTAGACCAATAGGTATCGCAAAGTTACTGTCTGGGATGGGTTATTTCATTGTCATGGATGTGGGACTCAGTGCCTGGGTGCTCAGTGATGAATATCCTATCGAAAGGAAAAGTCACATATGTCGATATGGAAAAATAGCCGAACCCTTTAAATTTGGTATTATCAAGGAGTAAGAAAAGAAGGCTCGTTTCTGATAAAGTCGCTGAATCAATGAATGTTCATTGCAGTGAGCGGACAACTTCTCCAGTACGTTAATTTTCGATTGAATGCTACTGATATTACGAATAGTGATGCAAGACGCATTTTTATTTTATCCTAATATTTCAACGCTCATCCGAGCATCTTCATCATCATCATGATGCTTGGATCTTGGATGAACGTTAAAATATTAGGAGAAGATAAAAATAAAAATGCGTCTTTTATTACTTAAACGTCAGCTCTACTCTGGAACTATTTAGCTACCTCTAGGTATTTGTCAATCAGTTCACAAACGAATCAGCATATAATTTACACAGAGCTACAGTTTGCCCACTTCTGATGTAGCTATCATTTCATTAGTATTACATTATATTTATTGCAGCTGCTTGTTTCACCGATGCACTACTAAATGAAGTAGTCCCGTGTAAATCAATTAGTGAGAGTGATGGTTAGGCTGGAGATGCCGTCTGCCAGGCTGGTATTCAGCTACATGAGAAGATTTACTGCGATCCAGTTGCTCATCGTATCAGGGGCTATCCTCTCATTGCTTACCATAACACATGGGGTAAGTCAGAGAGTTTGAAGCTGTTCCTACCACACATTTGATAAACTGTAAACGCCAAAGTCACCGGTTCTCTGAACAAGAAGTAAGGTTTATGATGTGCCGTAATCTGAGGAGATTACAGCTAGTGAATCAGGAAATCCTTGTGATATCATCCGATCCCTTGTTGGTATTGTCTATAGAACCATATGCTGATAGTCACTAACTAGTTAAGCACATGCTTTTGAATATTATATTCTGTTTTAGATGGTGTTTAGTTTGTCTGTGGTAGCAGTATATTTCGTAGCCAATACGCTGTGGAGTTTACGTCTGCAGCCATTAGTTAGGTCTGTCATGACGACGTCCCTCAGTCAACCAACTAGTCAATCAGACGACTTCACTGGTAGGTAGTTACTTCATCATCAAACTTTACTCATCATAGCCTTAGTTCCAATGAAACACTATCTGTCTAAAGGCTCGGCTACACCAGAAGCTGATTGTTTTTTCGGCCGATGGATCCTCATTTAAGAACAAGTCGGCGCGCCGTTTGTTTGGCTATGCAAAGAACAAGTCGGCGCGCCGTTTGTTTGGCTATGCAAAGACCAATATACTCGTCTTCCCAGTCTCCGGCGTCACAGAGTGCTGTTGTGATTGGCTAATATTTGATGCAACTACTCCTATTATGCAATTTATTAGAAATCGGCTTTGGTTATTGGCTAGATATTAATCAAGGCCACTGGTGAACTGGTACTACGCATTACCTATAGAGCCATGCCAGCGAACAACGGAGTCGCTCCGCCGAAGCTCACAGCCTCTTGAGTACCTGAGCCTTACTAGTGATATAAACCTTTAGGTACAACAGATATACTGTAGGGTTATAGGCATACTGTATTGTACTATAGATTACATGCAAATTGTAGGGAGCTGGCACAGAGTAGAGACTATAAAGGGACATATTACTAACTCTTTCATACATAGCTGGACAAGGGTACTCAAACTAGATGTAGAAGTGGAGCAGAGGCTATCGGAAGCCTCCCATCTATTGGTTGATGAATTACTGTTATTAGTTACTTCAAGACAAGCTAATATATATTGCGTAATCACAGACCTTCTCAAGGGAGCCCATATACATATTACCAAGTAGGTCGTCTCTTCTGTAACTACATGCATGACTATAAAAATAATAGCTAGACTGAAGATTCACACTTACATTTAAATTAGTCAGACATTTTCAGTGTGAATTTGGATACTACTGTAGGTTGCTATACTTCTTTTGACTATTTATGAGGTGTGATGTCAATTGATCATATGATGTCAATGGGTCATGTGATGTCAATGGGTCATTTGATGTCATTGGGTCATGTGATGTCAATGGGTCATGTGATGTCATTGGGTCATGTGATGTCAGTGGGTCATGTGATGTACGTGTAAATGGGTCATGTGATGTCATTGGGTCATGTGATGTCAATGGGTCATTTGATGTCATTGGGTCATGTGATGTCAATGGGTCATGTGATGTCATTGGGTCATGTGATGTCAGTGGGTCATGTGATGTACGTGTAAATGGGTCATGTGATGTCATTGGGTCATGTGATGTCAATGGGTCATTTGATGTCATTGGGTCATGTGATGTCAATGGGTCATGTGATGTCATTAGGTCATGTGATGTCAGTGGGTCATGTGATGTACGTGTAAATGGGTCATGTGATGTCATTGGGTCATGTGATGTTAATGGGTCATTTGATGTCATTGGGTCATGTGATGTCAATGGGTCATGTGATGTCATTGGGTCATGTGATGTCAATGGGTCATTTGATGTCATTGGGTCATGTGATGTCAATGGGTCATGTGATGTCATTAGGTCATGTGATGTCAGTGGGTCATGTGATGTACGTGTAAATGGGTCATGTGATGTCATTGGGTCATGTGATGTCAATGGGTCATTTGATGTCATTGGGTCATGTGATGTCAATGGGTCATGTGATGTCATTGGGTCATGTGATGTCAGTGGGTCATGTGATGTACGTGTAAATGGGTCATGTGATGTCAGTGGGTCATGTGATGTCAATAGTCATGTGATGCCAATAGGTCATGTGATGTAAATGGGTCATGTGATGTCATTGGGTCATGTGTTGTCAGTGGGTCATGTGATGTCGATGGGTCATGTGATATGTATTAAAGGTACAACACGGCTCTGGTTGAACCTGTCCAAAGGAAACACATAAAGATTCCAGAGTCAAGGAGCTCCATTAAAGCCAGGTATCTATCAGCCTCTCTTTCAGAGTGGGATCAGGTTCATAAAGTCAAACAACGAGACTACCTTCACTCAGTCACTATTCAGATGTTAGTAAAATTGTTGCCACTCGATGATCCATCCCCCATCGCATTGGAGGCGCTAACTTCTATTATTTCTGAGAATGTCATCTCAGAGCTACTACTCTATCTTACTCGAAAAGAAAACCTACTCAAGCTAGTCATTAGAATATTATCAGATGATTTTGAGTCATTAGTCGAATCTGCCAGACTATCTACCTCAAAACTAGTCACAGATGGTGAAACGTCCAAGCTGGATGATGACCTTCAAGGTATATCTGAGCCATCAGCAGCACAACTTCCCGTAACCTCAAGACAGGAAGTGGTTAGCATCGACTCTGAGGAGAAATCCGTTTTGTGGGATTTGTCGACTTCTGGTGAACCGGGTCAGCATTCATTAGATGATGGCGGTGTGGGCAACTCTGAGGAAGAGGACAGTCCAGATGGTTCAGGTAAAGCGTACGTTTCAGCAAATTTAAACAAATACTTTAAGATTGCCCCAAATAGTAGACAGATGGACCGTAAAGTTAATGAAGCGGTAACTAGCTGTGATTCTAGCAAACCTAAAACCATCTCTATGGTATCTCTGTCACCGGCCCTAGCTATTATGTCTACACCTCAGCCACCTGCCACTGTCGCCTCAAGTGTCAGGAGAAGTACTGTGCCGGCTATGACAATGGCTGCTGCATTTAATACTAACTGCTTGTCGTCTGCTGAACTGAGTACCGCCATGCCAGTACCTGCCTCATCTTCTAGCTCCCTACACGAAAATCATCATAGAACTGAATTTAATAGTTTAAAGTCTGCACCTGACAACATAACGTCGGATAGTGTGAGTCTTCAGATAACTAGCCAATCAATTGACTCCGGCGTGGCAGATATAAAGTCAAACTTGTTCAGCATCTCACCAGATTCTTGCAGAAGTCTCCAGTATACAGGTATGTAGCCTAAATTTCAGACTCTGTGTCCTGTGAGTTAAACATATACGTAGGAACCATAAATTACACAAACTACATGTATGTCAATGTGCAAACAAAATATATCATCTATTTACTGGTTTTTCATTCATATGACTTGGTTTGCCATTTAATGCTGGTAGCTTCCAGTGAGATCTAAGAATTGTTACTATCTCATACTGTTTAGACGCTATTGATGTCTACGAATACGTAGCCCACATGTATGTAGTATCTGACCTTGTGTCATGCAGGTGTTAAATATCTATCCATCCGTATCCCCACAACATCAACACGCACAGAGAGACTGGGTTCCTCGAAATATACTCTTTATGTCATCAGCTACCAAGCTATGCACCCATCTGAAGACAATGGAGAGCCTGACGTTCGGGAGATCACAGTCTACAGGTTAGTACTGCTTTCTGGCTAGGTGGAACCTTATAGCTGCCTAAACTACTCCAATACATCTGCTCGTTTATAATATTACATGTACATTAAATGTCATTTAGTTATTAACTTTTAGTTATTTATATAATATTATTGCAATGTGGTGTATCAACAAGCAGAGAAAAAGAGAGAAAAGTCATCATTATTTGTTAATAGCGCACATGTAGTGTATAAAAAAGCTCAAACTAGGCCACATTAAGATATATTGCTATGCCAATGACCTCTCCGTCTGTCCCAGATGCCCATTTCCAGTAACTCCCAGCTTCAACTTGAAGCATTACGGAAATCAATGTACTATATCTACATATTGTAATGATTTAGTGCTTGTTTACATACGGGTGCCGAGGGCACGAGTATGCGAAGGGCTTGGAAGTTGGTAGAGGACGACCAAGTGACCTTCCACACATCACATAAAAGAGTGAACAGTTATTAGGTGCTCTTGTTATTATATATCTGGACGTAGGCCGATGCTCAAACTCATTAAAGAGTCCAGGGTCGACGTAGGTCTGTAGACTTTATACTCCAGAGGAGTGTAGTGAAAGATCTGATATTCTAGGAATATAAGCCCGACACTAGATTCATATAGAATCCGGGATCGACCTAAGCCGTAGAAGTGGTGTAGAGATATGCTTAAACGAGGATGGGGATGAACTCGAGCCGTATGGATCTATGGATCTGCCGGTGGAGTTACCCGCCTACAAGAGTAAGCCTCTAGGTTTGAGTTAGGAGATGTTGCTTTATTAGAGCGCAATAAACAACTGATTTCATACAAAAAATGTGCTATCTTTATACTAAATATACTTCCGGTAAAAGGGCCGATAAGGTATCGGGTCCGGAACTGATGCAACAACATGGATGGTTCTGCTCGACGTAGGCCTTGGCACAAAAGGTGCTTACAATGGTCCAAAATGGAAAGTATACATGTATAAATATGGGCCTATTCCAAGATATCGGCCTTCAAAAGTACATGGACAAAGACCTAGTCTTGTACAATCAGATAAGAGAAGATAATTGCTTATAATATGTGGGAAAAACCAAGTGTAATTGCAATAATCTGATTGGTGGATGACAATAATAGAGCACACGATAAGAAATTGATTATAACAATAAGAGTGTAATCGTGCATGTATAATAAATGTACAAGGTAAGACAATAATGCATGAATGGATAAATATGGATAAGTGTAATGCATATGTGAATGAATAATCATGTAAACAATGTCAATGCATATAAGGACAAGAACACAGTCTATGTCTTGGCAAGCTGTTTCACCACAGTATTTACAATCTACAAGTGTTAAGCTTCAATTTGAGCTATTGTTTGTCTTGCTAGGCCCAGTGGGTCCAGAGATACATATACTGTCCTTCAAATATGACCATGTTTAAAAATGCTCACATAAATTCTGTTAAATGAGACATAATTGCGGTGACTTTTGACTCCTTACGATGTTGCCGCGCTTGGACTGGTCTGCAATGCGCTTGGTCAGCGTGCTGATTTATTATCGCTAGGAGTAATCTTCTCTTTTAAGGATAATGATACTCTAAGTTATTGTTTACCTGGTTCAATTAATAGCTGGTCTGTACTTTGTTGAAAGCCCATCCCTTCCTAGATTGCGTATGATTTTAAACAAACGCTATCTACATTTATATGCTGTGTTACAGTCATTGCCCAAACACTATTTTCATGTATACTGTGTTACAGTTGTTACACAAACACTCTATCCGCATGTATACTGTGTTACAGACGTTACCGTGAGTTTATGAACCTTAGAGGTCGCTTAGAGAAATCTAGCCGTTATAGTAAGGCTCTGAGGTCTATCAAGTCACCATCCTGGTGGCAGCAACTCTCATTGGCTGCTCGTAAACCGCAGGAGGTGGAAAGGAGGCGGGCTCAACTTGAGAACTTCTTGCAACAGGTAAGCTTTCCGTTATTACTGTGTTGGTAGAGTAACTGATGGTTAAGTCACCGATGCAGCACAGGCACATTATGAGGTTGGATGCCCTTCCTAACACAACCAATGACCTCTATGGGAATCAAAACTGGATTGTTACAAAATTGATCTTCCAACCAGGGATGCTTCTGTGGTGAACAAACAATTTGGAATCAGCTAGTTCATTACATAGGCAACTCCTGTGTTAGTGACAGAGTTGTCTTCTTTATGTCAAGAGTAGATAATTACTAATTACAATGCCCTTTCATTCATGTTATGATTTACATATTAGCTGATAGTCAAGCCACTCATTAGTGAATCTAAGGACCTGGAGGAGTTCTTAGCATATAATGGAGGTGCAGAGATTGAGTTTGTACAGGAGAAGGTGGAGTTTATACCGCCAGCAGCTCGTATTGACAAGGTATGTGTACATGCGTACAGTAGTAGGGCATGGCATACCATTCTACCCTGTAGCCTGAGCATATCACCATGCAGATTGTATTCTATAGTCTGAATGTATTACTTGCAGGTTGTAATAAGGATGTTTGACAAGGTAACAGATAAACTCTCTTCTCAGCCTAATCTCTCAGAGTATGCAGAAACTGGGAGTCGTAGAAAATCAAAGCAAGGTAAACCGTCTTTTTATATGTTTTAATCTAGGCAAATATTCTAATGGAGCAATTCACAATTCAATATTCTGTGGGCTCAAAGTGCCAGCACTTTAAAATTCATGAGTTAAAGTCCATATCACCCTCTCAATAACTTGCTGTATATGTCACCTTCTCAATTGCTTGATGTCCGTATCACCTTCTCAATCACTTGCTGTCAATGTCACCTTCTCAATAACTTACCGCCCACATCACCTTCTCGATCACTTGCTGCACATGTCACCTTCTCAACCACTTGTTGTCCATGTCACCTTCCCACTCACTTGCCGTGATGTCCGAAGCAGTTGATTTTGCAGACATTGTCTTTATCCATGGTAATCGTCGACTTGGTACTGAGCATAGGAGATTTCACTCGTATCATCTCATATAGTGTCAGATGATGCTAGTTAACCGGAATTCTTAGGTTGACTAATTAAAATAGGAGTTTCTGAGTCATACTAATGAAATGTTCTTTGGGAAGCTACAACACAGCATTCATAGAAATGGTGTGTAATTCATTCCTGTTGTCACAACATCTGCATGCTCATAATAATTATTAATTTTGTAGAGGGAGCTGTTATCCAAGACTATTCAAACCTGACTATGTTTAATACGTTGAAATCCGTCCAATCAGATCTCCTGACACTAAAAGAAGAGTTCAATAGCAGCCAATCTACTAACCTTTTTACCTCAAGACATTGCCACAGTGAACCAATCACAGACGAGGAATATCACACCCAAAGTGAGGCTCTAGCCGACTCCCTCCTACAACTACTGCTGCTGTTGATACAGCGTCACTCCGACACCAGTAAGAACAGTAAAGTAGTATCAGTTGTTAGTTCGGTTCTCTTACCATACTTAACACAGTGGTTGAGGAACAAGGTGCTCAGTTATAGCACACCACCCGAACTATGCAGGCTACTAGATCTCTTCACACAGGCTATATGGCCTGATGTAGAAGAGGAAGTGATATCACATGATATTGACAAGCTAGAAGCTATAGCAAGGCAGTGCGTATTGGATGAGCTGCCAGCCCCAGTAGTGTTTCTGATGAGAGACCATATAGACAGTATAGTGACAGATATATTCAGTATTATTGATGAGAGGGAGGTAAATGAACAGCTTGGTTATATACTGATTAGTCAGCTTCTCAATAACTCCCTCTCCGTACTTGTTAGGTAATTTACACTAGGCATACCTGTCTACTGTATGGATAGCGCAGCAGTTATACTAATAGCTGATATTATAGCACCTACTTTATTACATCACCATAAGGTAATGCTGCATGCTGGACATTGTGCTGGAAAATTTTATAAAATTCTTGCCTGGAATTGCATGACTAAAGTTAAATTTTATTTATTATAATATTGCATGATATATTATCAAAGATAATATAATACATAGAGATATTTATGTGTATTATAATAAAGCATGATATTTATGTAATATTATTGCCTGATGAAACAATTCCATCAGTATGGTCAGTATATGCATGGACAGATATTGATAAAGCTTAGTTTTAGTGTTGCCTTCATCATAGTATTATATAATTCCGTGCTCCGCCCCTTGATGTTCCACGTTGTTCCACTATTACCTTATGTGAACATTAGCAGACACCACACACACATCTCATCCAATGATAATATATTATATTATATTATATTATCATTGTATCATGTACATGTACATTGTTGGCTCCGTCTGAGGCATAAAATGTTGTAGTTATGATAGAATCACTTCAGATGAACATTTATTGATAGTATTAAGAAGTTGTCTTCTCCCTCGCACTGAGTTTATATTTTGTAGCAGCTCCTCTACCTTCTATACAAACTCTTCAGCACTATACTGACATTATTATAGTTCTAGCTGACCAGATGTTGGTGTTAATGTTGGTTGTTATCTTGAGGGAACATTACGTGTTGTCCTCCACTCTTTCTATAATCACAACCAGTGGTTTACTTCCTGTTATCCGAACGTATTACAAGGTAGAGGTTCTCTGTGTCTGGGTAGTCGGTCAACCCTCAACAGAGTAATAGCAAGCTATATAATGTAGTTGGAAAAAAGTTTCACAAATTAATGTTTTAAATTGTAGTGACTGTAGTATATGTAGGCCTACAGGTACATGTGCTATGTTTAATAACATAACAATGTGCAGATATATAACCTACTTGAGGTTCAGCAGTCATGCTAGCTGTTGGTGGCCGAGTGGTCTAGCGCTGGTCACTCTGGTCTTGCAGCAATGACGAAAGTTATCTGCAAGGACATGGGTTCGAGTCCCGCTAATGACCTAGAGGTTTTCGTTCCGAAGAAGGTTTTCCCTCTTTGCCATATCGAACTATAATAATATCCAGCTCTAGGGGCTATGGTGGCCCCTCGACTAGCTCTGCTATTGGGCAGCCACGTTAAAGAATTGTGTTTGGTGCCACGGATATTAATGACTTGTGTCATGATGTACATAACTTGTAGATATGTCCCCATTCATACATTCATCATAGTTAGTACTGGTAGAAGTAGCTCTTCATAGTTTCATTATAAACAAACTAGGAGAGGACAACTTCTTGTGGCTGACTATGGATGTTCATGTAGGAGTGTCTTTCAAGTGATGTGAAAGGTTTTGATGCAGCATTCCTACCTTATACTTGTAGATCCTTTCATCTAGCTAATAATTATAATATAGACGATTACATGTAGGCCTACATGACTGTACATGTACATGTATACACTGTGTAGGTCTACAGTGCTCAAGTACATCATTATACAATGTGTCTGTATCGGGTATATTATTATGTCTTCCACATCATAAGTAAAATAAATCAATTGTGCAGAGGAAGGTCGGCTGAGGTCATTCCTTCTGCACATCCATAAAGGAATAATCAATGGCTACAAATTTTATTCTATTTTATGTAGCTTTCCTTTGGTGATAATTATGTGTGCCATACAGCTGTGACACTGTTATGGTACATGTAGATAGCACTCTGTAATACAGGTAAATGACCCACAGTATACAGTCATGTACTGCATGCACCAGTTCTTGTCAGTCCAGTGTTAGCATACTTTTTAGTTATAAGGGCAGATGATTACTCATGTCAACTTGGTCTCTGGTTTTATTTCAGACAGGGTTGGTCACATAGACAGCAAGCACCTGTCTGGTATTATCCCAGGTAAGTGTTAACCCTGAGATATACATGTATATGTAACTAGCAAGTAAATTGTGATGAAGCCAGTGAAATGCACCTACAGTGTAACTACTGTATCATATTTTGGAACCAACTGACATGGTTGCTAGTAAGCCTGCCCTCTAGTACATAAAGCTCGATCTATACAGGAAAGTAGCTGACAGCATAGGTCAGCTGTTAGTTTGAGAATAAGCCCATAGAGAAATATTATAATGATTAGCAACACTTGGCATGGAATTACAAAATAATGAATTAAAGTGTGGTTTATGATTTATAATTATAGGTACGTATTGTTACTTCTGGTGGTAGTAGTGATATGTACATGTATATGTGCAATGTACTTCCACCTTGAGATCTAGAGTCTAGCCTTATTGTATGGAACACTGGCGGTGGGAGCTATGGACCACCCACCACCCGAGAGTTTGACAAGATACCTATCCAATACCATCAGCCATGCATACAGGAATCATTCACTGTATTACTGACTAAAAAGGCAGTCATGTTTAACGTGTGAGGAATGGCACACTATTAATAGGTCATGGAGTCCCAGCTTTTAGTACGGATAAATGCCATGAGCCTCTAGCTGAAGTAATACCAGCTGTTGGTCACGGCTCAGCTGAGAGAGCACTGAGGGAGTGAGAACCACCATTGATGGCGGTAACGAAGGAATACCATCTGTTTGGAACAGAGGCACCTCCTTCTACCGAAAATAGAAAAATTGGAAGTTTTTCACAGTATGATTGTGAAAAAATGGAGTTGCTGTCACATGACCAGTTCCTTATTGCACCTGTTTTTATTTTTAGCGTCACAGCTTAAAATCTGTTTCTCATTGTTATTAACATTATGATTGTTATTATTGTTCATGTTCTGGTAGTGAAATGTGCTCAGCAATCAATGTTTTTATTAAAATAAAATTCTTAGAGTAATGTGATACTTTCTATTAAGCACACAGAGCACACACAATACGCGTCATGCATATGTTGTGTGGTCAGTTGTAGGTATTGCATAGGTAAGTGCACATGGGCAATCATAGTATTAGCTAACTTGAGGTGATACCTTTCTCTGTCACGTGCTGCCAACGATATTGCTTCACCACACACTGAACTTTCAGCATCATCTTGTGACATGCGATGCATCTAAGCAGTTGTCTAAATGAATAGAACTTTGCTGCTGTAGACGGCTTAGTATAGTGTACTATATAACTGATATCATATTCTTTATCAGCTCTTGTGCACAATAGACATACACATCAGGTATTTCTCAAGTGCTCTCTTTACATACTTCTTTACGTTACTCTTTGCTAACTGTTTATAGATAATGCCGACGACAAAGACGGGTATTGGTCCAACTCTAGACAGGAATTCTACTCCATTAACTTCCATTGAGAGTCTCTCTAGCTTGGACCCAGTCAGCAGTTCTACACAACCAGTTTTACAAAACAGTTCTACTCTACAAGTTCCCGCAAACATTCGGAATCTGCAGGTTTCTCCAAAGAGTTCTACCCTCCCGGTTCCACCTAAAAACTCAAAGCTGATTGTTCCACTTAGTAACCATGTACTAGAGCGCAATACTATTGGTGGTTCTAAAAAAATTAATGTCAGGTCTGAGTCAATTCCAGAGCTGGAAACCTCAATAAGCGGTGCTGAAACTCCTCAACTGAGTGAATCAAGGCTTGATATGGATTCGTGTAACTTGCTGCAGGAAAGGAAGAAGAAGATGGGGTATAAGTTTGTGCTACTTTGGAAGATATTAGGATTGTGTGCTTTGTTTCTCAACCTCCTCTCTCTTATACTCCTAGTGCTGGCTTATTCAACGGAACAATGGGAGGTAAGTCCAAACCCTGATATGTTTGTCAGCGATATAATATTTTACTCAATGTAAAAGAAGGGGGACTCAGTGGCCTTTGCAATTGGTGAACTGAGCTTTTTAAATTCGGAGGAACATGTTGATAGAATGAAGAAGCTACACTGTAATTCTGTTGTTGCACCACCACATTATAACATGTGAGGTTACCTGCTTAACTAACTGAATGAGGAAGGTAAAGGGGCATTTCAAAAAAGACAGTTCGAAGCAGGACACCTCACAACTGGACAGTTCGAAACAGGACAGTTCGAAACTGTGTAGATTACATGTAGAAGAACACAACTTGGAGATAATTTGGTTTCATTAACTAATTTACTTAATTAAATAAAAAAGTAATATTGAAAATAACAATTAGTTAAAATCTAGTGGTTGGGGTTTGGGGTTAGGCATTTTGAACTGTCCAGCGTTGAACTGTCGACTTTCGAAATGTTCTGTTTCGAACTGTCTTTTTCGAACAGTCGCACATTCCATGAGGAAGACACTCGACTACAAAATACCTAATGAAGTGCTGTCTGTAGTGGGGAAACTTGAGGCTGTTTACATTTAGAGCTCATGCTGCTGGTATTCGTTGCAATGAATAGGGGGTCTAGTGCTTCTGTCTGCATAAAAAAGTTACTTATTCACTTCTGAATTCAATTCCGAAACTTCTATGGCTGTTGATACAAGGATCTTCTTGCAGTAAAACCTTGCATAAGATTTTTGTACTATGAGGTAGGTACATATATAACTATATGCTCACTCCTCTCTCAGGTTATTCACTATAGTGAAGACACTGAGGCTAATTTAACTAAAGCAATGGGAGTAGCCACTGCTATGGAGTCTCACTCCAACTATTACATCATCAGATTCAATGAGTCATCGCACAATGTAAACGGCACTGTGTCACAGGTTAATCTTGCCGTGTCCAAGAAAATAATAGACGGAATTTTCCAACAGTGTGACACAGTAGAGAGTAAGTAATATTAACATAATATTTCTCTAACTACATGTATGATTCTACCTGATGTGTTGTTGAACAGATTCACATCATGTGAATGAAATACCATATTGGTGTCTAAATTTCAATGTTAATAAAATATGTGTAAGAGCCTAAAGACTTGTAGAAGCTTGTATTCTACTTTGTCGCTTCCTCTGGTAAAACTTGATTAAATGTTCTGCTGCTAGAACTAAATCTATTACTTTTCTTAATCTTGACATAAGAAATTACATGTACATGTAACTCCCAACACAAATTTAATTGCAGAGCCTTCTGGTGCAAAAATATGATTTTCCTTTGCATGATAATAACTAGGACTGTGCATTATAAAATTGTTCTCATAAATAAAATATTATCAATATTTCTCCAGTACATTTACATAGAGGCTATTGAAAAACTTAAAAGCTCTCAAACTTATTGACGTAACTGTTAGAATATACAGTATATACATGTACTATAATTATTCAGCATAGAATAGTGTTGGCCCATCATACATGTAATTATTGCATGCTGCTGCAACACGTAAAATACAATCTTAAAATTATTTCTTTGAGGTGCAGATGTATATAATATCGACCTACATAATACTGTATATACCCTGTACGTGTACATATTATACACTGTATGTTTTAATATACATGTATGTAATGCTCTGTGCAGTTGATAATATTATATTAGTTTTTACAACACCATTTTATGCAGTAGCCTATATTTATATTGCATAATATTATAGTACAATTAAAATATTGATTATTTCTCTCCTATTTGCTATCTTTTCAAGGCACTAGTTTTACTATATTGTAATAAGAAAGGTTGTGCTAAATATTACGAAGTTTATTGCAATATACCTGGTATACCAAGTAGAGGTTTATTGCAATATCTAGTGTCTTAATTTGGTCTCCTACCACTTAATTATCTAGGTAGCATGAGATTAATAGTTATAATTAGAACATAGGCATGAGGTAGAGCACAATGTTATTCAATATGTCATATATAACTTTATTGCCACAACTGATAGCATGTTTATAATATATCAATATTAGTACTTTGAAAGGGAACACTGACCTCCCCATAAATATTATAATTATCTTATGATTATCTAGAAATAATATTATGGTTATACTAATTTAGTAGCTATAATACATGTTTGATTATCGCATAGATATAATAGTACATTGTACATGTACAATTTAAATGATATAAAGCTATATACAGTAGTACACCTATATCATACTAGCATATTGCAGTTAGTTCAAATAGTATTTTTCTACTAACTCCATCTAATACACCTGTGGGTCTCACAACGTACGAAAGGCGCAAATTTTTTTTGATGTTAGGGTACTAAGGTTTAAACTGAGGTACGTCAGTGGTAACATCATACCAACCCAGCAATGTTAATGCATGCTATTTTCCAATCAGCGTCTAAATTTGATCATGCGTGCTGGAGACAGAAAAGTAAGTTTAGAAGCAGGTATAATTGGCCGAAGATCAGAATCAATTGAGCAGGTCGAAGTAACAGGGGGCGTGAGAGTTGAGTAAATGTGAACACTCCGCCAGGCCTGCAGTTGGTAGGCTATCAGCATTGGCTGGTATTTGTTTGGTATTTTTTATCGCTAATTATATTCTTTTCCGTGACCATGTCCATATCCATGGGTATCTGCCATTGTATAATGTACATGCATAGCATGTATGTATTATGGCAATGTACATGTAAGTTACCTATTGAAATACTGATACATGTATTATTGTAATCTGTATTATATTCATACTACCATATCCAGAGGCGCTATAGTTTGTTACACATGTACTATGTTACATAATTATATACAGTGCAGTCTGAGGGATGTATAGTTGATGAACTCCCAAGGTGCTCGTATTAACTGTTAGTATTTACCTCCTACCAGTTTACACATCCTGATAGTACACCATCTATGAGTTTATTAGGGTGCCTCCTCAGTGTAATAATTGAGTCTTGAACAACAAGAAGGAAAATATACAAATGTACATGTTACTCATAATAAACATGTAGAATGCATCTGTTTTGGTGCGAACTTGATAATTTATAAAACAATGTAGAATATTCAATATTGTCTCTTATAATATGACAGTAATACATGTAGTTGTATACTATAATATTATATAGTAGTACATGTAGTTGTATATACTATAGTATTGTAATATAGCACATGTAGTTGTATTTACATGTAGTAGTACTATAGTATTATATAGTAGTACAGGAATTGTCTACTCTATACTGAAATGAAATACTTGATGTTATGCAGAAGAATCTAGGCTGAGTTTGGAAAGGCAAGGAGTCATCTGGCTGACAGAGCAGTGCATTGACCACTCATCAACTGGACCGAGTGGATACTCCAGAGGTTCCCCTGAATACTTCAGTGAGTAATACAATATAACAACCAGAGTGGAAGCTGTTATAGTAGTACCTTAGTTATACAATATATTGTATGTACATGTGTATGACCTTAGTTATACATATTGTATGTGTATGACTTTGCATGTAGTTATACACAGTGTATGTACATGTATATGACTTGAGTTTAATGATCAAATTCGCCATACACTGTTTGGCCAGGTTTCTACCTTTAGTCAACGAAAATACAGGTCAACTGTCGCTTCTAGCTCTAGCCAATGATGTTGCAGATTATTCGACGTAGATACTTCTCCACCATTGCTGTTAATTCTCTCTCTTTGATAATGCAGGGCTTTCGATGACTCGCATATCCCAGGCTTGCATGCTAATATCAACCATTTGTTTAGTATCTACTTTAATCATGGGTATCATTACGTTCCTATATGGACAGATATTACTCTGTATCTCTACGTCTACACTCTGCTTTGCTGCCGGTAGGTACTCTATTACCACATATAGGTACATGTATTAATATGCGTGTGCATCTTGCTTTGCCTGTATGGCATGTATGCTTCAAGTAAATGTGTATAAAGGCATGGGCTCTCAGCTATTGATCATTATGAGAAGTTGTTTTCTCTTGGTTGAGAGAGGACAACTCTAATTATAATCAATAGCTTATGAATATTACATGACTTTGTATAATGTAGGTAAACATTAGGCAAGGAGTCCTTGGTATAGGGCTGCATATGGCAATGATATTCCTATTAAAGTAGTTATGTTACATTACTTGATAGCGACAAAGCTGATTTCTAAGCAATATTTTGCACACTGACACACTGACACACTTATACTGACTGATATTTACTGATACATACACTGACACTGATGTATCAATTATGACACAAACATCTAGTCTTGACCCATCTACATTTGGATAGCACACTCTGTGGCCTGCATGATACATACATGTACATGTAGCCAATATTCAATTAATATTGATTGTGCCTGATAAATGAGCAGACAACTCCAACTATTATAATTACAGCTCTCTACCTCATGTTTACTGGGATAACGTCAGTGAGACGTAAAAGCAAGGCGTTGTCTCCTCTGCTCTACAAATCAATGTCAGTGCCGATAGTCACTTCAGAGAGCAAGGCTGGGGCCTCTCTCTCCTACATATGGTCAGCCATGGTTTTGACAATATTTTCTGCGAGCCTGTGGTTAGCCGTGCATAGACTTATTACCAGATACATGAAGGGCCGAGAGAGTGAAGCCAGCGGCTCTCAGGATCACGGGTTCTGCTGTCGTTCATAGCCAGTCTAACAGGAAACTACGTGCCCGTTTAAGTCAATTACACTCAACAGCCATATTTATAACTGTAACTAAAATTACTTTGTGTACAGTCTTCTTGTTAACAGCTATCAGAAATTAGCTTTTATAGCTGATTTTTGGCAATAGTTAAGAAGTTAGAAGTTGGTGTGTACGAGAATACTGGCACCAAAAAATTATTCTTCTACCTTTATATGAAATTTCTCCTGCACATACATGTGTGTGTCAAAAATATTTTTATTCTAGCCAAAGAATTTTTTTTAGATTCTGACAAATTTATAAATTTGGTTCAACCATAATGTTTTAAACAATTGTCAACATCTTTACCATTTTACATTGTACGTAATTGCGGCTGTTTTTCATTCTATATAGACTCTGTTCCATCATTTTATAAATCTATTGGTTTAGGGCCTATAGATTGCCCTCCAAAACATGTAATTGTAAAATACTTATGTCTATGCTATAATATAAATATCTACTGTACGTAACAATGTTACTCCATTCTAACACAACACAATGTATTCAGTTGATGTAAAATCAACTGAATATGCAGTATGCAGTGTACAACTACAATTTTAATTACAATGTAGTTACTGCGTGTACAATGTACATGCAGTCAATCTAACTGGTGGAGAATGTATACATTACAGGCCTTACATCACTGCGTAAATCTTTTATGTTTAAGACGAAGTCATATTCTAGAGATCATTTTCCAACTATTAGTATGCATGACTATAAATAATTAAAGTGTGATTCTGTGACGTAGGTACACAACTTACTGTACTCAGGCACATTGTGTATTTTATATCTAAGGTGTTCATTCTATTAGTTAGTGAAAGTATTCTTATTTAGTTGCTGCTGTTGTAGTAATTAAATATCTTCTCTATGTAATAATAGATTGTTTGTATCTTCTAGTGACTCCTACTGACATGTTATTGATTATAAATTTTCACTTAATACAATTGTGAACATTTAGCAATCGATATGACTAGCAGCTAGAGTATCATAACCCAATATTCATGTCATTATGTACTGAAAATATAAAATGGATGTAAACTATAATAATAATGATGCTTTGTGGTGGGCAATTATAACATCTATAATCCTCATTCTATACTAACTCAGAAGTTATCCTCCCTTGACACTTTTGTACTGTTTTTTGTTACTTATTACAACATAGTTATTATCCATAATTATACTGAAACTAGGCAGCCCTGTATAGAATTCTTTACAGTATATTGATTTCCTATAATAATTCATTATGCTCACATCATGCGATCAATAGACATATTCAACAGCGTGCTTGTTTGAGTTGACGTATAAAAACAAATACATGTGAATATAGATTAGTTAGTGTGAACAACTACCTTGCTAAGGTGGTCATTCAATCCTCATATACATAGCACACTGAGGCTGACAATTAGACTGCTACATACTGTAATTATTAGACAGAACACAAAGCAGACAGTGCCATTAGACATTTAGACTGTGGCACGATAATAATGGGAGTGTTAACCTGCACACAGACAGGGGCGTTGTCGTACACCTCCACTATTTTTATCAGTGTTCTACTTATACTATGCTATACTCTGGACAGTTGGGAGTTGGTCAGTTACAACAGGTATACCTTTCTCTGAATCTGCTATACTCATAGGTCTATCACACTGGTGTCATGTATATACATTGTACATGCTGTAATGTAGGTATGGAGGTATATTGCAACCAATGGTGCGAGAAATGTGTGTGAATACACAGCAGCTTTTGTAGAATTTACGGAACAATATACAATGACTACTAAACGATATTAAAATGTGTTGATGTGTGTAAAATCTTGCTTGTCTCATATTCTACAAGTACCTGTAATTATTGTACATTTATATTGTTGAGTTATCTGAGCTGAGCGCTGTTAAATTCACCAACTTATCACGTTAGGTAGAATTATACCTGTATATGTAAAATAAAAGGCTGTTTGAAAGCTGCAACGACTATTCATTGCTCAGTTTGCTCTGGTCATACATGTAGTTGTATTCCATTAATAACCTCGCAAGTGTCGGGTGTGTATATGTGCTATTACCTCTGCACGTATGGCTCCTTTGAACAATCTAGTCTTGTTATTGTCCCTGCACATGCGACATGTCTTGTCTACACGTTGTACGGTATGTTTTCTAGCGGGAGTGTAAGGAAGGCTGTTGAAGGAGCAGGACTGAATATATCTGTATACGATGGGTACTACATCGTCACACTGAACTCTACAGTGGAAGTACAAAACACTAAAGTACCGGAGAGAGTTGTGTTGGTGGAGTCAGTAAAGGGAGGCATGTGGAAGACTTGCTCTGTTACTAATGGTATGTTTACTTACACAGCAGCGCTTGATTTAGCTCACAGACACAATGTACTGTAAATGGGTGATATTTCTGCATCTGTGTTACCGTAATACGCATGAGTGTGCCTTGGTGTATAACGTTGTGTAATATACATAGTACATCTGAGATTGTCTTTGAGTGGCTGCTTAATATAGGATTGATAGATTGTAAAAGGGTCGTAGTAGAATTTCAGTAAAATTACATTAGATTATTATACAATGTTACTGGATCACCACTGTACGTGTGGTGAATCTATTTCAGCTACTTTCTAATGTATTTCTGCTTGCAGATGAAATGGAGGCTGCGGTAGAGGGGTCAAGTGACCTGTCGTGGGCCTCAGAAACGTGTACATTATACAAACCGATTGGACAATCTAAGTATCGTTACGCTAGTGGGCGGTATCTAAGTGAGTATACCTTCTACTTCCTGTTTAACCTCAAGAAGTACCACGTGCCCTAAAGTGGTGCAGGGGGGGGGGGGGGGAGGAGGGAGGTTATCTCTACTAGGTCTTCACTGCAGAAGACCTGATTCACCCCTAATCTCTAAAAGTCTTTTTGCTTAGCAACGTTATAGTTTAATCACATGATAAATGATATAACAGTTTGGTGATACTATGTATCTTATATACAGTCTATGCTTCTGTTTTACATGTGTTTGACTGTGTTAGTTATTTCTGTAAAACCAAATTCATCTGCAGTTTTACCAAATTAAAAGCTTTTCCCAGAAAATCTCTCCACCATTTGTTATGTCAAATGCTAGAAGCAGTATTTGAAGTGTGGTTATACGGGATTATACAGTGTTTACCCACCTCAATTTTAGTCGCAAGTTTTCACCATGCAGTGCTGTGGACTTGATAACCTAGTGGTAGAGTGCTTGGCTCTCATTCATAGGGTCTCGAGGTCAAATCCCACCAGAGCCTTTTTTGTTTTATTTAGTAATTCACTAATTTCTTAGCTACTAAAATAAGATTAAGTGGACAGCTATATAATCCTATATAATACAGCAGCATGTACCCACCTCATTTTAGTACCACTTTGAACACTGACTAGAAGTCATAACAGAATTATACTCGCACATTGTATCTCATAGTGGCATCCTGGCTCTGGGAATAAATCTGCCATCATGCAATATATACATTTAGATATTATTATATTGATAAATGGTAATATATGCATGTAATTACTAGTCAATAGACCACCTAGTATACTAAAAGTAGACGACTCTATTATGTGGGTGAGAATTAATATGTTAGAGTCGTTATTGTCGTGTCTCAAAGGTGAATGTGTTACAATGACATTATCTTGACCTCAGAGTATGAGTTTAATAAATGATCTCTATACATTTATGAGAGAGAATGTTAGTTACTGCAACAATCAATAATCTGAAGATATCAATGCACAGTTGCAGTTGTATTATATTATTCAATAAAACATTGTCAGTGTAATGATGATATATATTACTTATACGTGTACAATAACAAGACATCGTTGCGTTGCTTTGATCATATGAAAATCTAGCCTATAATAATGCATTTGTATGTTAGATATTATATTTATTGAAACATACAGTATTACAGCAATGTGTTTGATATATTATATAGTATTTGGGTACTCAAGGTATGCCAATGATGTTCTAAACTGAACCAGAGCATAAAACAGATAAAATCTAGAACGTTGCTAAAATTAGATAAACTGTATTGATGACGATATCCAAGCAGCAAACATGAAGTCATGAAATCATAGGCATTGCAGTGTTATACTTACACATTGTATCTTATAGCCCCAATCTAATAACTGCATGATTCAAGTATCTGTGCATACTGTTAACTTATTGCATTAGTAGTAGCCATTATTGTATAACTAGTTGTATTTTTATGCAAGTCTGAGGGCCGCCTTATTATATAATTCCCACATCTCAATTCTTGCCTAACCTTCAGGGTCAACCTTTTTGCATCGGTCCCTCAGGTCATCCTTCCCAATGCCCTATCACAATATTTTATTGAGTTTTTATTTTTATGTGCGATATGATGACAGCCCATCGGTTCCCACCGACTTTGACCAGAAGTTCCTTTAGTGTAATAGAAATAGGAACTGCTGTGAGTCAGTTCCTGCTGTGATTACAATATAAGGCACCTCTATTTACTTAAATATACAATGTATTGTAATGTTTAGTGTGTGGTGTGGTCAAGGGACGGCCTACTAGAACACAAAGGGAAGAGCCTATGAGTGGTGCTAGACCTTCTGTATTACATGAAAGACCAGCAGTACTTGTAGTTATAGAGTTAACCAATACAACCCATGTGGTCCTGAGTCAATGCTTGTATGCTATACTTGAGAGAGAGTATGTTCAGCCCTAGTAGGCAGTTTGGGAATCAAGGTTGTAAGACCTCATCAGCTGGAACTAACCTTAACTACAAGAGAAAACTCTGTATAAGTAGTATAGATGTGTTTATACTACTTATACACATCTATTAACACTACTATTAGTATAAGTAGTAAATACGCATCAGCGCTATAAGATGCGATATGGACAATTATATACAGTAATAAATACATGTAGCCGGAGACAGCTATATCTGTTAATATACAAGAAGTTGTGGTCTGGCCACTACAGTATTTGTTGTGTCTAATTTCCTTCACAGAACTGAAGGCAAAGCAACTCGAGTGGTTAGTTAGATCGCACACATAGATAGAGCTCAGTGCTGGGGCACCACCCAGTGTATGTAGAGTAAAGAGGACGATAGACCTTCAGCATAATAACAGTGCTGGAATCTTTCCAATATATGTATACACATGCAACTAAATTGCATATAATGGTGGAAATGCTAGCATATAATAATTACTAGTCAATACGACCACCTAATGTACTACAAGTAGACAGCTCTATTATATGTGTGAGAATATTAATAAGTTAGAGTCGTTATCGTCTTGTCTCAAAGGTGAATGTGTTACAATGACATGTTGACCTCGGAGTATAAGTTGAATAAATGATCTCTATACATTTATGAGAGAATTTTAATTACTGTAACAATCAACAATCTGAAGATATCAATGTTATCTTGCCAACCTTCAACAATACAGTTCATCATTGATGTGTTAGATGAAGTATGCTGCTGTAGTTATAGTATAATATTCCTGTTGACAGGACACATGATGACCAGAACTGCCCAGTCCTGCATGATAGTCTCCTGCATCTGTGTACTGGCCACTCTCTCTCTAGGAGCTGTCAGTCTCATTATCAAACACGTTATACTAAGTATGATAGCAACCACTGTATGCGCTGCCGCAGGTATGTGATATGCTGCAGGTACCAGAAGTGTAGTCACATACATGTACATGCATGTATAACTAGGCTAAGCTGCTGTCGTAGGTACTAATTAACTTGCTGCCATATGGCTGTAGAATTTCACGCAGTATGTGCGTATAATTACACGTGGGTTGGCTGCATGTATTGTGTATACTATATTAATTTATGTAATGCAAACTCATGTACAGTGAGGTGTCTGCATTGTTTTACATGAACATAATTATATGCTGTACACGAGTACATGTAATTATAGTAGCTGTAAAATTGTTGAGCCAGCAGCAAGCAATGGGTTGCTCTGAAGAATTATTACAAACAGAAACCTAGACCTACTGTAGGTTCTACTCTACTGTCTTTGTACCTCATGCTAATTGCTACAATATTGTTTTTGCATAGATTTTAAAAAACCAGCATAAGCTTTTGACGTACTTAATGTACTATGTACATATACAAGTCATGTACATATATATATTATATTACATTACACATTGAGATGTCTACTACTATAGTCTTCTATGACACGTACATGTATGTAGTACTAATGCATACCAATGTAGGTCTCCATGAGCACATGTGCTCTACTGGAAGGTATTGTAGCATTACTACGTTATACTTGCAGGTACATACCAGCTGCTAGCCATGGCTCTAATGATTAAGAGAGTGAACGAGGTCAAACAACACCTGGATGTTGACGCAATCCCCGTGTCACTAGAGAGCAGTATGGACGTGAAGTTTGGCTATTCCACTTATCTCTCTGTTACTACATTCTTGGCGGCCATCGCCTCGTCTGTTCTCTGGGTCGTTCATTTTAAAACTCTAAGAGGGGCCATTAAGCTCTACATTCCTGAGACTAAATACAACTTGTTTTGTCGTACATAATCTCGAAACTCACATCATGGATAACAAAGTGATGGCTGGTGACTGTTGACTATGTGCACTGCATATGTATGTATAATAGCATACAATAAGCAATCAATACCTACGTTTTATAGTGCTGTCTATTTAATATGTACATTAGATTATTGTTTTACATAAATTACTATATATAAATAGTGCGCTTATTTTTCAAGGAACACGGGTATAAACTTAGATTTTATATTGAATTAAAATACTAGCCTTTGAAATTATTGCAATATTAGCCTAGATTCCATGATTGTACCTGCGCAACCCATTGATTTGCGGTGCGCATTAACAAATCTAACCGCTGGCATAAAGCAGTGGTACTTCAGTTATTCTACCCAGTTCTATAAAACATGGACTGCACAAGTCATAATACATGTAGATGTGATATTACAGTAATACAATATTACAATAATGATACAGTGTATAATAATACAGTGTGTAATAATACAGTGTATAATAGTACATTGTATAACAATACATTGTATAATTATACAGTGTAAAATAAGTAGTGTGGTATTCCGGACACATTGTAATACAATTCAGTACCACTAAATAATAATATACTGTACATTATCTATTAGCATTGTTCTAACACTTGGTGATGTTTTTGGAAAATAATTTGTGGACCCAGTTTTATAACTCCTATTTTTTTATCATTATTTTATATTATTATGGAACTATAATACTGCAGTATTATAATAGTATTTTGTTATTAGTATTATATCACCATACAGTAAAATAAATTTGCGAATGTTTATCTCCGGCTTATACGGTAAATTTCACACCTAAACAAAAGTGAGTAGAATAATGATGATTGTAACTGCTAGAGTTATGTTACTGTATAATACCTGCCTTTATTCTAGTAAATCTTACAGATTGGGTATTTCCTTGACTTTACAAGATTCCCTATAACTTTGGGGTGTTTTAATAAAATATTTCTGGTTGGATACAAAGGAAATGATTTAGAAAATGTTTGACATTGCATTTTGTTGGGAAATCATATCCCGAGTAAGTAATATTTTGTAATAATATTGTAAAAACACAGGCTAGTATTGGACTTATAAGAGTAGTAAATGTATCAAATGATGAAGTGGATGGTGTATAGCATAAGCCTACATGATGTGAGAACCAACCTCACAGTTACATGCACTTGTATACTGGAGTTTTTGAGAAATATATTATATTTCTCGCAGCATAGGCAACAGATCTGTATTCTAACTCTTTATTTAATCGATCATACCCTGTCAAATACCGGGTACAAATACATAACCACAGAGAAATTATATAATAATGTAACATCATAATTGTATCTACACTTATTACAGCTATCCATTACTCACAAAATTGATGCCAGTATTGCCCCCATTTCTTCCTCAGGTATATGATTAGTAATAAGTAGTAAGTAGATGTGAGACTATATAAATGATAAAGTAGCACTGTCCTCACTCAATTAACTTAGCTATACTCCCCAATAGTATGTACCACACTGCTCTGAAAAGGGTGTTGATTTGGGAGCTCACCAACAAACCCAGCTGTTAGATAAAGCTGTAGAGCTTACTGTAATAATACTGATACAATATTATGTATAATAACCTATTATATATAATATCCTTTTATATAGAATAGGACCAAGTTCAAATTGTCAGGTTCAATCTGTTACCATACAGTGCACTGGGTACCAACTGCACTGGGCACCAACTGCACTGGGCACCAACTTTACTGGGCACCAACTGCACTGGGCACCGACTGCATTGGTCACCGACTGTACTGGGCACCAACTGTACTGGGCACCGACTGTACTGGGCACCGACTGTACTGGGCACCAACTGCACTGGGCACCGACTGTACTGGGCACCAACTGTACTGGGCACCAACTGTACTGGGCACCGACTGTACTGGGCACCGACTGCACTGGGCACCGACTGTACTGGGCACCGACTGTACTGGGCACCGACTGTACTGGGCACCAACTGTACTGGGCACCAACTGTACTGGGCACCAACTGTACTAGTCACCAACTGTACTGGGCACCGACTGTACTGGGCACCAACTGCACTGGGCACCAACTGTACTGGGCACCAACTGTACTGGGCACCAACTGTACTGGGCACCGACTGTACTGGTCACCAACTGCACTGGGTACCAACTGCACTGGGTATTAGTTTCAAACAAGAACTTGGCCAATACACTTAATATCCAGTCCCAGAAGCTATAATGAGTCTGTTACTGTGCATGTATTACAAATTGGAGACAGGATGAAAGCGTACAGCACAATGAAGCATCATTTTATACCAAAATCAGCCTCATCTTTAGTAAAGGCCAGTCATAAGGTAGATTATTACTGTATGCTTTTACTTTGTGTTATTGTCCCTTCCTTCCAAGCCTGACAATATGTAATGTTGTCTTCTCTTTATTTGCTCAATATTGAGAGGACAACTCTAACTATACATGTATTTGGCTTTTACAGGCTGTATTGTCAGTGTTAATCTGAAGCTAGAATACAGGAAATAGCTGTTATTACTTTTTCAAAGTGATATACTATTTAAAATAATTATTAATTGTTGAAAAAAAAGGATTTTTTCCAATGACTTCACAGCAGTGTAATAGAGAGCACTAAACTTAACAGTAAGTTTCGCATGCGTTTTAGGTGTTGCTTAGATATTAAAATCAGTTATAGAATATTATTACCAGCCATTGCATTCCCTATTTTTTGCTTCAGGTGGTCCCAATCCTGTTAACCTGTTACAAGTCATGTTATGCCCGTATTGTGGTTCACAGGCTCCAAATGGGCTAGAAAGGCTAGAATTTCGTACCAGTATCATGTACCAGTACCACGTACCGCGCACCGCGAACCCAGTACCGCGCACCACGAACCATGTACCATATACCACATACACCATATTATACACCATATATGCACCACATACACCACATTATACTGTAATGGTTACGCACAGTCCTCCTCGACCACCTGACACTAATTATATGCGTACCCATATGTATATGTGCTCGTATTTATTGTTACTTAGTCGAATATCCTTTGTATACTTGAATAATAGCATTGCTGAGCCATTGTACTGTTTTTATACCCATGTAAAGAGGGCCCGACCTCTCAGAATCACTTGATATTCATTTTGTATATGATTTAGATGATTCTAAGCATCTTTTGTAATAACCCGACCTATTTTGGGTCGGCCATCGGGCTTCCAGCCGCCATGTTGTTGTGCAAATTCTGGACGACCCTACGTTGCCTTTTCCCGACACTACGTCGACCTTTTTACCGGAAGTTCTCTTACCATATAAAGGGCATTGTTTTTACGTTTGTTGTCTCAGTTCTTGCTTGGATCTCAATAAAGACACATCGATACTTATATACAGAGACTTTCACTCGTAGATAGGTCATTCTAGTTGTTAAGGTCCTCGACCTTGCAACACGAACTGCCTACTAGGTCGGATCACTCTCTTTCTCAGTATAGTAAACAAGCATAACTCGGGATCACATGGGTCGTCTTTGGTAGCTCTTTGACTACTGACTCCGATCAATCTTTCATGTAATGAGAAGGCCTAGCACCACTCATAGGCACTTCACTTTGGACTCGGGAGTCGTCTTAGGACGACCATACCAGAAACCAAAATTTATTACAATACCACATACACCACATTATACCACATACACCACATCATACCACATACACCACATTATACCACATACACCACATTATACCACATACATGCACACCACATTATACCACATTATGCACCACATTATGCACCACATTATGCACCACATTATGCACCACATTATGCACCACATTATGCACCACATTATGCCATATTGTAATGGTTTCTGTGATTTGGTGCGGTCGTCCTTGGACGACTATCGACCCAGAAATGAAGTACCTATGAGTGGTGCTAGGACTTCACATTACATGAAAGATCGAGCGGTCTTTCAGTAGCCCAATAACTACCAGAGACGACCCATCTGGTCCCAAGTCTGACCTTCAGACTATACGTTGAAAGAGAGTGATCCGACCTAGTAGGTGGTTCGCTAAGCGAATGACCTGACAAAAGGAAGTGAAAGTCTCTGTATCAAGTATAGATGTGTCTTTATTGAAAGCCAAGTGAAGACTGAGACAATGAACAGTGAAACAATGCCCTCTATATAGTATAAGGACTTCCGGCCGGCGTAGTGTCGGGAAAAGACGACGTAAGGTCGTCCGGAAGTTGCGCAACAAGATGGCCGCCGGAAGCCCGACGGCCGACCCAAAATAGGTCGGGTTCTACAAAAGTTGCTTATAATGGTCCAATTCATGTACAAAATTAATATCAATGGATTCTGAGAGGTCGGGCCTCTGTACATGGGTATAAAAGGCATTAAAAGACTTAGTAATAATTATACAATATATACAATAACATATAGTAAAGTACAAGCAGATATATACATGTATGTGCACACAATAATGAGTGTCAGGTGTAGGAGACGACTGTGCGTACCATTACAATATTATAACATATTATACCATATTATACCATATTATACCATATTATACCATATTATACGATATTACACCATATTATACCATATTATACCATATTATACGATATTACACCATATTATACCATATTATATCATATTATACCATATTATACCATATTATACGATATTATACCATATTATACCATATTATACCATATTATACCATATTACACCATATTATACCATATTATATCATATTATACTATATTATACCATATATTATACCATATTATACCATATTATACGATATTATACCATATTATACGATATTATACCATATCATATCATATTATACCATATTATACCATATTATACCATATTATACCATATTATACCATATTATACGATATTACACCATATTATACCATATTATACAATATTACACCATATTATACCATATTACACCATATTATACCATATTATACCATATTATACCATATTATACCATATTATACGATATTACACCATATACCCATATTATACCATATTACACCATATACAATGTACACCATATTATGCACCTCATTATACCATACTATACCACACTATACCATATTATACCATATTATACCATATACCCAGCTTTAGTTTCCTAAGATGAGTGAACTGCTATCCAGACTTGTTCGTTGTAGCTTATCTACCATATCTGTCATTGTAAACAAACATTCATAAAATGATTGAATTTCAACACACTGGGACTTGACATTGATATGTGCATTCTGTTCAATCCATAATATTCATCTACATGTATGTACTGATATCAGCTTATTGCTTTACATGTTCTCTCAAGATTAAATAGATAATCTGTGTAGTTCATGTTTCCCTCTGGTTATGAGAACGCCCAACAAAGTAAAAGTGAATGAGAAGACGGAGGTTTTCACTCTAAGTTTTCACCAAAGTTTAGAAAGTTCAAGACTTGTTTATTCCTGACATAGCAGCTGACAGTCATTTATTCAAAGAGGAAGTTCACGAGAATCGCTGACATTACTTAACATGATCGGCAGATTCTATGCATCAGCTGCCAAAATATCTACAGTAACAGAGGTTACCACTATCATCTATTCACTTCCTTCTATTCTATTAGTATATTATAAATAGCTGTCAATTTTATTCCTAGCATACAGTAGTATATTACTTGTTATAGCGCCACGCATAGGAAGAGAACCAGAGATGTTGAAGTTTGTTATTTACTTACTCTTTGCCTTCCACCAGCTGGCTGGTTGCAATGAAGTCAACATAAACATTCGACAAAGCATTATGGAAGGAGAAGAATTAATTGCAGAAATAATGGCCTTTTACAGCAACCCAAAGGTTTCGGATAGCAGAAAGGTAGGACTGAATTAAAATGCAGGTATTTGCTGTATTCTTTGCTACACACACTCTCTTGGTACGCATTATAAATGTGAGCTACATGTACATGTACATGTAGTTGATAGCATCTTTGTTGTTATGGGCGACCCTCAGTCAGTTAGCTTGATTCAGTTAATATCAGTCAGAGTTATACATTTTAGTTGTAGTATATTTTATTATTGTATACAGTGCAGAATTGTACATGTAGTACCTCTTACAGTATTCAGTCAGTTTCTGCTTTATGTCGTCAGCTTTGTAGCAGATTTTTCCTGTGAGATTATTATAAACAGTGCAGTAATTATTATACTTTCAAGCAGTGAGGATCATTTATTAAATATACTTATACAATGTACTCACGTCAATCCATCTGGAGTGGTGCAGATATCTACAGCTGTAGCTAAGGAGATAACTACAAGCTGGAATGGTTGAGACATCTACGTGGTTACATTGCTCAAAGCCGTCTGTGGTTGTACATGTAGCTGCAACAGGGGTTGTCTGCTAAGTCCATGACATTTTGTAGAATTGCCAATATGAGTTTGTAAATAGAAAATACTGTAATGTCATCCTGAGATTCATTACACTATTACTATTTTGTCATTTCTTTCACAGAAAATTCTAAAAGAGAAATTAGATAAAGTGGTAAATGAAGCAGCACAGCCGCAGTGAGTATTTTTAATATTTAGAGTAGCTCTGTAAAATAAGGACTGAGGCTATACTCATGTAAGACTCTGAGACTAAGTTTGTGTGCTTCATAATGCTAGTTTAACAGCTTGATAATAGCTTGTTGTGTTAAAATCATACAAATATACGGTAGAGGGAGTCGTGTGGGGTGACACAATCATCTAACTCTTCAGAAATTAGTCTTCTGATCAGCGACCATTACATCACGGATATGACATCGTACATGGACTGCTGCACATGGCAATCAGTAACTGGGCAAGCTACAGTGCTTCAAGTTATCATGCTGAAAGAGCATACATATATTATGCATATCTTTCAGATTATTGCCATGGGAAGGTAGTCGTGGGCTAGCAAGAAGACTGCGATGCTGTCGAGTCAACGTTCCACCCTTGACACGACGAAGCATTTCAACTGTGAGTTACCCCACCATTGGATACTCCACCCGTACACGTTACACTGGGTGTGGCTTTTTGTGGTTGTTCCGATGTTCTCGCTATTACGCTGTGTCAATGTACGTATCTTCGTGCTTCCTCTATACATCTTTCTTATAATTAGTAGCCGCTGTTGATGGCATCTAGCCACTATAGATTGCACCTACATTGTAGCTGTAGATTGCACCTACCTGCAGATTGCATCTACATTGTATCTGCAGATTGATTATGTTATTTAAAAGTATTGTATTACTAACATTGTACATGTACTTTATGTTATTATAACAAATCATTTTTGATGGTCTTTAGGCAAGGAATTTATCTTTTTACCAGTCTGAGACTTGTCTCAGATCTATGAAAATACCAGTCCCTGACTGGGGTTTAAATCCGGGGTATCTACTGTACCTACTCACCTACAAATGTAGCACAGTGAACAGAACATGCTACCACTACACCAGCTCAGCAAGCCTCACTGGTGAGCAGTAAACATGCTCTGAGCCAACTGCACACGAAGCACTCTTCATAATATTGTGATGTTTCTGCTGGGCACGAGAGTGCTGGCCCGATAGGGCAGGTGTGAGAAGAGCCTATGAGTGGTGCTAGGCCTTCTATATTACACATAGAGCGAACAGTACTAGTAGTTATAGTGACTAACCAAGACGGCCCATAGGTCCCGAGTCAATGCTTAGACAATAATTCTTGAGAAAGAGTATGTTCTGTCCTACACTGTAGTAGATAGGGACCAAGAGCTGGAACTGATCTTAGCAACGAAAGAAGTTTCTATATAAGTAGTAATAGATGTGTTTTTATTGAGATCCAAGCATCAACTGGCAGAACAATACAAAAGCACACGCTTTATATACTATTGCTCTTCCGGTAAATGTTGCCAGTAAAAAGATGACGTAGCATCGTTTGAAAATTGTGCAACAAGATGTTTGCCATGAGGACGAGGCTTGACCTAACTACGGTCGGCCTTTTACAAAAGGTGCTTAAAATGATGTACATCATATGCAAAGGTGTCAAAAGGCAAATTATACATAGTAAAGTACGAGTAAAAATTTATTAACACACAGCATATGGATAACTCGGTCATTGCACGTAATACAGATAGATAGTGACACATTTAGATTGCTGTTACGTTATGGTAGTGTGACTTGAGGCGGTTATGTCTATTATGAATGTCTGGCTACTACAATATTATATTTAGTATAATATTATAAAACACTTGCCTTGAAAAGCTTGAACAGCTATAAAACAACAAAAAATTTTGCTTTAGGAGAGTGACACTATACAAGTACCATGCTAGCTACTACAGCGATCCCCAAGAATGTCCTGCTAGCCAGATATCTTGCTGTCGAGGATTTTTTCAGTTTAAGGGTGTCTGTGTTGGTGAGTCTCCACAGTGTCAATTATAAGGTGTGCTCACAGAATCATTAGCTTACTCTTACAGGTCTAGTGTAGCTGTAGCTACACGTACATGTGTGCATCAGACTGCAGGTTATGTTGGTAGTACAATGTAGATAGTATCTGCGTTTTACTAGCAACGTAACCTGCAGTTTTACTAATTTATATTGGATGGTAAAGTACTTCACCTCCGTTAGATTATGGTTTTCAAATTTAAGAATTACCTCACCTTTTGCAGATACACTGTAGCTATATTCTTCTGAAAACCATTTGTAATGAAATCACCATTAATTGTATAATGCGGCAGATTCCATGAGGGCAGAAATTATTTTGTCACCAGCTAACTACTGGTCATGGATGGAATGTCATGATGTTATAACTATGTTGTATGCAAACTATAAAACACTAAGTGTGAGTATACGCCATGTCTATCTAAACATACCCTGATTATTGTAGAAATCGCCAAGCTGAGAGTTATACTCCGACAGATACTGTAGCTACATGTAACTATACCGATGGTCAAGTCTTCTATTTCACAGTCTCTTATGCACTATCGATGTGTGTTATGTGGACTTTTATAACTGATATTCACACTTCATCAATAAATTTCACTTTTATAAACAATTCAGTTAACCTACATGGACAAGTCTGTCAGTGTTCTCGAACCTGTATTCATTGCTAGTTCAGCACAAAATTAGTACTGAATATATAGTTATGTAGTGCTTATGCTATTGTATTAATGTACACTGCTTTTCCACACATTTTATGGCTTCACTACTTTTAAAACTTCTAGTAATAATGTTCTTTTAGCACCATACAATTTATATTAAATGTAGAACTATTATCAGCTGCTACTGTTACTCTGATATCAAATATAAGTGATCTACTGTATAAATTCTGATAGAAAATAGAAGAGCTGACCGATCAGATACGTGTAACATACAGGCGACGTTCAAAGTTTTCTTCAAACGTAATGCTGCATGTACATGTACATGTACAATGTATATGTATGTATGCACGCATATAACGCAACGTAGCATAATGTCATGTAACTAGCGTAGCACAGCACTGCGCAGCACTGCGCAGCACTGCGCAGCACAGCGCAGCGCAGCGCAACACAACACAACACAACACAACACAACATAACATAAACATAACGTAACACAGTGGAACGGGGTGCAACATAACACAATGTAGTGTACATGTAACAAAGCGTTGGGTTGCGTTGTGCAGCGAAGGGTAGCGTAGGCTAGCGTAGGGTAGCATATGAGTTTATTCCAATGCATATTGAGAGTTTACATGTATTTCTCAGAACTACTCTTTAAATTCTTTTAGTTCAAGTGTTGAAATCGCAACTCTTACTATGTAAATTGCAGACTCCATGAACACTGTGAACATAGTGAACACTGTGGACATAGTGAACACTGTGGTCATAGTGGACACTGTGGACATAGTGGACACTGTGGACATAGTGGACACTGTAGACATAGTGAACACTGTGAACATAGTGGACACTGTGGACATAGTGGACACTGTGGACATAGTGAACACTGTGGACATGGTGGACTCCATGAACACTGTGGACATAGTGAACACTTCGGACATAGTGGACACTGTGGACATAGTGGACACTGTGGACATAATGGACTCCATGAACACTGTGGACATAGTGGACACTGTGGACATAGCGGACACTGTAGACATAGTGAAGACTGTGAACATAGTGGACACTGTGGACATAGTGGACACTGTGGACATAGTGAACACTGTGGACATGGTGGACACGGTGGACACTGTGGACATAGTGGACACTGTGGACATAGTGGACTCCATGAACACTGTGGACATAGTGGACACTGTGGACATAGTGAACACTGTGAACATAGTGGACACTGTGGACATAGTGGACACTGTAGACATAGTGGACACTGTGGACATAGTGGACACTGTGGACATAGTGAACACTGTGGACATGGTGGACACGGTGGACACTGTGGACATAGTGGACACTGTGGACATAGTGGACACTGTGGACATAGTGAACACTGTGGACATGGTGGACACAGTGGACACTGTGGACATAGTGAACTCCATGAACACTGTGGACATAGTGGACACTGTGGACATAGTGAACACTGTGGACATAGTGGACACTGTACACCCTTGTTGCTATAGTCACTATAGAATATACGTTCTACAAGCCTCCTCTTACTATTGTGCTTGTGTAGCCGGTCGTGCTCTGACTATAATATCTACGTAGAAAAGTCAACTGTCTGTCTGTCCAAAACTCAGCTTGGCTTATTGACAATTAAATGTCTATATTTACATGTATATAGATTTGAAACATTTCAACAACATGAATTATATCAGGGTCAACTTATACAATCTACTAAACAGTCAGAGTATTCCTTGTTCCAGCTACTGCCTGTCTCCAAACAACAAACATGACATCTTTTCTACATGTAATTATATTACCATTTACAAGTATGCATAGGATGGTTGATGTCTTAACCATGATATACATGTAGATATCGTTCTAGCAGGTTTGTATTCTATTGGCTAATTTAAGACAGAAAACTGCTAATCAATATCTGATCTGATCTGACTACATTACTGCCTAGCCTACTGCTTTCAGGATTGGAATATTTTACAACATAAACAACAGTGTACAAGTATTTCAGACTGAAAACCACTACGGTGTCCATTTACCATGCGAGTGCACTCACTATGTTGACATTTCAACAGGTTTTCTGAAATTACCATTTAGCGCATCATCATACATGTACTATAACAAAAGACAAAACGGTCTGCAGTCTACGGTCTGTGGTCTGCCACCTTCCAATCAGATTTCGGGTTGAAAAGTGGGACAATTTGTATATGTTGCAACACTGCTGGTCAGGATCTCGGCTCCGGGTGTTGCTAGGACTAGGTCTCAGTCTCTCAACATCTCTGCTCTCGACCCACCCCAGCCGCTGAATGTGTGTTGGAACTTGAGCTATGCCAACAGCGAAGAACCTCCTGGACCCTAGATTTATATATGTTACAATGCTGCTAGTCTAGGTCTCGGTTCCGGATGGTGTTAGGACCTTGGGACTGGGTCCCCCAGCATCGCCACTAGACTGGAGTCGCAACCTTAGGCTCCGACCATTACCCAGGTCAGGGTGGGTACGTGACCCACCCCACCCGCTGTACTGGTGTTGGAACTTGGGCTATGAACTTGGAGTTGTCTCTCTAATGCAAGGTAGCACAACTCCTCATGAACTCCTTGCAAATTGTCTGCGCTGCCAGAGGTCATGCACATGCATGACCATAGTAAATGAACACAAGCCATCATTACATGCAGGCGAAGCGAGTAAATATCACAGTGAGACTTGCGTCGCAGTCCAAGCACCAAGTGCTTGTTATTTTAAAAATATCAACCACTATTATAATGGTTACAGGGTTAAAACCATTGAAGTGTGATTCATTGTTGATGAATGATGAAAGGCATTGCTATTGGCTGGCCGTTAAATTTTCCAAGACTTGGTTTTCATTGCAGCAGTTGTCTCTTCTTGGTTGCCTCAACATCTTCAGCTGCTTGGGTTTTCTTCTCTTGCAGTAAGGGAAATTTGTCTGGTTACATTGCTATTGGCTAGATATTACTTCAGACTGATTATAGTGAATTAATTGATATGATGCTACATGTAAATTTGTAAATTATCTTGAAATGCTGACATCAGGGTTTGAAGCCAAAGGGCGACAAATCCAAAAATTGAATAAGCAGTTACACAAAGTAGTATATAACTGCAGCTTTAGCGGAACCGTCAATTTTTCTCCACACACAGAGGGGATAACATATTTTTAACATCACGAGTTTGCAATATGAATTCTGTTTGGAGCCATAAAATGACTATTTGAACAGTTGTCACCATATTATTGTGGCTCCAAACAGATTAATATCATAAACACCGGCCTTCACCTTTAGTTCATTTAGTTGTCACTTTTTGTCCCTAGAATAAAAACTGAGTTGGTAACTGGGTTTTTGTGGAATGCTGGAGACAAAGAAGTACTGACATGCTATTAGGTTTTATGCACAGAGGCATTGATTTTTGTCTTCAATCTCCTCTTATAAAATTGTCCTCCCTTTCCTTTGGTGCATCATTAATAGAATGGAATAAAATATGACAATTCTGCTTAGTGTCTACTGAAATACAACTTCATACATGTATATACAATGTAATTTATTGCTAAAATCATGGGCCCTCATAAGCTATTGATCAGGATAAGAGGTTTTCTTCCCATAACTTCAGAATTGAGATAAGACAACTTCTTCATTTTATTATGCAAAAATGAAATGAGTGCTGTTGTATTTATGTCCTTCCAATGAAGGCAAATACTACATCTATCCTTGCTACGCATGGGTGATATTGTTCTAGTGGGGAACCAAACAAGCACGATAACTAACCTTGTAGTGTGTGCCTTTGGATATGTTATAATTACCATTACTATAGTAGTGCATTATGTTCTGAATCTGAAGGCCAAGAATGTGTATATCTATGGGCACAGATTGACAGCACCTGCTGTAACTATGGTTATGGGCACAGGTAGGTCGCACCTGCTGTAACTATGGTTATGGGCACAGGCAGGTATAGCACCTGCTGTAACTATGGTTATGGGCACAGGCAGGTAGCACCTGCTTCAACTATGGTTATGGGCACAGGCAGGTTGCCGTAATTACATACATGTACAATATAATATTGCAATGTTTTGTGTATGGTTTTCCCACGGGTGCCGATGTTAGCTTGAGTGGGGGAAGCGCTTGGTAGTTGGTAATGGGCTGCCAAGGTAACTTCCACACATTACATAAAGAGTGAACAGTTAAGTTAAGCTCTTGTGATTATTGGAGAGGACGTAGGCCGATGCTTAGACTCATTGAAGAGTCAAGGGTCGACAGAGGTCCTATAGTTTATACTCCAAAGGAGTGTAGAAAGTATTTGTGTTGAATAGGGGACGTAGACCCGATGCTAGATTCATTGAAGAGTCAAGGATCGACTAAGGATCGACTAAGGTCCGACGGTTTATACTCACAAGGAGTGTAGTAAGAGACTTACGAGTGTGAGGACGAGCTCGGGCACTAAAGGTCCAAGGACCAAGGCTGGAGCTGCCTGCCTGCAAGAGTAAGACTCTGTAGGTTGAGTTAGGAGATGTTGCTTTATTGAAGCGCAATCAACAACCGATTTAGCGCAGAAACTGACATCGGCCATTAATTACAATAGGCAAAAAGACATAGAACAATATCAGGTGATAAATGTACTTGCAATTAATTAGATACAGACAAATACAGAGACCTGATTGGTTGAATAATACAATAATACACATTAGCCAAGCAAAAATAAGACGTATATAATAAGTATATGTAATAAGCATGTGTAATGAGAGTCATGCATAATTGTACTGTACAACATAAGTATTTGAGTATAGTCTGTGCAGTTGCAGACTATGTTAGCTGGAACACCACAATATTATACACAAATTACATCTTTGTGTATGAAAAGTCATATACATACAGTCATGTATGCATAAAATGTTTGTCTGCGCAAAATTACATAGAACCGGTGTTCGAAGTGCGGGTATACGGGAGTATACTGTGTGTCTCAGAATTCACAAAAATTGAACAGCTTCACTGAGTCAGATACCAAGCCAGAACACATATTCATGACATATTATGATGTAATAACACTGGCTATTTTATTAGCTATTGTTTACTGCAACCACCAGGAGTATGATCCTACTTGTACTTTGCTTCCCTATAATCCCAACCTATGGAAATATTGAGTATTCATAAACACATGCAGATTATAGAGAGAACCATGTGGTTATTTTATTTTGGAGTTGTGACATCATGTCAATCTACATTCAGTGTTTATATCTACTGGTGCATTATGGGAAAACAAATTACAATTTATTATGTTATGTAAGTTGTTTTATTTACCACATAGTAGAATATTATAATGATACTGCATGGATGTTATGATCAATATGGTACATATTTTAGTACAATAAGAAAACGCAGCAGTCAACATAAGTATGATGAACAGCCTAGTTACATTTGCCTTTTCCAAAGCAGGCCAACGCTCTGAATCTCCATCCTGTCCTACAATATAGATCATAAGTACATGACAGAACTGTTCACACTGTTATACAGACATACTCTGCTCTTTCAACTATATAATGCAGTATCTACTTTAATTAAATAAACATACGAGTGATACAGTGAGAAGAAAAGCACACTTACTTTCGGTTTGCTCCTCTATATCCTGTATCACCCTTCTTACTTTCAGCCCTTTAAAATATAATATTGTATAATATCTTGTATATACTACATTTAGCTGTGCTAGGATTGTCTGAGTTACATGTAGCACTCGTGCAGGTAAACAGGTTTCCTGTAAGATTATGTGAGTTTATCCAGGAAGTGTTGGACTGAAGTACTTACTCATCCACTATATTGTCGTTGACTTCCCTCACATCTGGTTCACACTGCACTGCTGTCATAGCTTCATCTATAAAGGGCTTTACTTCCACAATCTTGACTCTTTTCACCAATTCATCTCCAGGGCTGACCGTTTGCTCACCTCGCTCCATCCTGACCTTCATCTCTTCAACCTGCACACTAACATCAATCCCAGACACCTTGTCTGCAGTCTGTGTACACTTGTCTTCTCTTGTGCTCTTCTTGCTACAAACAAACAGTTGACACTTAAAACACGTAGCAACTTTGCTTTGTAGGTAAAAATGTTGTAGCAAGGCAGTAGACAAAAGAGAACAACAAAGAATTCTACACTAGTAGTGTAAGCATGACCTTTGGTATCTATTATAAAGTAGGATCGTGAGGTACGTTCGCATAACGAATAGATACTCTCTCAACATACTCTCTAATTCAGTTGTTGCAGTAGCTAGAATACTCACACATCATCTGATATCATTACTCCAACATTCTTGTCTTGTACTGCTACTGCTGTTCTGGGAGAATCTGCCTGTGAACCATTGTTTGTTGTGTTCACTTTACAGATCTTGTTATCTGTCTGTACAGAACTATCAACCCCAGCACTCTCCTTGTTACTAAGACAAAAGTATTAAAATAAAGTGTAAGACAATTTGCTCCACAGAGCAATATCTTTATACAATGAGACCTCTGGCATTAAACTCTGTTTGTGTTGACCATTAGGTACAGTACATGTATATAAGACGCGTCAAGCGCATTAGGCATAGCAGACATAAGGCTTAAAATATGACTCACAGCTCCATTTCTAAGTGGGAGATTTTATCCCTCATCTCATCTATCTCTATTTTTGAAGCTCTGAACTGTAAAACAGATGATGGAACTAAGCAGTAGCTAAATAAACTACTCTCTAGAAATGTAGTAATTTCCCATAAACTTCACTTTTTAAAATTCTCAGATATATTCCGTACTAACTGTGCTGTAGAATATAAGATGTATATGAGACACAGAGCATAAAAATATGCAATTAATGTGGGTAAATTAAACTCACATCTGCATCAATCACTTTCTTCAAGTCAACAACTCTCTTGTAAATCACTTCCTCTAACTCAATGACTCTCCTGTAAAAAGTAACCACATGTAATTGAAGTTAAATTAGTCATGTACAATGCAACTGAGCTAGCAAACTAATGAAAACACTACAGCTAACAGAGAGAATACATTTGGTACATTTGAGCAGTAGAGTATAAGGTAGTTGGAGAGACATGGAAAATCTTCCAATTGTTGATGAATTAACACAAACTGCATCACATTCCAGTTAGTGTTATACAAGTACATGACTGTATACTACAAATGTACATGTAGCTATTACTTGAGTTTCACCATAAAGTACCCACTTTTTCCATAGCTTCTCAGCAATCGATTGGTTCTGAAACATAGATAGAAAGATGGGCATTAAGATTTGGTCGGGAACCAATTATTGCACTTCAAACTCAAAATCTACTGGCTAGTAAAACAGTGGTGTTACTACACGAGGTAATAGTATTGAGAGAAAGCACAACTTCAACAAAATTGTGGAGTGCAATACTGTAACATAGAGTCTTACCTCTCTCTCATTGCGCAGTGTTCGCCACAATTTGATCACTGTGACTAAAATAAAAATATTATATATCATGGTAAAACTATGAGATAGGTGAAAGTGATTCCAAGAAACTCTATCAGCCTACTAAAGACCAGTCAATCTGTCTATCCGAACTGTGGCTATCTACATTATAGTGTAAATAAGAATAGGAGTCAAGATCAAGAAAATAGCTGAAATATTTAATTTAGTATTGGTCTACATTACTACTGCACATTACAGGATATCACTTGTGGTCTCTACTCATGTATATAAATATCTACAATGTGCGTGTACATACTGTATGTGTTACAACTTACCCAATAGCAATGTTATGCAACTATATAGCAAGAATAAAAACATCTCCTCCATATTTGACTCTCAGTTTAAGGTTATTCAAAACGAATGAACTAAACTCACAACAATCAATTAGACGTGAAGCCATTTCTACTAAAACTAGCAGCACTCTAACTTAATACTATTTTATACATTCCATTTAAATAAGTAACACAAAGTCATCAGTGTTCAAATATTTATAACAATAAAATACTATTCATTCATTGATGGGTGTAAACTACATAGTTATTATAGTGCATGACACGGTTGTAGATCTTAGATTTTACATAATTATACTTTAAATATACTGCTGTATATATTCTACAATAGTAATGTTCTACAAAATATAGACCATATTCAAAATAAATAATTCATGCTTTATTTAACACGAAACTCAGATATTTCAGTTTTATGACCACCATAAAGACACCATATTACACATCTACATTGTACATGTAGATGTCTGACAGATGTTGCAGTTTTACCAGAGAAACTCTCAGTGTAGGGTGGGTCTTGAGGAGCAATGCCTTGTATCTCACACCATGGCTTCTTACCAACAGAGTCTAGCAGCTGTTACAAGTTGCTGTTACACTCTACTACTACAATCTACATGACATGACATGACATGACATGACATGACATGACATGACATGACATGACATGACATGACATGACATGACATGACATGACATGACATGACATGACATGACATGACATGACATGACATGACATGACATGACATGACATGACATGACATGACATGACATGACATGACATGACATGACATGACATGACATGACATGACATGACATGACATATTTACATGCTAAATTCTCTATAACACGTTGGAGAGGTATTATAATTGTCTATTTCTACCAAAAAGACTGAACATAGGAATCAATAGGAAACATTGAAGTACATGTACAATGTATTTCATTCATTATATAAATACGTGTATGTTTTATTAGTCAAGTTATGGACAATTAAAACTTGCTACAAATATCTTGACTATGTCCATAATAATCATACCATAAATATTAACTAATAGCTTACTGTGAACTGTCTACCTAACTACATGTCTAAGTCAAAAAATTGAACAAGCAGTTACACAAAGTAGTATAAAACTGCAACTTTAGTGGAATTGTCAATTTTCCTCCACACACAGAGGGGATAACACATTTTTAACACCGAGAGTTTGGAATATGAATTCTGTTTGGACCCATAAATTAACATCAGTAACACTGACCTTCACCTTTAGTTCATTTAGATGTTACTTTTCTCCCTAAAATAAAAATTGAGTTATAACAAGGTTTTTGTGGAAAACCATCACAAAACCGTGTAGATTTGTTGCATGTAATCAGTGACAACTAGTATATTTAAGAGTTGTCCACTCTTGCGCACTTGAGAGAATATAACTCCTCACTAAAATTGATCGGCTGACTGTAGATAGGACAGGTACATGTATATATATAGGAGAGGAGTACCTACACTGTAGTCTCAGTAGAGAGAGAGATAGACAGATACCTAGAGTAGACTGAAAATAAGGCATGGAGAGACAACAGTATAGACTGTTGACATACCTGTAGATAAGTCACACAGTGACAAGAGTGGACGACGACATAGACGTTATACACATATATTGTAATGGTACGCCAAATCGTATCTTACATCTGACACTCATTATTGTGTGCATATACATGTATATATCTGCTTGTACTTTACTATATGTTATCGTATATAGTTACATGATTATTACTAAGTCTTTTTATGCCTTTTATACCCATGTACAGAGGCCCGACCTCTCAGAATCCATTGATATTCATTTTGTACATGAATTGGACCATTATAAGCAACTTTTGTATAACCCGACCTATTTTGGGTCGGCCGTCGGGCTTCCGGCGGCCATCTTGTTGCGCAACTTCCGGACGACCACACGTCGTCTTTTCCCGACCTTACGTCGGCCGGAAGTCCTTATACTATATAAAGGGCACTGTTTTACTGTTCATTGTCTCAGTCTTCACTTGGCTTTCAATAAAGACACATCTATACTTGATACAGAGACTTTCACTTTCTTTTGTCAGGTCATTAGCTTAGCGAACCGCCTACTAGGTCGGATCACTCTCTTTCAACGTATAGTCTGAAGGTCAGACTTGGGACCAGATGGGTCGTCTCTGGTAGTATTTGGGCTACTGAGACCGCTCGATCTTTCATGTAATGCGAAGTCCTATTACCACTCGTAGGCACTTCATTTCTGGGTCGATAGTCGTCCAAGGACGACCGCACCAAATCACAGAAACCATTACATTGGTGGCAGCGGTGGGATTCTAAGGTCGTACTCTTACGATACGAAGCGAAGGAAGGTGACCTCGGCCTCAAGAAACCCGACCGACCTCATTCTTCAATACTTCTACGGCGATTAAGGACTCGGACCCGGGAACCCTTTTACGAGAAGGTGACAAACGCTAAAGTGCACCCATTAATTCTCGTGGTTCCGCTGGATGTAGCCCGACCTACGCCGGATCTTCAATCAAAGACCGACCTCGGATCCAGAATAGATTGACGGTACTCAGTACGCCGACTAGGCCGACCCGGCCTAACAAATCAAAGCAGTTTTAATCCACTACCATGACATATTACCAGGAATACCCGGACTCGGGCGAGAAGCCCACGTTTAACGGAGAAGGAGACGTACACTTCTTCATCAAGAAGTTCAAACATATAGCTCAAACCAAGGGTTGGAACCCCCGACACAGCCTCCTACACCTCCGAGAAGCCCTTCAAGGTCCTACCCGGGACCTCGGGCGGGCCGATACGGTCGAAGCTATCTTCCTCACCTTACAGAATCAGTACAGCCTGACGGCCTCGGCCGCGCGGCAACAGATCAAACACATCGAACAAGGACCGCACCAGTCTCTCCAAGAGCATGCTGACCTCATTAATAAATTATTAACCATCGGCTATCCCGAGATGCCCGAGTCGACCTTGGAGCGGTGGTCTACCGAGACATACTGCAAGACCCTGAATGACACCTCCTTGATGGAACACTTGATGATCACCAACCCGACTACCCTGGGTCGGGCTCTTAGGGACAGCCGTGCCTACTATGCTATCGGCAAGCAATTGCCAAGGGCCGAAACCAAGAAGACAGCCGGCGGGACTGGGACGTCTACCAGCCTTAAGAAGGACGAGCATACTCCGAGCAAAGCCCCTCCGAGCCTAGGAGACGGCTGGACACCAGTGAGACGCCGTCCGCGCAGGAATGTAAACCGACGGGCACAATCGCTTCCCTTAACGAACCGGTTTCATGCCTTGGACTCCATGGAACCTGCACCCACCGGTCACTACTTGGAAGGAACGGTGGCTGGGCGGCCGACTCGGTTTTTGGTCGACACGGGTAGCAGCACTAACTTGCTAAATAAAAAGGTCCATGACCGCCTACCCCACAGTAAGAAGAAGAAGATGCGACAGACCAAGAAGCACGGCATAATGGCCGACGGATCCCCCCTTCCTTTTGAAGGAGAAACTACGTTGCCGGTGAAACTGCCTGGGCTTCCCCCGACTGAGGAAGACTTCCTAGTCGGGAAGATACAGGAAGACGCCATCATGGGACTCCTCTACCTACACAAGAACAAGTGTACCCTAACTTTTCAGGAACCCCAGGTCATCATAAACGGCAAACGCATCCCATGCAAAGACCGACACGGGCGACCCCTTCCCGGTCGGGTGCAAACCATACGGCAAGAAGACATACCGCCTCACTCCGAGGCTATCTTCCAAGGGTGCCTAGTGGCCCCTACTGCCTCAGCCACGGGGATAGTGGAACCCATCAAGAACGGACCCTTGTTGGCTAACAGCATTGGACAAACCGACTCCGTCGGACAGCTTCCTGTCCGTTGTATGAATCCCACAGATCATACCCTCAGCCTTCGAGCAGGGACGACTATCGGCACATTCACCGAGGTTCCAGCAGCCGATATAAAAACTCAACAGACCGCTTCCCAGGAGATCCAGGCTCACACAGCACAGGAGGTGGCAGAGTCCCCGAAACCACCCGATAAAGGAGGCGGACCCCAAGAAAACGTGCCGGATCACCTACGGGAACTATATCAAAAGGCCCTCCCTCAGTGTGACACGCCGGATGAGCAGCAGAAACTGAGGGCCTTGTTATGTCGTTACTCTACAACTTTCAGCACTGACGAGGATGACCACGGACAGACACACCTAGCCGAACACTCTATTCCAGTGGAAGCCGGAACTCGGCCTACCCGTCCGCCTCCCCATCGACTCGGGCCGGAAAATGAGGCCGAAGCCGAGCGACAGGTCGAGAAGCTGGCACGCCGGGGACTGATAGAACCGGCTGAAGGAGCATGGAGTTCACCAGTCGTCCTCGTAAAGAAAAAAGATGGCACTTGGCGGTTCTGCATCGACTACCGCAAGCTAAATGCAGTGACTACACAGGATGCGTATCCCCTACCACGAATAGACGACAGCCTTGATGCTTTGGCCGGCAGTAGGTACTTTAGCACACTCGACCTCACTTGTGGATACTGGCAAGTACCCCTAGATGCAGACGCACAAGAGAAAGCCGCCTTTGTGACTCGGTCAGGGTTTTAGAAGTGGAAAGTCCTCCCTTTCGGACTTACGTCAGCCCCAGCCACCTTCCAGAGGTTAATGGAGAAGGTCCTACAGGGGCTACACTGGAAAACGTTATTGTTGTATCTGGACGACATCATCGTCATGGCACCCGACTATGATACTCACCTAGCCCGATTGGAAGAAGTCTTTCAACGCCTCCAGGCTGCAGGCCTCAAGCTCAAGCCCGGCAAGTGCAAGCTCTTGCAAACACAGGTCCATTACTTAGGCCACGTTGTGCACCGGGATGGCACTTCCACGGATCCCGCCAAGGTACGAGCTGTACGGGAATGGCCCCGACCCTCTAACCTCAAACAGCTACAAGCTTTTCTTGGGATGGTCGGATATTACAGACAATACATGTCCGACTTCGCCAAGATTGCCCGGCCCTTACATGTCCTCACCTCTAAAAACTCGACTTGGCGTTGGACTAAAGAAGAAGAAGTGGCCTTCAAGGATTTAAGGTCCCGCCTTCTCCAGGCACCCGTATTGGGATACCCCAACCCCCGTCTACCCTACATCCTGGACACAGATGCCAGCAACGAGGCCGTGGGCGCTGTGCTGTCCCAAATACAGGACGGACAAGAACGAGTTATTGCCTACTACAGCAAAACGCTTGATGCAGCAGAACGCAACTATTGCGTCACACGCCGAGAACTCCTGGCCGTCGTCAAGGCTGTGAAACACTTCCGGCCCTACCTCTATGGACGACAGTTCCAGTTACGCACCGACCATGCTTCCCTCAGGTGGCTCAGTCAAAGAAAAGAACCTTCCCATCAAGTCGCTCGGTGGCTGGAAATACTCGCCAAGTTCGATTACCTCTTAGAGCATCGAGCCGGAAACCGACACGGGAATGCCGATGGGTTAAGTCGAAGTGTCTGTGATCCGTGCAAACAGTGTAAAAGAATAGAGGAGAGAGATGGCGGACCCAGCAGGACGCCCCCCCTCGTGTGCACACTACAACCGACTAGTCGGCTGCCCCTACAACAGTCTCGAGATGACTCTACTATGGCCTTGATATATGCAGCTGTGAGGGACGACGCACCACTGGACCCCCTGACTCTGGAACAAGGGAGTCCTGAACTTAAACACTGGCATGAGCGCCTAGGAGCCATGCGGATCAGCGACCAAGGCGTCCTGCAACCACGCATCATTCGGCCAAGCCGAGACGACTGGGTCGTCCCCTGCCCCTACATGATACGACAGAACATCATCTGGCAGACACATAGCCTCGCACACGCCGGAGTACAAAAGACACTAGCTCGGCTGGCACTACGCTGGAATTGGCCGGGAATGCAGAGGGACGTCCGCGAGGCTATCTCTTCTTGTGAAGTCTGTCAGGCTGCCAAGAATAGTCGGCTCTCCTCCAACCCCAATAGGCGACGGATGCACGCAGGACGCCCCTGGCAGAAGATAGCCATCGACCTTGTCGGGCCTCTCCCCCAGACACCTAGAGGAAATCGATGGATACTAGTACTAATAGACCACTTTACCAGGTGGGCCGAGGCAATCCCTCTATCCGATGCTACGACACCCACAGTCGCCACCACGCTGGACGAACAAGTGTTTAGTCGGTTTGGACTCCCCGAGCACGTGCACACGGACCAAGGAACACAGTTCCAGTCACGACTAATGGTCGAATTATGCAGGCTATGGAAAGTCCGGAAAACCACTACTACTCCCTATCACCCCAAGTTCAACGGGTTAGTAGAACGGGGAAACTGGACCTTGGGAGACACTCTCCGGCCCGCGCTCCTTCGAGAAGACACTACCGATTGGAATCTCCTCCTACCTTCCCTCCTGAGGACTATCCGGGCCACCCCGCATTCCGTCACTAAAGAAACTCCTAACTTCCTCATGATGGGACGGGAGCTAAGATTGCCAGATAACCTACAGTATCCACAACCCTCTCCACCTGGCATCACCCTACAGGAATATACACAAGAGATGCGCAAAAATATGGCTGTTGCCCACGATATTATACGAGAGGACCAGTCCTTGGTGCGGGCCCAAGAGCCACCATCCGCCACACACTTCCGCGAAGGAGACTTAGTGATGATGGCTAACTACAGACGGCGAAAAGGAGAGAATCCTAAACTACAACAGAAGTCTATAGGACCCTACAAAGTCAAGAAAGCTCACACCGACCACTCTTACCTGATAGAATGTCAGGGACAAAGCTCAATACAGAGCGGAGAGCGACTCAAACTCTTTAAGCCCTGCCCCTATCCTATGGGCCAGATCCCCGGATCAAGAGAGTTGGCTTTACGGGGTTTGGGGTTTGGGGTTTGGGGTTTGGGGTTTGGGGTTTGGGGTACGAATTCATCCCAGGCCACCCCTTGAGGAAGAGAGTGAAGAACCTGCACCACGGCAGGTACGTAGGATGCCTGAGCCCCCCCCCTCCATTTGCCGGGCCTCTCCCACCGGCCCCAGAACCTCCTCCTCTCCGTTCTGAGCCACGGCCTCCGGTCCCTGAACCTCAGCCACAGATGCCGATAGATAATCCACCCCCTGAGGCAGTTAGGGGCACTCCTACCAGAGAAACCGATGTCCTTCCCCGGCGATCTCAACGCAGTAGACGCTCCCCGGTTCGTTATGGCGACCTGTATCGTTACCAGTATGCGACCACCCCATCGAGTGACAGCATATCCAGTAGGAGAGAGGATGAACTGACGCCCTTTCTGGATCAGCCTCTTTAAACGCTATATCGTACCCTTCTTAACTTGACACTAGAGACACCCATGACCTAGTGTGAGGGGCTATGTAATGGTACGCCAAATCGTATCTTACATCTGACACTCATTATTGTGTGCATATACATGTATATATCTGCTTGTACTTTACTATATGTTATCGTATATAGTTACATGATTATTACTAAGTCTTTTTATGCCTTTTATACCCATGTACAGAGGCCCGACCTCTCAGAATCCATTGATATTCATTTTGTACATGAATTGGACCATTATAAGCAACTTTTGTATAACCCGACCTATTTTGGGTCGGCCGTCGGGCTTCTGGCGGCCATCTTGTTGCGCAACTTCCGGACGACCACACGTCGTCTTTTCCCGACCTTACGTCGGCCGGAAGTCCTTATACTATATAAAGGGCACTGTTTTACTGTTCATTGTCTCAGTCTTCGCTTGGCTTTCAATAAAGACACATCTATACTTGATACAGAGACTTTCACTTTCTTTTGTCAGGTCATTCGCTTAGCGAACCGCCTACTAGGTCGGATCACTCTCTTTCAACGTATAGTCTGAAGGTCAGACTTGGGACCAGATGGGTCGTCTCTGGTAGTATTTGGGCTACTGAGACCGCTCGATCTTTCATGTAATGCGAAGTCCTATTACCACTCGTAGGCACTTCATTTCTGGGTCGATAGTCGTCCAAGGATGACCGCACCAAATCACAGAAACCATTACAATATTATACAAATGTATAAACTAGTGGAAAACACGAAAATGAAAGAAAAACTACAAAAATAGAAAACCAAATAAAAACCAATAGAACACTAAAACAAAAACACTAAAAACTAAACTAAACTACAAGAGTGTGGAGTGTAGGTGGGTCGTAGGCTACCCAGTAACTCATATCAATGCGTACTAAGGAGCAAGGATATATGCGGAACAACTATCTCGTTGTAGACCTTGGAATAGAGTCGACACCGCCACATCCTAGACCACAGAACCAGAACCTACGCCACACAGCTTACTACATTGGAGATCAAGGTGCTGATAAGGACAAACAGACAGCGTACTACCACTACATACTACGTACAGCTGGTGAGTCCTACATGTAAGCACTTTGGCTCCAATTAAATGTTATAACTGACAATACCAAAACCCCCAATTTTAGTTATAACAGATTGTATTTGAAAAAACAAAACTCACAGATAATAAATTATTTCTAGTGTTCTACAATTTAGTAGTAGTAAAACCAGGGAATTATTGTAATACTAAAAAGTACAATAAGTTGAAAGTTGGGGTTTGGGTTTTAGAGTTTCTAAATGGTTGTTTTCCAAACAAATTTTTCTGAACATCTCGATTCTAACAAATAATTTGAACAGCCTCAAATTTGGTTCTCAGAATTCATAAGAATTGAACAGCTTCACTGAGTCAGATATCAAACCAGAACACATATTCATGACATAATTATCATGTAATAATTAACTAGCTATTGCTTACTGCAAGCACCAGGAGTATGATCCTACTTGTACCTTGCTTCCCAACCTATGGAAATATTGACTATTCATCAACGTATACACCTTACATCTACATGTAAATACATGATTGTATGACCTTTAACTGGATAATAGAGAGAACCATGTGATCATTTTATATTGGAGTTGTGACATAATGGTAATCTACATTCAGTGTTTATATCTACTGGGGCATCATGGGACAACAGAGAATTATAATTTTATTATAATTATGTATTATTTTTATTTACCACATAGTAGAATACTAGAATAATGCTGCATGACTGTTATAATGAATAAAACCTATTTTAGTAGAATATAATAATATATAGATAGAAGATGTATGATGAACATCCTAGTTACGTTTGCCTTTTCCAAAGCAGGCCAATGCACTAAATCTCCATCCTGTCCTACAATATAAATTATAAGTACATGACAGAACTGTTCACGCTGTTACACAGACATACTCTGCTCTTTCAACTATATAATGCAGTATCTACTTTAATTAAATAAAATACATACGAGTAATACAGTAAGAAGAAAAGCACACTTACTTCTGGCTTGCTCCTCGATATCCTGTATCACCCTTCTTACTTCCTGCCCTTTGAAATAATATAGCGTTTTATACACTGTACATGATTGTATATATTATTACATTTAGCTGTGCTAGGATTGTCTGAGTTAGAACTCGTGCAGGTAAGCAGGTTTGTCAGTGTTTGTTACTGCAAGGATATGTGAGCATGTCTAGAAAGTGTTGAACTGAAGTACTTACTGGTCCACTGCATTGTCTTTAACTTCCCTCACATCTGGTTCACACTGCACTGCTGTCATAGCCTCACCTATAACGGGCTTCACCTCCACAATCTCGAGACTTTTCACCAATTCATCTCCAGGGCTGACCATTTGCTCACCTCGCTCCATCCTGACCTTCACCCCTTCAACCTGCGCACTAGCATTAATCCCAGATACCTTATCTACAGTCTGTGTACACTTGTCTTCTCTTGTGCTCTTCTTGCTACAAACAAACAGTTGACACTTAAAACAAGTACATGTAGTAGCAACTTTGCTTTGTAGGTAAAAGTGTTGTAGCAAGGCAGTAGACAAAAGAGAACAATAAAGAATTTTAAACTAGTGGTGCAATCATGACCTTTGGTATCTATTATAGAGTAGGATCATGACTCATGAGGTACATTCGCATAACCAACAGATACTCTCAAAAATACGTTCTAATTCAGTTATTACAGCAGCTAGAATACTTACGTATCATCTGACATCATTACTCCAACATTCTTATCTTCTACTGCTACTGCTGTTCTGGTAGAATCTGTCTGCGAACCATTTTCTATGGCGAGATTTATTTCTCCACTTCCAGGAGTTGTGCTCACTTTGCACATCTTGTTATCTGTCTGTACACAACTATCAACTACAGCACTCTCCTTGTTACTAAAACAAAAGTATTAAAAAATGGTTATGAGAACTTACTCCTCAGAGAAGTATCTTTATACATGTACATTGAGACCTTTAACTTTGAAATCTGCCGGTACATTAGGCATGTTAGGTATAAGACACTTTAGACACATAAAGCATGTTAGGTAAATGAGACATACCAGTTATAAAAATACTCACAGCTCCGTTTCTAAGTGACAGATTTTCTCCCACAACTCCTCTGACTCTGTTTTCGAAGCTCTGGACTATAAAACAGACGATAGAACTAAGCAGAAGATAAACAAACCACACTCTAGAATTACAGTAATTTCCCATAAACTTTACTTCCTAAAATCCTCAAACATTTTCTGTCCTAACTAGTATATAAAATGTACATTTATACATGTACTTGGCACACAGAACATAAGAATATGCAATCAGATAAAGTAAACTCACATCTGCATCAATCACTTCCTTCAAGTCAACAACTCTCTTGTAAATCACTTCCTCCAACTCAATGACTCTCCTGTGAAAAGTAACCACATGTAGTTGGAGTTAAATCAGCCATGCACAATGCAACTGAGTTAGCAAGCTAATGAAAACACTAAATCTAGCAGAGAGAATACATCTGGTACGGTTTTTCCAACTTCTCTAGATCCAGTGGAGTTAGTAGAGCTTCATGAGCAGTAAATGGATGATAGTTGGAGAGACATGGTGCCTGTCCAGTTATTGACGATTTAGCACCAACTACGCATTATAGTTAACGTTTTACAAGTATTATATCTATCACTCTGGATTTGCCAGACAGTACCCACTTTTTCCATAGCTTCTCAGCAATAGATCGGTCCTAAAACATAGATAAAAACACAATCATTAATTTATGGTCGAGAACCAATTATTGAACTTCAAGCTCAAAACCTACTAGCTAGCACAACTGTAGTAGTTACTAGCATTAAGAGAGAACAAAACTTCAACAAAAGTGTGGAGTACAATAACATAAGCGTCATACCTCTCTCTCATTGCGGAGTGTTCGCCACAGTTTGATCACTGCAACTAAAATACAAATATCATATAGCATCGTAAAACTATGAAATACATGTAGGTGCAAGTAATTTCAGAAAATGATATTAGCCTATGACAGATCAATCAATCATTCCACCATAACTATCCTAGCTATCTATATTATGGTGTAAATAAGAGTAGGAGTTAAGATCAAGAAAATAGCTGAGATATTTAATTTAGTATTGGTCTACACTACTACTGCACATTACAGGATATTACCTGTGGCCTCTACTCATGTATATAAATATCTACAATGTGCGTATACATACTGTATGTGTTACAACTTACCCAATAGCAAAGTTATACAACTATATAGCAAGAATACAAACATCTCCTCCATATTTGACTCTCAGTTTAAGGTTATTCAAAGCGAATGAACTAAACTCACAACAATCAATTTGACGTGATGCCATTTCTACTAAAACTAGCAGCACTCTAACTTAATACTATTTTATGCATTCCATTTAAATAAGTAACACAAAGTCACCAGTGTTTAACTAGTTACAGTAATACATGTAAAATACTATTATTCATTGATTGATGTAAATTGCATCATTATTATAGTCAGTGGTGGATTGGTAAAATTTTACCAACAGGAACTGTGCCAAGCCTGACCCTGCGAGGCATCGCCTCGCATTTCTAGCTGGGGGCTTGGGGAAGGGCGCTGTTAGCACCCCAACGGGGTCCGGGGCAGCGCCCCGGAGCCAAGCAAAATCTGTGCATTTAAGACTGCAGAAAAGCTTAAAATGCTCATAAAAATGTTCCATGAAGTTCCCTAACGATAACTACTTTTTCTGTGTTAGTCATCAATGGAAAAGTGGACTTCCTAAAGCTTGACTAAACACATAGTTTTACTCAATGTGTTTTGCATTAAATGCAACATGCAAGGCCTATTTGCACTGAAGGGTTATGACTACACTAAAAATTATCTGTAAAAAAACTGAACAGTTTTACTTCCCATAAGTAACATCAGGTAAGAAAGTTAGGATTTGAATAGATAAGCCTGTTTTTAATTTGGGGTAGAAAAGGAAGATAAAGTAGCAGACAACCCTTATAGGGTTGGATGTCCTTCCTGCCATCGCCAGGGAATCGAGCCTGAATCTCCCACATGAAAGTTCAGAGCTCTAACTACTAGGCTACGGCTGCTCCCTGTTCATAAAGTATCAATAAAATCAGATTATTATTGTTGGTTTTTACTTGATCAGTATTGTATTAATCCAAATCCAATAAAGAAGTGTCAATGTTCTCAAGACATAAGCATTAACATCTTTTATTTTTGATTTGCAGTGTACATAAATAATAAAAATGTGGCAGCTTCATTATTATGTAAGTGTTTATCTGTGTTATACATGTACATGTATTTTTTATGTACTATACTTGGCATGTGTAGTGTGTCCTGTTGCATCTTTGTACTGGCTGTTTGGCTACAAAAGCATCATTTTGGCTATATTTGTGTATTGACTACTTTTGTCACATATATCTTTATTGGTTTCATATTTAAGTCTGTAGGCAAGTGTGTCTTCTAGAGAGTGTTCTAGTGTATCAATATAGGAAGTTGCGGCAGATGGAAGTGCAACTTGCAAGCTATTTAGGCATTATAAAATAATGGGCGTAGAATTGATCAAGGGTTGTGAAAACAGTTTAGTGAGTGGAGAGTTTAGAAAGTGGATCAGTAAAGTGGAGTTGGTGACTGAACTACAAAATATAACAGTGAAGAGTGGCCCTCACATTATACAATGTAAAAGTGGTGCTTTGTATGCAAATGGCTCAATGTACATCTACTACTCCTGATTGAGCTGATGTAGTAGTAATGTGTAATGTGGGCACACTGTAGCACCACTCATAGGCACTTCATTTTGGGTCGGGAGTCGTTTTAAGACGACCGTACCAGAAACCAAAAACCATTACAATATTAGGTTTTGCTAGCAACCAGATTAGGGAAGGTCTCCTCATGTAGAGATTGACATTTGCAGTATAAACAGCCAGAATAGTGATCAGGATGATGCAAAAAAATTATATTAGTGGTAGTAGTACATGTAGTGTAGACTATAGTGTTTTTTTAGAGAGTCCTCTACTAGTGTAGCAATAAAGTTGTAGACGTGGCAGATACAAGTAGTAAGACTTCACAGATAACATACTTTAATAACAAAAAATATTATATATAAGTTACAGTAGTATTGAGAAAAGTCGTTATCATAAAATAATTAAATATATATTCATCTATTTTACTACTTGTTTTAACTACTAGAATTTTATATCAGCTGCTATCTACATGCATGAGTATTTTCACTTCGGTTTTCAACCCAATTGTCAGATGTGAGTTGAGAGCAATTCAAGAGTCATGTTCTTCTCAATATCATTATGCTTGTGCTGATGCAATGCATACCTTGTCTTCTGGAACATAGTTGTCATTTTTTTTTACTGTTTTTTATCAATGATAATTGCCAAATTAATTGAGTGAACATAATTATTGCAATGAATATTAGAAGGCCAAGATGCATTAGAATGTTGTTTCAATAACTGAAAAAAGCGAAACGGAAATGATTGGGAAAGCAGCCAATCTGAGTAGCTATTACTAGCCATTGGCATTGCACTTTATCTAACCGGCTTTTGTTAATGTATAGTATGAGAATTACCAATGTCTTACAGGGCTTTTAGTAGTAGTGCCTATATTATTTATCCCAAGGTTTTTCCTGGCACACACAGTAGGTGATTTTCAATGCAGACACCAAAATTATCAACGAACGACCGTTCCACCTTGGATTTGTCAACAGAAACGACGTTCCGGAGATCCGGTATCAATCCACCACTGATTATAGTTCATGACAGGGTTGTAGATTTTGAACTTTACAATACCATCACATATGCGGCTGCATAAATTCTACAACATGCAACATTTCGTCAGAACTAGACCCGGATTTCTTTGTTTGACCCTCTGGTCCATTTTCTGCTGGCGGTTCAGTGCTATGGCCTTCATTAGTAGATGTTGTCTCTGATTCTTCAGCTGGGTATGCTTCAGCTGGGTATGCTTCAGCTGGGTATGCTTCAGCCGGGTATGCTTCAGCCGGGTATGCTTCAGCCGGGTATGCTTCAGCCGGGTATGCTTCAGCCGGGTATGCTTCAGCCGGGTATGCTTCAGCCGGGTATGCTTCAGCCGGGTATGCTTCAGCCGGGTATGCTTCAGCCGGGTATGCTTCAGCCGGGTATGCTTCAGCCGGGTATGCTTCAGCTCGGGAGCTCCGCACTGGTGAGATCATAGCAGACTAATAAAAAAAAGACCTACAACTCTGATAGTTCCTCTTTTTCCCTACCCTGGGGTCTAGGAGCTTAACCAAGACAAGACAAGAACACTGTATCCTACAAAATATAGACTATACTCTAGATAGATATTCAGGTTTTTCAGTTAGATGACCATCATAAATAGATGTACCTCTTTGAAACATAAGTAGTATAGTCAGTGCACTTCTATACAGACACGCACTCATTGACCCCTGTTTTCAACCAATCACAAGCCGGTATTTCCGATTTCAACCAATCACAAAAGAGCACAAAAATTTTGCACACGACCTTGCCAAGGTCACCCCAAAATCCCCCCTTCTGATTAGTCGAAAAAACATTTGCACACTTGACCCCAAACCCGGCCACGACCCCTTCCCTCCCTCCTTCCCACCCTCCTCCCCTCCCCCTCCCCTACCTCCCACTCCTCCCTCCTCCCCGCCACCGCCCTCGTCCCGTCCGCACCACCGCCACCGCCGCCGTCGCCACCGCCGCCACCGCCGCCGCCACCGCTGCCGCCACCACCGCCCTCACCACCGCCGCCGCCACCGCCGCCACCGCCACCACCGCCACCACCACCACCACCGCCGCCACCACCACCACCACCACCACCACCACCGCCGCCATCACCGTCATCACCGCCACCCCTCCTCCACCGCCGCCCACCCTCCACCGCCGCCCACCCTCCCCCGCAACCCCCACTCACCCGAACGACCGATCGTTTGAGGCGGTCAAGCCGCGTCCGCCCACGTTGCGTGCGGCGCCGACCGTACACGTGGAGGCGACGCCAGTGCCCCGTATCCACCGGGCCAAGCGACCAGGCCGCGGCCCGCCGCTTCTCCTGCGCCCCCCACTCGAAAAGCTTGTGATCTAAACGAGCGAATTCGGCTGCACTTCGCCTATAGCTCTCATTAGCGATAAGAAGAAGTACTACAGAAGGCTTGGTTTATGATGTGCATTGCATTGTTAATAAAGAAATGTGTAAAGTCTTGGCTATAAATACACTGATGGGAAGAAGGGTTGGTTCTATGATATACATTGTATTGACAATAAAGAAACGTGTGCATGTGTTAAGTCAGCATATGTAATACATTAAATAAACTTTTCACAATGGTGACAATAGAATGAATAAAAGATTGTGTACACATGTTAAAACACAATTGAAAGAATAAAAGACACATATTTAAAAGAGTATGTCATATCTATTATTAGCAAGAAAGTCTGTGTGCATGTGTTAAGACAGTGTATATTATACATTAGATAAACTTTTCACAATAGTAGCAATAGGATAAATAAAAGGTTGTGTGCATGTGTTAAGTCAGCATTATGTAATATATTAAATAAACTTTTCACAATAGTAGCAATAGAATAAATAAAAGAGGAGTTTAGGTACTTATTACTCATCTTCATCAGAAGTCGTAGGAGCTATAATGTTTACGACTTCGGTCTCAGCATACTGTAATTGATATGCTCCAGCTCCAAACTCTTGACACAGTCTTACCTACAAGATGATTTTAGTTTTTTACTCAGACGAATATTACTCAAGGTGGTCAAAGCAAGAAATCTATACTTCTTTATGTTGTTGGTCCCTTACCATATCTGCTGATTTGTAGAGGTGAGCTAGTTGTTGAGGGGTTTCACTTTTGTAGTTACGAACTTCAGAATCAGCTCCCAATCTTAGACATGTATGTAGACATTCGTAGTCTTCATTCTCTATGGCAATGTGAGATGGGGCGTATCCATCTCCCATTCGCTATAATATCAAACAAGAGAATAGAATTAAACTCCCCATCTAACTTATCAATTCGATCTACTCTACTTTTATTCCACTGTAATGTATTCACTTACCCTCATATCTAAGTCAGCCCGAGTATTTTTTTTTAGTACCTTTAGTGCCTCTCTATGCTTGCTGCTATGCGCTGTTTCAACAATGAGGTGGACTACACTCCTTCCATCATGATTGTAGCTCTGTACATTGTCTTGGGGAAGTGATTTGTAAGGAACTCTGAAGTATGGATGCTTTACTTCTGCTCTGGTCAAACTTGTGGTTAGAGCATGAATAACCTTAGCTCTACCCAGACGTGCAGCAATGTGAAGGGGGGTGTCACCTTCCAAATAAACATTAGCAATATAGATAAGTACCGAATTGTTACAAGTTTTGCATCACTTTATTTTTTAACAAGCAATGCATGCAAACATTGGTGCTATAAAACACTAACCCCAAGCATCGGCTATTGCTCCATCCGCTCCCCTTGTGATGATGAGGCGAATTAGTGAATCCGAACAATAAGACTGTACAGTTAGGTGAAGTAATGTCTGCCGATTCGCATTCTTTGTATTCAGTTGTTTGTGACTCCTCGCAACAAATACCGCGAGTGCAACGGCTCTCTCATCTCTATCTCGGGCTGCTTCTAGAACCTCACTACATCATTTAGCATGATATTTGTTTTTCACATAGTTGAGAGGTAGTTATATGGGAAATTTGTCTATCATATTTTATTTTGATCATAAAAGACAATACGAAACAAAAAAAAAAAAAATAGTTGGAAGTATGTATAACTTACAACTCTTCATCCTTTCCATCTTGCTCCCAAAAGATAGAACGAATTTCTTCTAGTAACTGTGTGCTAAGCTTATTACGAATATCGGTTAAAGGATCCCATTTCTGCCAGTCTAGAGGTAAGCTTTTTTGGAGAAAGAGCTCAGACACCCCCTCAAATAAGTCTTTATTCTCATACTTGCTTTGTTCTGTACATCTTTCCACTGTTACCTTCATCAGCTCTTGGTTTATAGGAGTCATTAGCTTGTTGCTATACTCGCTTGATCCATATCCACTTTCCATGCTATTTGTGTGCTAACCTTCTTTAATTTCTATTAAGACCAGACTGGAGCTAGAAAGAGTTAACTAAACTACTGTTTCCACCTCTCTTTATATAGTGAATAAAAAGATACAAATAAAGCTGATTGGCTAACAGCATATACATTGGAGCGCATTGGAAACACATCAGAGTGCATCGAATCACATCGGGAAAGATCGAAAACACATAGGGAAACATCGAAACACGTCGGGAAAGGTCAAAAACACATCGGGATAGGTCGAAAACACATCGGGACACATCGAATCACATCGGGGGAGGTCGAAAACACATCGGGACACATCGAATCACATCGGGGGAGGTCGAAAACACATCGGGTCACATCGAATCACATCGGGGGAGGTCGAAAACACATCGGGACACATCGGGGGAGGTCGAAAACACATCGAATCACATCGGGGGAGGTCGAAAACACATCGAATCACATCGGGAGAGGTCGAAAACACATCGGGGGAGGTCGAAAACACATCGGGGCACATCGAATCACATCGGGGGAGGTCGAAAACACATCGAATCACATCGGGGGAGGTCGAAAACACATCGAATCACATCGGGGGAGGTCGAAAACACATCGGGGGAGGTCGAAAACACATCGGGACACATCGAATCACATCGGGGGAGGTCGAAAACACATCGAATCACATCGGGGAAGGTTGAAAACACATCGGGGGAAGTCGAAAACACATCGGGACACATCGAATCACATCGGGGGAGGTCGAAAACACATCGAATCACATCGGGGGAGGTCGAAAACACATCGGGGGAGGTCGAAAACACATCGGGACACATCGAATCACATCGGGGGAGGTCGAAAACACATCGAATCACATCGAGGAAGGTTGAAAACACATCGGGGGAGGTCGAAAACACATCGGGACACATCGAATCACATCGGGGAGGTCGAAAACACATCGGGACACATCGAATCACATCGGGGAGGGCGAAAACACATCGAATCACATCGGGGGAGGTCGAAAACACATCGAATCACATCGGGGGAGGTCGAAAACACATCGGGGGAGGTCGAAAACACATCGGGTTACATCGGGTTACATCGGGTTACATCGGGTTACATCGGGTTACATCGGGTTACATCGGGTCACATCGGGGAAGGTCGAAAACACATCGAATCACATCGGGGGAGGTCGAAAACACATCGGGTTACATCGGGTTACATCGGGTTACATCGGGTTACATCGGGTTACATCGGGTTACATCGGGTTACATCGGGTCACATCGGGGAAGGTCGAAAACACATCGGGACATATCGAATCACATCGGGGGAGGTCGAAAACACATCGGGACACATCGAATCACATCGGGGGAGGTCGAAAACACATCGGGACACATCGAATCACATCGGGGGAGGTCGAAAACACATCGGGTTACATCGGGTTACATCGGGTTACATCGGGTTACATCGGGTTACATCGGGTTACATCGAATCACATCGGGATGCAATAAATCAGACTAAAAAAAGGCACATCACTTCTGATTGGACAGAGATTTCCATAAAAGCAAGCGTGAGAGAGGATTTTTATCATTACCACTCAACCACCTAGTAAAGACTTGCAACTCTGTGGATATTTACTAATTTCTCTGAATAAACATCACTCAACAATTAATATGGTGAGTAAACTTATTTTAATATGTATTTTAGTATGAATTTACTCATTTGAGTTAACATTGGGACTAATTCTATTTTAGTAGTGATATAATACTCCCTTGGTATGACCAGGGCTTAGAAACTTTGTAAACTTATGTATTAAACTGTTTTGATTCTCAACATGAGAGCAAGTATGTAGAGATCTGATCTGTCTATACTACAATTTGTGTGACCGGAGCTTAGAAGCTTTATAGGTGGTGAGATTTATTTTCAATATGAGTAGTTATACCACTAGTAGTGTAATAAGTATCAAAACAGTTTATTACCACTTGTACTGGCTATACTAGTACATCCTAGCTATTTTAATATGTATTTTAATATGAACTTACTCATTTGAGTTAACATTGGGACTAATTATATTTTAGTAGTGGTATAATTCTCCTTTGGTATGTCCGGGGCTTAAAAACGTTGTAAGCTTATATATTAAACCGTTTTGATTCTCAACATGGGAGCATGTGTGTAGAGATCTGCTCTGTCTATACTGCAATTAGTGTGACCAGAGCTTAGAAACTTTATTATAAGTGGTTATACCACTAGTAGTGTTTCTTTGTTTAGTAACTATGTTGCATTAGTAGTTCCATCTACTTGACTCATGCTTTGGTATATGTTTATTACTCTACATATACTTACAGGCTTCTGCATCTAAATATCAAAGAAAGAAATATATAAGAAAAATTAAAACATCAAAAAAAGGTACGAAGTATATGATTACGTACGATTCGGAAGACAGAAGAATCTCGAGGAAAAGAATCCTATCTCCAGAAATGGTTAGTCTATTATCTTATTTGTTCACACATGCATTACACCTTCAATCCACTATGGTGTTGGGTTTCTAAGATGTCAAAGGAGATTACTGACATTTCTTCAGAAGTACATGTTAGTTACACATAATGATGATGTACTTTTTTATACTATAAGCCTCTTACCATGTCTATAATGTCAAAAGAGACTACTTCCTTTTTAAAACCAGATGTTAATTAGCCATAGTATGATTTTCTCTAATTCTATAAGTCTCTTACCATGTCTAAGATGTTAAAGATTAGTGATATTTTTATTATAAGTATTGCACTTTCTTTCTTATGTATTATTTTTATCAATAAGACACTTTTTTTTTCTTTTCTTATGTGAAAAAATATAACATAAATTACAACTGGTTTTCTTATGTTAATGATGTATTTCTCTTTATGTGAGAAAATAGACAGGCTTTAGTAGACTTGCTTAGTACTTAGAGTGCTAGTTTTTTCATCAAATTCTTCAAAAAACCATATATTACAAATAACTATGTTAATGTAGTTTGTTAATTAGTCTCTGCACATTTTATTTACATTATAGAATGAAAAAGAAACAGAACTAAGTGAAGAAGAAATTGCATTATTTGAAGAATGTGGGGGAGTAGATGGGTTCGAGATAGGTAAGAATGATCTAGTATCTATTTGTCTATTTAGAATCGTTTTTTTTTTTTTTTTTTTTGATTTACAAGTAAGTCATATGTTCTCTCTTACTTATTCTTGTTATTTTCTTTCTTTTTTAGGACTCAGAGCAAAGCCGATATGTAAGGGGGGTCTAAGACTCTATGTCTTTGTTAGTGATGAGACAAAAAGAAGACTGGAGATGTCACTAACAAAGCCATTTGAATCGGACGACCCCTGCTTTTTATGCAATAAGAATGTTGGGCACCGACGAGGTGTCCATATTCAACAACATTTTTTGCTCAGAATCTGTTTTTGCTATCACATAACAGTAGATGATGAGGGGATGAATAGACACTACAACTTTCCATCTAATCATCATATTGATGGAAAGCCCTGTCACCGCCACATCTCATTCAACACACGCTTTCTAACTGATATCTACTCATTAAAAAAGACCATATCCTTTTTGCAAAGGGTCACTGGTCACTCTCCACCTTCCAAAATACTCATCCCCGCATACACTCCAACAACTGTTGGTGGGGTAGTATACCCTCCCTTCTTTAAGGGGATGTCTACTACTCCATTCTCTTTAAAGTCTGGGGTGTGCTCTTCACAATTTCCTCTCCCTTCTCACCATCATTTTGATTCAGATGCTTCTTCCATCAGTAACTCTCTTACTAATGGAGACATTACCACCTCTACTTCTTCTCTTACAACTACTACTATTACTACTACTCTTTCTACTACTTCTTTTCCTCCACTCTTTTCTTCACATTCACCCTCTCATTCTCCTGAAAGATCTGTAAAGTCTGGGGTGTGCTCTTCACAATTTCCTCTCCCTTCTCACCATCATTTTGATTCAGATGCTTCTTCCATCAGTAACTCTCTTACTAATGGAGACATTACCACCTCTACTTCTTCTCTTACAACTACTACTATTACTACTACCATTACTACCACTCCTTCTACTGCTTCTTTTCCCCCACTCTTTTCTTCACATTCACCCTCTCATTCTCCTGAAAGATCTGATGATACAGTTACCACTGTTTCGATACCTACTTCTACTCCCACCTCTTCACCTGCTCCACTCTTTTTCTTAGATTCACCCTCTTTTTCTCTTGGAAGATCTAATAATACAATTACTAGTCTTTCAATACCTACTTTTATTACTACTTCTACTACTACCACTTCTTCCTTTTCTTTAGCTTCACCCTCTCTTTCTTTTGGAAGAGAGCTACTTAGCTCGCAATCTCCTTCTTGTTCGTCTGAACTCAATCTTAATACCCCCACCACTATTACCCCCATAGAAGAGGAGACTGTCAGTGAACTAGTTGATCGAAGCAGACTCCCCCCATCTTTCTTCTCTGGAGCAGTTGAGTATTACCGCTCTGCCATTTTTCATCTCAAGAAGAATGGGTATCACAGAGAGGTAATAGCACAAGCTGAAGCTTACCTTCGAGTCAGTGAAGAAAAGCTCTAATCATCTTTTCTTTAGTTTTTTTCTTTTTTCTCCCACTCTCTTTCTCCCACTCTCTCTCTGTAGTGTCTCATTCCCTCTGCATTTACTTTTATGTGATAGCAAATCAGTGAGGATTTTTTATTTTTAAATTATTTTTTAAATTATTATATAATGGTATTCTAACACTTATACACATCCTTTTATACATTCTATTGCTACTATTGTAAAAAGTTTATTTAATGTATTATATGTGCTGACTTAACACATGCACACAGCTGTCTCTTGCTATAATAGCTATGACATACTCCTTTACATATGTGTCTTTTATTCTTTCAATTGTGTTTAAATCATATTATAATGATATTTCAACATGTGTACACAATCTTTATTTATTCTATTGCTACTATTGTGAAAAGTTTATTTAATGTGTTATATATGCTGCCCTTAACACATGTACACAGACTTTTCTTGCTAACAATAGCTATGACATACTCCTTTACATATGTAGCTTTTTTATTCATTCTATTGCTAGTGTTGTAAAAAGTGTATTTAATGTATTACATAATGCTGACTTAACACATACACTCAATCTTTTATTTATTCTATTGCTACTATTGTGAAAAGTTTATTTAATATATTACATAATGCTGACTTAACACATGCACACAACCTTTTATTTATTCTATTGCTACTATTGTGAAAAGTTTATCTAATGTATAATATACACTGTCTTAACACATGCACACAGACTTTCTTCCTAATAATAGATATGACATACTCTTTTAAATATGTGTCTTTTATTCTTTCAATTGTGTTTTAACATGTGTACACAATCTTTTATTCATTCTATTGTCACCATTGTGAAAAGTTTATTTAATGTGTTATATATGCTGACTTAACACATGCACACGTTTCTTTATTGTCAATACAATGTATATCATAGAACCAACCCTTCTTCCCATCAGTATATTTATAGCCAAGACTTTACACATTTCTTTATTAACAATGCAATGCACATCATAAACCAAGCCTTCTGTAGTACTTCTTCTTATCGCTGAAACCAAGCCTTCTGTAGTACTTCTTCTTATCGCTAATGAGAGCTATAGGCGAAGTGCAGCCGAATTCGCTCGTTTAGATCACAAGCTTTTCGAGTGGGGGGCGCAGGAGAAGCGGCGGGCCGCGGCCTAGTCGCTTGGCCCGGTGGATACGGGGCACTGGCGTCGCCTCCACGTGTACGGTCGGCGCCGCACGCAACGTGGGCGGACGCGGCTTGACCGCCTCAAACGATCGGTAGTTCGGGTGAGTGGGGGTTGCGGGGGGAGGGTGGGCGGCGGTGGAGGAGGGGTGGCGGTGATGACGGTGATGGCGGCGGTGGTGGTGGTGGTGGTGGTGGTGGCGGCGGTGGTGGCGGTGGTGGCGGTGGTGGCGGTGGTGGCGGTGGCGGCGGTGGCGGCGGCGGTGGTGAGGGCGGTGGTGGCGGCGGCGGTGGCGACGGCGGCGGTGGCGGTGGTGCGGACGGGACGAGGGCGGTGGCGGGGAGGAGGGAGGAGTGGGAGGTGGGGGAAGGGGAGGGGAGGAGGGTGGGAAGGAGGGAGGGAAGGGGTCGTGGCCGGGTTTGGGGTCAAGTGTGCAAATGTTTTTTCGACTAATCAGAAGGGGGGATTTTGGGGTGACCTTGGCAAGGTCGTGTGCAAAATTTTTGTGCTCTTCTGTGATTGGTTGAAATCGGAAATACCGGCTTGTGATTGGTTGAAAACAGGGGTCAATGAGTGCGTGTCTGTATAGAAGTGCACTGACTATACTACTAACATAAGATGGACTGCAGTGTGACCAAGATCTCATCACCAATGCAAACTGATTGTGAATAAACAGCACAAGCTTTGTAGTCTTATTTATGTAACCAAGTCTTTTGAAAATCGACCAATCAGAGGATAGTGTGGGCGGATAAGTGTCACCTAACAGAAGACGCTATTGAAAACTCTATTGAAAACTAAAACGACTGAGCGAACGCATCGGAGCTATGGAGTACAAGAGGTTCGTGAATCCAACGGACATTGTAAACAAATTGTAAACATCCTCTTTAAAAATAAAAATATTATTCGAACATTTATTATATTGTAATGTTTTATGGGTAGGTCACACTGGTGCCGATGTAGACACGAGTGGGGGAAGTGCTTGAGAGTGGTCTATCAAGTTGTACTTCCACCCTTACATAAAGAGTGAACAGCTGTTATGTAGCTCTTATTACTTTGTACATGTATATTCATTCAGAGGATTATGAGCTGCAATGATTAGAGATAACTAAGATAATTCAAAGTAAGTTGTAAGTAGTCCATCAGCCAACCATCAAAAAGTGGCTTAGTTTTTGAAGTTCGCTCCTGACCTCTCCAATCTACACAAATTTTTGGCTCCAAAGTAAACAGAACCTGAATTTTATGATTCTGGAAACTAACCCTCTGAAATATGTTGACGGAGACCTCAAATTTTAGGTCAAAGTTCACCCCCTCAGCAAAAATTGCCAATATTTGCCATTTTTTGTGGTTTGCAAACCTTCTGACACAAAATCCATAATGCATGAGCTCTTCATATTTCAACATAATGTTACTACAAGTAGTCTAGTGGTCTGTGTCAAAATTCATAAGTGTCAGTTCAAAGGTCTTATAATTACAGGGAAAATTCCTTCGTTACAGAGGGGATAATTCCCTATAATAGAAAACCTTCTGGCACCAAATCCATAACACATAGGCTCTTCATATTCAACTATGATGCTACCACAAGCAGTCTAGTGCTCCATGTAAAATTTCATGAGTGTCAGTCCAAAAGCTCTATGATTAAAAGATAAATCATTTCGTTACGGAGGGGATAATTCCTAATAACAGCAAATCATTGAAATTTCCACAAACTGCAGAGATTTTTGGTGTTATCGTAAACAAGGCCTCAATCTCATGATTCCAGAATAGTTTGACAATGACTTTCTTCCTATTTAAGGATGGTGTTACTACATTTAGTGCAATACCCTGTGCATAATAACATGACAACCTGTGCAGACTTTCTACGGAGAGCAACATCTCTTTTGTCACAGAGGAAATAACACGTAAAATAATCATTCATGAAAATTTTAGAATGTTATAAACATTTACTGTTACACAGGTGACCTTCCAAGTATACTCTAGTGCTGTTCTACTGTATCTACTTGAGAACTTATAAGCCATCAGTGTATCTTGTAGTGTAGTTTCAGCATCAGCCCAGCGATTGTAAGATAATATTGATGTACTTTATTACAATTAAAGATACAGGTTAGGTAGTATATTATATTTAGTGACAAAACATACAATATATGCAAAAACCCATGACATAATGACTTCTTGCAGGGACAATAAGAACTAGAGCTAATAGACTCAAGTTGGAAGCAAAATGTGCTGTAATATGAAACTAAAAAATTAATTATAATTTGATTCCGTAAGATACAGGTAACCATTCAGGTAACCATAGGATACAGGTAACCATACAAGTAACATACAGGTAACCATACAAGTAACCATACAGGTAACCATACAGGTAACCGTAACACAAGCACAAAACATGATATGCATGTAAATTTAAAATTAGAATTTAGGCTAAACTTACAACTAATATACAGGCATACAGCCAGTCCGTCCTAGCAAAAGACAAAAATACACAAACTCATCTAATTTTTTTTAAAAAGATGTTTCCAAGGATATGAATTGCTAAACAACAAATTATATCTGTTTTTACCCTTCATAATGTAAGCGCATGTACGCATGCTTGTAACTTAAACTTTTGCATGTTTGAACATAAGGGAGAAAAGTGCTTCAAGGAATTCTTACATGTACAATGTACATGTTCTTACATGTACAATGTACATGTATATAAAACTCACCGACTTATACTCCTCGGCGTGACCAGCCCCTAGCAGCTCTCTCTGCCAGGTGCCAGTGCTGGCCAACTCCCTGTGAGAAAGGCCCAGATAACATGGCCTTTTCTTTGTGCAGGGGTAGAGGAGTTGCCTTGAAGCCATGACCCCAAGGACTTTAATATGTGGCACAGGAGCAATTGTGGCTGGATGCTCTTCCTAACACCACCGTGACCGGGGTCTGAACCTGGAACCTTCAGCATGAAAGCTCAGCATCCTAACCCCTAAGCCACGGCTGCTCCCTTACAATGTACATGCATATGTCATCCATCAAAGATATTTTATAATATCCAATCAACACACATCTAGCCCCTTACATCGGCAGTATGAACATACTTACTAAGGCGAGGTCTGTCAGCAGACTTGCTGTGCATATCTTGTAACGCTGGTATGGATACAGACGCCTTATCACTCACCAATCACATCTTCACGGTCACTTTTCAGCAATGCAACTTGCACCTAAAACAGCAAAGGCTTTACAACTGTAGGTAATGAAATATAAATGTACTGGTCTAGAAACAAAGAATTATTCTAGGGTGTAGGTGGTAAAATATTAGTAGAAGAATAATAGGAGTGGAAGGGCTGTGTGCATGTGAAATAACAGAAGGGCAAACATAACTGCAGTCTTCACAGTGAAATTAATGCCACAGTTTTAATGCTGGTATCCTCCTGAAAATATCTTGTACATGTAAATATGGAACATAACGACAACCTCGATTGAACTACTTGAACATTACGCTTAATTATATACATTGAAATCAAAATGAAATTGAATTTTATATTGCATTGCTAGACAAAATGTACACGTAGGCTACTATAATAGCAGTCTTGCTACAGTATAACGTATAATAACAGAGCAACACAATACAAGACTACAAATAGTATAATTTTGTATACACTGGATCTGTCTATAATCATAATAAATAATTATACATGTGTATTTAAAACTACATTTATTTTATAAATTTCTTGTGGATCAAGATCATGCAAAAACATTTTGCTGATTGCGATCATTCTTATCACATTTAATTACATTATTATAAAAATAATATATTGAGTAATTATAAATAATAGATTTGTGACGCGTTATGAGCATTATTCACATGGTAATGGAATAAGCAATAAGACTTTCATAAAATAATGATTATTATTAATTATAATTATGAATAAATCCATGTTTACATTAAAAAATAATTGCTATAAATTTTAATATATAAATAAGTAAACTGAAATTCTTATCCATGTCACAAAATCAAGAAAATTAAGTTCAAATTTTTCAACCAACTAGCTACTATATCTATTGAATATAAACTTTCTGCTAGTCAGGCACATACCTTTTCCAGAGAAACTGATGCCATATTTAGTCTTTGGTTTCTAGTGATTCTCATGATAGACCTATATTATGTGCTGTAAACCCTAGAGTGAGTTAACTCTCAGTTCAAACTCCTTGTCTTATGTCTAGCTGTTTCCATTCTTCAATGAATGTCTATGTCAATATTTATTTAGAGAACAGTTTGTCAGAGCTGCAGAACTTCTTGTACTGTCATTCTTTGGATGCTCCATTTAACTTTCAAGATAACCAATATGGAGAACTGAATGAATTTATCATTAAACATCTGCTACAAAAGTTACCAAATCTAGTATCCACTATCTTTGTTGCTACTACACTTTCTTAGATGACAGGAAATGCATGCAACTGACCAATGAAAGTTGGCGTAGGGGGATTCTAATAATTTCCAACAGCGAGTAAGGAGCAGACAACTCTAAATTTAAAAATTTTGAAAAAATTAAATTTTCACTCCTTTGTCAAGTGATTTCGAGGGGTTAGTAAGTGGATTTGAACTTCCTATATTTTAATCTATCTGTATACAAAAAATTGCGTAGATTGGAGAGGTCAGGAGCGAAAAGTCACAATTTTGCTACTCAGCTGATGGACTATAAGTACGAGTTTGTACTTTTTTGGCACCGCCTGCCGAAAACATTTCAGTGAAATACCAATAATTGTGTTGTGGATAGGCTTACAAAATCTCTCTGCTGAGCGATAACTATTGCTACAGTAGGTGCTACCTGCCTGTGCGTATAATGCCCATGCCTATAACACAGTGCCAACAGGTGCTACCTGCCTGTGCCTATAATGCCCATGCCTATAACACAGTGCCAACAGGTGCTACCTGCCTGTGCCTATAATGCCCATGCCTATAACACAGTGCCAACAGGTGCTACCTGCCTGTGCCTATAATGCCCATGCCTATAACACAGTGCCAACAGGTGCTACCTGCCTGCGCCTATAATGCCCATGCCTATAACACAGTGCCAACAGGTGCTACCCATAACCAGTAATTACAAGTTTTCCTTTCTTATTTAAGCAAAAAAATGAAGGAGAGATTATTATGCATGTGGTAATCCAATCTTGTTGATTGGTATTGTATAGGTATCCCTTTAATCTTATAGTAGCCAACAAACTAGTGGATTACTAATGGAAAAGAATGTGCTTTGGTGAAATTCGAACCCATGTCCTTATGAATGAAAAGTGCTTTACCATTATGCTATCAGTGTGTATATCTGCTGGTGCATTATGGGATAACAAATTGCAGCTACATGTAGTTATTCATGTAAGTTGTTTTATTCACCACATAGTATAATGATATAATGATACTGCATGACTGTTACAATTAATAGAATACATATTTTAGTAGAATATAATAGTTATAATATAACTGTTAATAGAAGATGTATGATGAACAGCCTAGTTACGTTTGCCTTTTCCAAAGCAGGCCAATGCTCTGAATCTCCATCCTGACCTACAATATAAATTATAATTACATGACAGAACTGTTCTCACTGTTACACAGACATACTCTGCTCTTTCAACTATATAATGCAGTATCTACTTTAATCAAATAAACATACGAGTAATACAGTAAGAAGAAAAGCACATTTACTTCCGGTTTGCTCCTCTATATCCTGCATCACCTTTCTTACTCTCAGCCCTTTAAAATACAATATTGTATAATACATTGTATATACTACATTTAGCTGTGCTAGGATTGTCTGAGTAACATGTAGCACTCATGCAGGTAAACAGGTTTCCTGTAAGAATATGTGAGTTTCTCCAGAAAGTGTTGAACTGAAGTACTTACTCATCCACTGTATTGTCTTTGACTTCCCTCACATCTGGTTCACACTGCACTGCTGTCATAGCTTCATCTATAAAGGGCTTTACTTCCACAATCTCGAGACTCTTCACCAATTCATCTCCAGAGCTGACCGTTTGCTCACCTCGCTCCATCCTGACATTCATCTCTTCAACCTGCACACTAGCATCACTTCTAGATACCTTATCTACAGTCTGTGTACACTTGTCTTCTCTTATGCTCTTCTTGCTACAAACAAACAATTGAGACAAGTAGCAACTTTGCCTCGTAGGTAGCTAGGCAGTAGACAAAAATCAACACTGACAGATTTTACACTAGCGGTGTAAGCATGTCTTTTGGTATTTATTACAGAGTAGGATCATAAGGTACATGTACTAACATTCACATAACCAACAGATACTCTCACAACATACTCTCTAATTCAGTTGTTACAGCAGCTAGAATACTTACACATCATCTGATATCATTACTCCAACATTCTTATCTTCTACTGCTACTGCTGTTCTGGGAAAATCTGTCTGTGAACCATTGTCTGTTGTGGGTTTTATTTCTGCATCTCCTGGAGTTGTGGTTACTTTACAGATCTTGTCATCTGTCTGTACACAACTATCAACCCCAGCACTCTCTTTGTTACTGAAACAAAAGTGTTGAAAAATAAAGTGTAAGACAGTTTACTCCACAGAGAAACATATTTGTGCATTGAGACCTTTGGCAGTAAAATCCGTTAGTGTCAACCATTAGGTACATGTAAGACACAGTATATCAGGTAGAAGAGACATAATGCTTATAAAATACTCACAGTTCCATTTCTAAGCAAGAGATTTTATCCCTCATCTCATCTGTCTCTATTTTCCAAGCTCTGAACTGTAATACAGATGATAGAACTAAGCAGTAGATAAACAATTCACTCTCTAGAATTATAGTCATTTCCCATCAACTTTACTTTCTAAAATCCTCAGATATATTTAACACTAGTAACTAGTATATGGGTGTGTATGACACACAGAGCATAAGAATATGCAATCGAATAAAGTAAACTCACATCAGCATCAATCACTTCCTTCAAGTCAACAACTCTCTTGTAAATCACCTCCTCCAACTCAATGACTCTCCTGTAAAAAGTAACCACATGTAATTGAAGTTGAATTAGTCATGCACATTGTAACTGAGTTATCAAGCTAATAACAACACTAAAGCTAGCAGAGAGAATGCATCTGGTAGGGTTGGGGTTACCAAACCCCAAACCCCAACTTCTTCAGATCAAGTGGAGTTACAGTCATGTAGTAGAACTTCATGAGTAGTGGAGTAAAGATAGCGAGAGAGACACGATGCGTTTCCATTTATTGATGAGTCAACCCAGACTACACAGTATTCTAGGTTATGATGTACAAGTAACAATATCATCTAACACTCTTGGTTCGCCATAAAGTACCTACTTTTTCCATAGCTTCTCAGCAATCGATTGGTTCTGAAACATAGATAGAAAAATGGGCATTAAGATTTGGTCGGAAACTAATTATTGCACTTGATACTCGAACTCTACGGGCTAGAAAAACTGTAGTGTTGCTAGCATTAAGAGAGAACACAATTTCAACAAATTTAAAAAATACAATAACATTAGGAACTTACCTCTCTCTCATAGCGCAGTGTTTGCCACAATTTGATCACGGAGACTGAAATAAAAATCTTATAATATGTCATCGTAAAACTATGAAATAAGTATAAGAGTAATTACAGGAAACTCTATTAGCCTACTAAAGACCAGTGAATTTATCTATCCGAGCTGTGGCTATCTACATGTATGTATATTATAGTGTAAATAAGAGTAGGAGTTAAGATCAAGAAAATAGCTGAGATATTTAATCTAGTATTGGTCTACACTACTACTGAACAGTACAGGATATCACCTGTGGTCTCTACTCATGTATATAAATATCTACAATGTGCGTATACATACTATATGTGTTACAACTTACCCAATAGCAAAGTTATGCAACTATATAGCAAGAATACAAACATCTCCTCCATATTTGACTCTCAGTTTATGGTTATTCAAAACGAATGAACCAAACTCACAACAATCGATTTGACGTGAAGCCATTTCTACTAAAACTAGCAGCACACTAACTTTTGCTATCTTATGCATTCCATTTAAATAAGTAACACAATTTCGTCAGTGTTCAACTAGTTATAGTAATAAATAATACTATTCATTCATTGATGGATGTAAATTACATAATTATTATACTACATGACATGGTTGTAGATCTGACACTTTCTAACACCATCACATAATACTGCTGTATAAATTCTACTACATACAACATGTCCTACAAAATATAGAATATATAATGTACTCCAGATAGATATTCATGCCTTACTAAACAAAAAACTCAGATAATTCAGTTAGATGACCATCTTAAAGAGATGTACCTTTTTAAAACATAAGATGGACTGCAGTGTGACCAAGATCTCATCACCAATGCAAACTGATCGTGAATAAACAGCACAAGTTTTGTTGTCTTATTTATATTAGCCAAGTCTCTTGAAAGTCAACCAATCATAAGATAGTGTGGGTGTATAAGTTAAAGCTGGAACGAGACTCGAGATTTCTCGAGTCTCGTATCGACTTGTCTTGTCTCGAGAGTCGTCTCGAGATGGCAATTAGTATTCGAGACCGGAAAACTAATAGCAGTTAATAATTTATATTTAATATTTATAATAAATTAATAATTATAATACAATGTCAATTGCTAATCAACAATAAATCTATCAAATAGAAAATTATTATTCAAATTATTTAGTAGTACTACGTACATGTGCATTCCCAGCGCTGATTTCCTAGTAATAGCATTGCAGCTAACGCTGAGCTACTAGTCAATCACTACAAGTCATACAGAATTACTAACGACTGTCAATCACCACTCCCATTGTAATGTCATGTCCTTACCAAAAGTTGTCTACTCATGAGATTATTTCATTAAAGGAAACATAACTCTATACTAATTTGTCAAATTGCATTATTATTTTAGTACCCATGTAGTATGTACATGCAATGTAATGTGCATGGAATACATATGCAATATATTTCACAGGCTCCTGAGTTCACCTTTTATTGAAATGCATAATGATAAAATATAAAGTTTACAGAGTAGCAATTGAAACTATTGGAGTTCTAACATGCAGATATATAAAATTTGGCAAACTTTTTAGGAAAACTCCATTGAATCCTAAAACCCAGTCTCGTCTCGAATTTTTTGGAAGTAGTGTCTCGAATCTCGTCTCGAATCCAAAAGTGCTGTCTCCTTCCACCTCTAGTATAAGTGTCACCTAACAGAAGACACTATTAACAACTATAACGACTGAGCGAACGTATCGGAGCTATGGAGTACAAGAGGTTCGTGAATCCAACGAACATTGTAAACAAATTGTAGCCATCCTCTTTAAAAATAAAAATATTATTCGAACATTTACTATATTGTGATGTTTTATGGGTAGGTCACACTGGTGCTGATGTAGACACGAGTGTGGGAAGTACTTGAGAGTGGTCTATCAAGTTGTACTTCCACCATTACATAAAGGGTGAACAGCTGTTATGTAGCTCTTATTACTTTGTACATGTATATTCATTCAGAGGATTATAAGCCGCAATGATTAGAGATAACGAAGATAATTCAAAATGAGTTGTAAGTACAAATTTGTACTTTTTTGGCATCACCTGGGAAAAAAATTTCAGTAAAATGTCAATAATTGTGTTGTGGATGGGCTTATACAATCCCTTGGCAGAGCGAGAACTATTGCTGCAGTCGGTGCTACCTGCCTGTGCCTATAATGCCCATGCCCATAACACAGTGCCAACAGGTGCTACCTGCCTGTGCCTATAATGCCCATGCCCATAACAACAGTGCCAACAGGTGCTACCTGCCTGTGCCTGTAATGCCCATGCCCATAACACAGTGCCAACAGGTGCTACCTGCCTGTGCCTATAATGCCCATGCCCATAACACAGTGCCAACAGGTGCTACCTGCTTGTGCCTATAATGCCCATGCCCATAATAACAGTTTCGGCAGGTGCTACCCATAACCAGTAATTACAAGTTCTCCTTTCTTATTTAAGCAAAAAAATAAGGAAGAGATTATTATGCATGTGGTAATCCAACCTTGTTGATTGGTATTGTATAGGTATCCCTTTAATCTTATATCTGTAGTCAACAAACTAGTGGATTACTAATGAAAAAGAATGTGCTTTGGTGGAATTCGAACCCATGTCCTTATGAATGAAAAGTGCTTTACCATTATGCTATCAGTGTGTATATCTGCTGGTGCATTACGGGATAACAAATTGCAGTTTATTATTCATGTAAGTTGTTTTATTCACCATTTTATTGTTATAATGATACTGTATGACTGTTACGATTAATAGAATACATATTTTAGTAGAATATAATATTATTATTATATAACTGTTAATAGAAGATGTATGATGAACAGCCTAGTTACGTTTGCCTTTTCCAAAGCAGGCCAATGCTCTGTATCTCCATCCTGTCCTACAATATAAATTATAAGTACATGACAGAACTGTTCACACTGTTACACAGATATACTCTGCTCTTTCAACTTTATTATGCAGTATGTACATTAATTAAATAAACATGCGAGTAATACAGTGAGAAGAAAAACACACTTACTTCCGGTTTGCTCCTCTATATCCTGTATCATCCTTCTTACTCTCAGCCCTTTAAAATACAATATTGTATAATACATTGTATATACTACATTTAGCTGTGCTAGGATTGTCTGAGTTACATGTAGCACTCGTGCAGGTAAACAGGTTTCCTGTAAGAATATGTGAGTTTCTCCAGAAAGTGTTGAACTGAAGTACTTACTCATCCACTGTATTGTCTTTGACTTCCCTCACATCTGGTTCACACTGCACTGCTGTCATAGCTTCATCTATAAAGGGCTTTACTTCCACAATCTCGAGACTCTTCACCAATTCATCTCCAGGGCTGACCGTTTGCTCACCTCGCTCCATCCTGACCTTCATCTCTTCAATCTGCACACTAGCATCACTTCTAGATGCCTTGTCTACAGTCTGTGTACACTTGTCTTCTCTTGTGCTCTTCTTGCTACAAACAAACAATTGAGACAAGTAGCAACTTTGCCTCATAGGTAGCTAGGCAGTAGACAAAAATCAACACTGACAGATTTTACGCTAGCGGTGTAAGCATGTCTTTTGGTATTTATTACAGAGTAGGATCATAAGGTACATGATTGTACTAACATTCACATAACCAACAGATACTCTCACAACATACTCTCTAATTCAGTTGTTACAGCAGCTAGAATACTTACGTATCATCTGATATCATTACTCCAACATTCTTATCTTCTACTGCTACTGCTGTTCTGGGAGAATCTGTCTGTGAACCGTTGTCTGTTGTGGGTTTTATTTCTGCACCTCCTGGAGTTGTGGTTACTTTACAGATCTTGTCATCTGTCTGTACACAACTATCAACCCCAGCACTCTCTTTGTTACTGAAACAAAAGTATTGAAAAATAAAGTGTGGGACAGTTTACTCCACAGAGAAACATATTTGTGCATTGAGACCTTTGGCAGTAAAATTCGTTAGTGTCAACCATTAGGTACACGTAAGACACAGTATATCAGGTAGAAGAGACATAGGGCTTATAAAATACTCACAGTTCCATTTCTAAGCAAGAGATTTTATCCCTCATCTCATCTGTCTCTATTTTCCAAGCTCTGAACTGTAATACAGATGATAGAACTAAGCAGAAGATAAGTAATTCACTCTCTAGAATTATAGTCATTTCCCATCAACTTTACTTTCTAAAATCCTCAGATGTATTTAACACTAGTAGCTAGTATATGGGTGTGTATGACACACAGAGCATAAGAATATGCAATCGAATAAAGTAAACTCACATCAGCATCAATCACTTCCTTCAAGTCAACAACTCTCTTGTAAATCACCTCCTCCAACTCAATGACTCTCCTGTAAAAAGTAACCACATGTAATTGAAGTTAAATTAGTCATGCACATTGTAACTGAGTTATCAAGCTAATAACAACACTAAAGCTAGCAGAGAGAATACATCTGGTAGGGTTGGGGTTACCAAACCCCAAACCCCAACTTCTTCAGATCAAGTGGAGTTACAGTCATGTAGTAGAACTTCATGAGTAGTGGAGTAAAGATAGCGAGAGAGACACGATGCGTTTCCATTTACTGATTAGTCAACCCAAACTACACAGTATTCTAGGTTATGATGTACAAGTAACAATATCATCTAACGCTCTTGGTCCACCATAAAGTACCCACTTTTTCCATAGCTTCTCAGCAATCGATTGGTTCTGAAACATAGATAGAAAGATGGGCATTAAGATTTGGTCGGAAACTAATTATTGCACTTGATACTCGAACTCTAAGGGCTAGAAAAACTGTAGTGTTGCTAGCATTAAGAGTGAAAACAATTTCAACAAATTTAAAGAATACGATAACATTAGGAACTTACCTCTCTCTCATAGCGCAGTGTTTGCCACAGTTTGATCACGGAGACTGAAATAAAAATCCTATAATATGTCATCATGAAACTAGGAAATAAGTATAAGTAATTACAGGAAACTCTATTAACCTACTAAAGATCAGTCAATTTATCTATCCAAACTGTGGCTATCTACATGTATGTATATTATAGTGTAAATAAGAATAGGAGTTAGATGAAGAAAATAGGTGAAATATTTAATTTAGTATTTGTCTACACTATTACTGCACGTTACAGGATATTACCTGTGGTCTCTACTCATGTATATAAATATCTACAATGTGCGTGTACATACTGTATGTGTTACAACTTACCCAGTAGCAAAGTTATGCAACTACATAGCAAGAATACAAACATGTCCTCCATATTTGACTCTCAGTTCAAGGTTATTCAAAACGAATGAACTAAACTCACAACAATCGATTTGACGTGAAGCCATTTCTACTAAAACTAGCAGCACACTAACTTTTTCTATTTTATGTATTCCATTTAAATAAGTAACACAACTTCATCAGTGTTCAACTAGTTATAGTAATAAAATACTATTCATTGATGGATGTAAACTACATAACTACTATTTATACTACATAGCACGGTTGTAAATCTGAAACTTTCTAGCACCATCACATAATATTGCTGTACAACATGTCCTACAAAATATCGAATACACTCTAGATAGATATTCAGGTCTTTCAGTTAAATGACCATCATAAATAAATGTACCTTTTTGAAACATAAGATGGACTGCAGTGTGGCCAAGATCTCATCACCAATGCAAACTGATCGTGAATAAACAGCACAAGCTTTTTAGTCTTATTTATATTGGCTAAGTTTTTTGAAAGTCGACCAATCAGAGGGTAGTGCAAGCGTACAAGCGTCACCTAACAGAAGACGCTGTTGAAAACTATAACGACTGAGCGAACGTATTAGAACTATGGAATACAAGAAGTTCGTGAATCTAGCAGACATTGAAAACAAATTGTAAACATTTTCTTTAAAAATAGAAATACTGTGGTAGATTTTAGAAGTGTTTTTGCAAGCTGGTGTTGTAAGGCTAGGGAAGCTGTTGCTTTTTTACCTACATGTATATAATAGGAGTTAGCTACATGTAGCTCTAGCTGCATGTAGCTATTTTAGATACATATATATAAGGGATTTTTATATACAAAAGGAAGAGTAGAGTATGTAGAGAGAAAGTGGAAGAGAAGTTGAAGTGTTAATAAAGTAAAAGTTTGATCTGCAAGTGTCTAGACAACCCAGAAAAGGTTTATGGAATAACAGTTGAATGAACAGTGAAAATCCATAACAATACTATTCAAACATTTATAACATTTTCAAAGTACTAACTAGAGGTATTAAGCTTTGTTTTGACTAGTAGGATTAGTAGAACACCTTTTTATAAATATTTCTAATTTGGAATTTTGTACTTTTTGGTGAAGATGCAAATTCGCTGTTTGATCTATCTAAACAATCAGCCAATCACAAATTAGTATTTGTAAGATGTTAGTTTATAAGTAAAAAGCTGTGTTTGGAAATCAATGAGAGTTGACACTGCATTCGAAACAGACTTGGGATAGAAAGTAAAGTTTAATAGGTGCTTATAAGAAGCTAATTTAGTAGAAAGTGATTAGTAGAGTTTATTTGAATAAATATATAGGTAGAGAATGAAACAGCTCTCTTCTAGGATCTGCTGCTGACCTTGGGGTCTCTTCAGCGCCTGCCTATCGGTCTCAACACTCTTCAGGGCCTGCTATTGGTCCCATCAACTCTTCTGGGCCTGCTATTGGCCCCATCACCTCTTCAGGGCCTGCTATTGGCCCCATCACCTCTTCAGGGCCTGCTATTGGCCCCATCACCTCTTCAGGGCCTGCTATTGGCCCCATCACCTCTTCAGGGCCTGCTATTGGCCCAATCAACTCTTCAGGAGTATATACATCAGACTTATACCTATCCTTGACTCTTCATTGACTCTTCATTGACTCTTCATTGACTGTTCAATGAGCCAAAGTACCGGGCCTACGGCTTTGTAACACTAATAAGAGCTACGTAACTGTTCACTCTTTATGTAATGGTGGAAGTACAACTTGATAGACCACTCTCAAGTACTTCCCACACTCGTGTCTACATCGGCACCAGTGTGACCTACCCATAAAATATTACAATACTTAATGTTTATCTATATTTGGTTATAGAGAACTAGGCCTGCAACGATTCATGATTTTATGGACGATCTATTCGATTCAATTTTTTCAGCCATTTCGAATTTTTAGCAAATAGACTGCCTCCCTGCAACTGCATATTTTATGATGGACAACTACTGAACAATAACATTTGAAGAACCTTTAAGGACCGAAGCCATCTATAAAGTGCTTAGCAGAGACCAAGGGTAACAGTTTGAACTAACAAGTTTTTGAATTAACTGAGGCCAAATTAAGCGAGTTCCACTGTATATATTATACACATAGGGCCAGTCCAGATTACACTAATCGCTTAACAGAGTGGAGGGCTCTGAAGTGCTCTGAGAAAGTTAGAAAGAGAGATGTAATGAGCAGCTTAAACCGGAAATAGGAAGGGATGGAGGATGCATGCTCAGGAAAGAATCGAAGCGTTTGAATCTTGACAAAAACCGAGGAGCCATGCTCTTCAGACTCACACATACATGTACATGTATTATTACTAACAACAAGGTATATACATATCTAACCAATCAATCCCTACACTAACAACCATTCATTCAAAGAGGAAGTTCATGAGAATCCTTACAATCATTACTTAATATGGTCAGCAGATTCTATGCAGTAGCTGCCAACATTCCTAGTAACAGAGGTCATCTGTCTACTTCCTTCTAATATATTAGTATATAAATAGCTGTCAACCTCATGCTCAGCATACAGTAGAGGATTACTTGTTATAACGACAGCGTAAGAAGACAACCAGAAATGCTAAAGTTTGTTATTTACTTACTTTTTGCCTTCCACCAGCTGGCCGGTTGCTATGAGGTTGACAGAGATATTCTACAAAGCATTATGGAAGGAGAAGAATTGATTGTAGAAATAATGGCCATTTATAGCAACCCAAATGTATCGGATAGCAGCAAGGTATTTACATGTATATGTACAACTGTACTAGTTTGCTACAGACATTCATTTAGTGTGCATCACATGCATCATAAATACTATTTACTGTATGTGATTGTATTGTTGTTCCAATATTTACAGAAATGCTGTAGAATTACAATAGATTTGAGCTAAAAGTGCAATGCAGTGTTGAGATTATTATTGTTTCACAGAAGCTACTAGAAGAGAAAGTAGACGAGGTGATCAATGAAGCCTCAGGGTTTAAAGTGGATCAACAGAGGTAGGTACACTGTTCCTATACAATGCTCACTCAAAAGCTATTAATCATAATCACTGTACGCTGGGTTTTATTCGCGTGATATTAATTTAACATTTTTACGAGTGGATTGAACTCGTTAGAAAATAATTCGTATTACGATTCATTGTGTTTCTGCAAAGGAAAATCATTAACAAGCCAGCAAGCTCAGAAAGGTATACCAAGCCAAAAAATCCGAACAACAACTTAGAAGCTGGCATGTACAGTAGTCAGCTACGCAACTACAGAGATCAACGTGAGTTCATGATGTTCTCGTGGGAAGATATTGGTGTGGTAGAAAAAATCAGTGTGCAATGCTGTCGAGTCATCGTTCCACCTTTGATACGAGAAAGAAGAACCATCATGAGCTATCCCTTCACTAGATACAGCAGCAGTAAACGCTCGGTTAGGTGTGGCTGGTGGGGATGGGGTCGATGCACTTACCGTTATGCCGTGTCAAGGTAATAATCCACATGTACTTTCTTCATACATCTTTCTCTACGTGTGCAGCCAGCTGTAGCCTAGCGGTAGACAGCACCATCAGCATCCATCTTGATTCGATTTCTTTAAAGTATTGTACTATATAGTCATAATGCAGTATCAACATTGTATTTTGCATTCTAACACGTGTCATGTTATTTTGTTTTAAGGAGAGTTACATTGTACAGGACAGATATCAGCTACTACAGTGTTCCCCAAGCATGTCCTGCAGACCAGAAGTCTTGCTGTCGAGGATATTTTCAGTTTAAGGGTGTCTGTGTTGGTAAGTCTTCACAGTGTCAATTATAAGATGTGCTCACAGAAGCATTAGCTTACTCTTACAGGTCTACTGTAGCTGTAGCTACACGTACTACATGTGTGCATCAGACTGCAGGTTATGTTAGTTCAATCATTACAATGAAGTTATGTAATAGCAGGTTTAGTGCCTACATCAACACGCCTGTGCCATTCTTTCAAACATTGTATGAATTTTGTTCCGCACGTGATAGTTTACGAACAGTGCAGTTAAAACATTGTAACAACAGAAAATATCGAAACAGTATTTTGTGAATCGTTGCAGGCCTAGTAAATACCCTGATTGTTGTAGAAATCGCCAAGCTGAGAGTTATACTCCGACAGACACTGTAGCTACATGTATACCGATGGTCAAGTCTTCTATTTCACAGTGTCTGTAATGTGGACTTTACATCATTCATAATACTGTATATCAATAAGCTATTTATATTATGGATAATTCAGTTAACCTACGCCTATGTGGGTGTTTTCTAACCTGTGTTCACTGCTTGTTTAGCATAAAATTATACTGGATGCGCATTTTTTGCATTTGTATTGATGTACACTGCTTTTAAACACACCTTATTGCTTCCACTACTTTAAAACTTTCCTAATGATATTTGTTACATACCGTGTACATGTATTTTATGTTCAATGTGGAACCATGATGAACTGCTACAACAGCATTGTCTAAGGTTTCTGATATGAAATATAAATGAGTGATAAATTCTTCTGCTAGAAAATTAAAAAAAACGGAAGCTAACTAATGGCATAAGATATACAAAATTGGTCTAATTTTCTTTTCAAATTAAACTTTGTAGACTTGTACACCTCTATGAATTGTACTGTTGAGGTGTTTTCTTTTCTCTTGGTTCATTGTAATGGATGTTTTTACTTAACTGTAGACACACAATACTTAGTGGGATTATTGTAATGTTTTATGGTAGTGTCAACACCGGTGCCGATGTAGACATGAGTGTGAGAAGTGCTTGAGAGTGGTCTATCAAGTTGTACTTCCACCCTTACAAGTCATAAAGAGTGAACACCTATGCAGCTCTTATTACTGTTGTAAGGTCGTAGGCCCGATGCTTAGCTCATTGGAAAGTCAAGGATCGGCGTAGATCCGATGGTTTATACCATAGAGTCATCTCCCCTAGAGCAGGAACTCCGGTAAATTTTGTGATGCCACTTTTCATCCCTGGCGGCCATGATGTGTTGGGGATTTCCGGTTCGGTTACGCCCTTTATTGTATATTAGTACATCACAAAATTATTATACACAGCTCCTAGTTCTAGTTATTTTGGCTTTCAGCAGGCAAAATTACTTCACTTAATAGCTGTAGCATTCAGTAACACTTTCACCTCAAAGTACAATACATCTAAAGCTATTGCAATTGTTAATTACACCCAACATCTCACCTAAATTACCACTAGCTGTTGGAACTTTATACCTATATCCTATGGTTTATCCTGGTATGGTAGATTGATAGAGTATGAGTATTACGTAGAACAGATTTGCAGAAGTTGCATATTACAAATAAAAAAAATTATGTAGACATAGACAAAACCAATTCATAACATAGAGTATCAATGCCAATATTTTTACTGAATAAAATTAACCGGTTGGAGGAATAGATAAAACTTAGACATGTATAACGTAGGAACTCTAATTCAATATCTAGAAGTCACTCCTTACCATTGGAATAGGTCAGCCAGCTCTATAAAATTCACAGCATGTCTAAAACAAGATCAATATTCTGTCTAGTAGACCTATATTAGGAAATTGATACCAGATAAATGAATGCTTCATGCTTACCACACATGCATAAATAGTTTGCAGACATATAAGAGCTATTAGATCCAAGTAATAAAGCAGTAATAAAACATGTTCAATTCCCACTGTTCTACCATAATAGTACAACTATTAGTAGTTACATTATTCTTGCCAAATTGGCATCACTATAGAAACTCACCAACTTATACTCCTCGGCGTGATCAACCCCTAGCAGCTCTCACTGCTGTAGTGTTTTATAGATAACAGTAAGTATCAACACAAAACCTTGTATTAAGTATAAGGTGATCGTCGTGAGTCCCTTCCAGCTATGTTGGTCTCCGTCGCAAGAATGGTTTCTCTCTGGCTTTCAGTGCGCATGTCCTTACTATCACGTGACTCTCCACGTGATCCGTATCAACAACTCCACACCTCCTTCCCAAGCTTTGTTCTTCCAAGGTGTGATCACACCTCTAAACTGCAATATATATCACACACACCAGCAGCATTTTTTTTCCTTTTTGTTTTTGTTTCTAATAGTTGTGGTTAATTACCGGTAACAGACGAACTAGTGAACAGTGAACAATAAATAACAACACAGAGATACAAATCATGTATCCGTACAATTAACAAACGTGTTTACACGTCGACTAAAACATCTCTAATTAATTATTGTTTGGCTTGTATAAAATCCTTCCATCGGGTTAGGTTCTTGTCATGTGTCCTGACAAGTTCCCTCTTCCACTGGTCTTTTAGATGTGTCTTTGGGTGGATGCCATCACCCAAGAAGCGACCGCTTCTAAACATATATTTACCTCTCCTTCTCACGAAAACCTCTTTATGAAGGAAAGGTGTTATTATGCAATTTTTTTCGTTGAATGCTACAATCCCTCTGTTTTCTACCACAACCATACCTTTGATATTGCGATTCCATTCGGCATACCGCCCTTGATGGATTTGGTGACCTGGTCTGGGACTGAAGGCATTCGCATATGATTCATTACAAATTTTAAAGTCTAAAGGGTATAATGTGCACACAGCTGGCACTGAGCCTACCTGGGCTAATGCTAGGCCAACTGTGGTCCAGAATTTTAGCGGTTGTCGTATTCCTCTTGATCTTTCTAGCACAACCTCCCGCCTCCTTCTGGCCCTTTCCATCCTAGTGAACCTCACCGGCCCCACATGGATATATACGAAAGCATCCATAAAATCTTCCAGATGGTTTAGAATATATCTCTCCACTGTGTGCCAATCCGCTCCTGGTAGTACTAATACCGTCCACCCTCTCTGTTTGGAGTTGCCAATTAAAATCGCTTCCATGTCCTAAAATATAATTATATTTGTTTACTTATGTGATTACTTTACAAGTTCAATCTATTAGGTTTCCTAACAATTCTCCCTCTGGCTGTTCTCCTAACTACTGGCTCTTGTGGTGCCGCTGGCAGTTCTGAGTTCTGGTCTGTTGTTACATTTGGGTTGGGACTGCAGTTACCTGTCCCAGACCCCCGACAAAGCTCATGGTTCTGTGTGGGGTGATTTTTATTTGGGCTCACCCTGTAGTCCTCCACATCCTTTCCATTGTCACCTCCCTGACCTTGAGGGTTCCTGGGTGAGCTATCGTCTTCTACACCCGCGTTTCTATTTAAATTATCATACCTCTTTGTCACTAGGGCCCTGTTCCTCCTGAGGAGTTGCTGGTTGCTGGTTACTACTACTGCCTCTCTACCACTGGTAGCAACTACCTGGGCTGGTTGAGGTTTCTTCCCTGGGTCATTGACTATCACCCTTTGATTGGCCGTTAAGGGCTGTCTCTCCATTACTCTATGCTTCCTATCATAGTACCCTGCTTGAGTCAATCGCCTCTCTTCTTTCGTTTCCCTAAGTCTCTTTATGTCTACTCCGGTGTCCTTATGGACCCCCATTGAGTTCAACGAACGTCCAAACAACAGTTGTGCTGGGGAATATCCGCTTGCAACTGGGGTATCTCGATATGCATATAGGGCAGCCTGATAGTTGACATTTTTTCTCATCAGCCCCTTTACTGTCTGAACTGCTCGTTCGGCCTCACCATTGCTGCGAGGGAATCCGGGTGAGCTGGTGATAAGTGTAATGTCCCACTTGTCCACGAAAGCCTTGAATCGTTCTGATACAAATTGTGGCCCATTGTCCGACACTATCGTGTTCGGTATACCTAGCATGCAGAACAGTTTTTCTAGCTCCGCAATCACCTCCACGGCTGCCGTGCCCATTGCCAGCTCATGGACCGTAATAAACCTACTGTAATAGTCGACAACCAATAGGAAGTTCTTGCCATCTTTCTCAAACAAGTCTATGGCCAATCGCCACCACGCCCTGTCTGGAAATGCTGTCTGCTGCAGTGGTTATCGGGGAATTCTTCTTTGTGCTTCACAGGTTTGACACATTTTGACGTGTTCTCTGATCTCCTTGGTCATACCAGGCCACCATACGACCTGAGATGCTCTGTCAATACATTTCCCCTCCCCTTGGTGGCCAGAATGAATATCTGCCAGCACTTTAACTCTTTCTACGCCAGGCACATACATTCTATTCATGTAGTATATAATACCTTCTACTACCGTCAACTAACTGATCAAAGACAAGCCCGCTTCTTTGTGCTTAAATTGAGCTAAAACTGTCAATATATTGGCTACTACTACAATGTGAAGTGAGATAGTTGACGCCAAAGTAATGTGAATAACACAACGTAAATTGGCCAAAATCAAGAGAGGATAACTTCACACAATATACGTGCCTTGCAGTCTAATACTACCCTACCTGTTCCCAAACACTTATAGAAACACCTGCACATGCTAGTTTACTTTATTTATGGAAAAGAATTTATTCTACAAATAAGAAGAAACTTGGATAAGGTTTTACAGGCAAAAAGCCAGCATAAAAACAAGTTCTAGAAGGCCATTATTTTATTTTATCTCTTCATAACACCAGCTTAGGTAAACATTCATGCATATTTAACAATATTATGCAATTTAACTGAAAGATAAATTATTCCAGTAACAGCAGGCAAACTTCATAGCACTGTTTGCGGTCTTTGACCCCCTGTAGCGTTGCGTCATATGTCAAGGCCCTTTCAGACATGGTTAAATATGTGGGGAAAATTTTGAAAGAAAATTCAGACCCCAGTTACATAACCTTAACCCTCTTAAGGGTGGAACGACATTGATGTCGTTTGGTTGCTATGAGTTGCTATGGGTGGTGCGACATTCATGTCGCTTTTCGGAGTTTCGTTTTTAAATGGCTCTCCCTCATTGGCTTTTCAGCCTAATCCTAACCAATCACAATTTTTGTAAAATAAACATCCTAGACTGGCTTCTCAAAATTATAAACTTAGAATTTGTTCGGAATTACATTTGTATTCAAGCATAATATTTTGGACAAAAATAAACAGGAATTAAGTAGAACTGCAATGGCGACCTCCAGTCAAAATGGAAATGTTAGGCGTTCTACTCGAAAACGAAACAATGTACCACACTAAGGGCATAGCAACTAGTAACCACGGCCAGCCGTTTGATGTTTGTAATAAACTAATGCGACCTCATGTAGGTAAAAACCATCATCTAATAGTTGACAACTATTACACAAGTGTTGCTTTATGTCAAGAGATGCTGAAAGAAGATACTTATGTTACTGGGACCATACAGGCCAATCGTAGAATGTTGCCACCTGATATGAAAGAAAAGATAAAGAAAAAAGGAGATATCATTGCCAACAGAAAAGGAAATATGCTAGCAATTAACTGGCTAGACCGTAAGCAAGTTAGCTTGTTGACTACCTGCGAAGCAGCTAAAATGGTGGATACATTGAGATATGATGGCTCAACGAAACGCATACCTTCACTAGTAGTAGATTACAACAAATGCATGGGAGGTGTCAATATGTCTGACCAGATGACAGATGCTTATTCAGGTGAGTTCAGAACAGTTAAATGCTGGAAGAAGATAGTATTCCATCTCATAGATTGTTCAGTAACAAATGCCTACATATCATACAAACACAACCCTAACATTGAAGGCAAACGCTTGTCTCATTATGACTTTATGATCCAACTGATCCAGGGTCTTGTTGGTGGCTATACTGAACCCAGAGTCAGAACGGGCAGGCCAAGTATTGGCCCTCCTGAGGCAAGGAAAATTGAGAGGCACTTTTCGGAAGTTATACCTGACAAAAAGCGTAAGAAATGTCAAGTGTGCGCCCAGACCGGAGATCAAGGTTACAAAGGTACCCGTATAACCACCTGGTGTCGACCCTGCGGTGTCGGATTATGCACAGGAAAATGCTTTGAACAATACCACACCTGAATGTACATATTCATGTAGAAAGATTTGTTTGTTATTGTAAATAAGTTAGTATATAATATTACTAAATATAATATGAATTGGTACAACAAAATATTAGTTTATTTGTAAGAGATAATTAGAAACAGTATATCAAAAAGTCATACGTAATAATTAGCCAAAAATATTGTTTATCAACAGATTGTTAGGCTTGAAATACTATGCTTTCACATGCATAAAATGTTTGATTAGAATCATTGCTCATGTTAGAAAGTATTTAGTTGTGCTGAGACATTGTTTGAAGATGTAAACCATAGTTATAATCTGCATCACTGCAATCTCTTTAGTGGCTTCTTTTGGAAATGGTTCGGTTGATAAAGTCGGTCAGGTTGACAAGGTTGCATTATACAGGGGGGGGGGGGGGGGTGGCATCCTTTGAAACATACCTGGTAAAGATTTCAAACACAAATCTTGGTAAGTTTTTAATTTATTGTCATTTTTGCAAACTGTAGTTGAATTTCGTGAGTTTTCCAAAATAAACTCACCCACTAGGGGCCGTTTTGGTCAGAAAAACTCACCCTTAAAAGGGTTAAGAGATGTTGCTTTATTAGAGTGCAATCAGTAACTGACTAGCATAAAAAAATGTGCTTGCTTTTATACTAAATTGGTTTCCGGTAAAAAGCCTGATAAGGTATCGGGTGGGACAATAAAGTATCGGCCCCGGAAATTGCATAAAAATATGGCTGAAAAGTGCCCGAGGTCCGACCTTAAAAGGGTCGGCCATTTACAAAAAGGGCTTACAATCATGTGGAAATGATTACATGCAAAAACTGCTATGATCCAAGACATCGGCCATTATTTACAATAGGCAAAAAGACTTAGAATAGTTGATACAATAATTCAAACTTGCTATTAACAATGATGCATAGAGCATAGTCACCAGTAATAGACAAGTTTAGGCGAACATGATCGGACAACAATAATAGTAATAACAGTGTAATAGACAATGTACAAGTGTACATGCAGTAAGGTATAGTCAATGCAGCTATTGTTAGAGTCTGCAGGCTAGATGGGCTAAAACACCACATTATAACAGTACTGCACAAAGCCAAACATATTCAATAATAAATTATTGTTAAAGCTTGTAAGATAAATTATTTAAAATAATATAATTGTTTCAAGTTAAATATACACGTATCCTATATGTGTGTAACGTAACATGAAATGTGCACTCTTGCAGTTTTGCCACCAACGAAAAAAGATTATTCTGAAATAATACTCTCCAAATGCTGGTGCTGTCAAATCTGTTTATTTCATATGTACTGCAACTGCAACGCTCACTGTGGACATGCAGCTGTATGTACATACATGTATTTTGAAACTAATTTCACCAGACTATTTTCAAAATCGGTTTGGAACTACTTTGCATGTACCGATACTAATTTGATAAATACCTTTTTGGTGTCTCGATGCCAAAAATATTTCATAGTTAATGATTTGAAGTTAGTTTTTGTTGCAACTATTTATTGACTTTATGTTAAAATAACTCACCAGGCTTATACTCCTCGACGTGGCCAACCCCTTGCAGCTTGCACTGCCAAGTGCCAGTGCTGGCCAACTTACTTTATTTTAAATTGTTTCTCTTTATTCAAAATATAATTTTAATCGACATAATATAATAAAAAATATTTCAAAGTTGTATTTAGCGAAATATTGTAAAATCTCAACAATGTGGCCATGCAACGAAACAGGACGCAATTTTGGAGTTTGTGGCGATATTGGTCCAATGGACAGTAGCCTATATAAGCCACTAACAATATTATGGGGCACCAAGAAGAGCATAGATGCGGTTTGAAGCTTCAATGAAAATTTCTTTGTGTTAAAATACAAAGCTTATATACAATCATAATGTGCATGTACTCAGTCAGTATGGTCTAGGGCTTAAGATTCTTGCCTCTAGTCCAGAAAGCCTGGGCTTAATTCCCTGGCGGTTACAAGCTGTTCCAGCTTAGACTGACCACTCAGTCCCTGTGGATCAGGACTTAAAATAATGGAGGACCCCTGTGTGTATTTCATCTGCGCGAAGGACAGAAATCCAACTCTGTCCTCTTCGAAACAAGAGCAGCCACATTACGGCGGGGCAGGTGAAAACGGCAGGACTGGCACTGCCAGTCCCAATCTTGTTGCGAAAAGCGCTTTACACTGGGGTCACAACAGACAGTGACTAAAGAGTGTTGGTGAGACATAGGAAAGCTCACACACCACTATAAACTAAGTAATACCTAAGCATGTAGTATAGAAATACTACAGACATACTCAGTAACGACAGTATACCATTAATGTATATGTACAAGCATGTAGTTCCAATCACTACTCCTAGGTAAGGAGCAATTTCCTTTAACATGTAGGTTTGCTCTTCTATTACTCTTGAAACTGAATGAACTACAAAATTAATTTTTTAAAAGTTTTCTCATATCAACCCTTACATGGGTAACAGGTTGAGGGGTGGGTAACAGGTTGATGGGTGGGTAACAGGTTGTTGGGTGGGTAACAGGTTGTTGGGTGGGTAACAGGTTGTTGGGTGGGTAACAGGTTGTTGGGTGGGTAACAGGTTGTTGGGTGTGTAGCAAGTTGAGGAGTGGGTAGCGGGTTGAGAGAGTGGATAAAAGATTGAGGGAGTGGGCAGCACATTGAAGGGGTGAGTAGGAGGTTGAGAGAGTGAGTAGCAGGTTGAGGGGTTATATTGTAATAGTTTTTGGGGGGTTGTACTGTCATCCCAAGACGACTCCCTTGTCCAAAATGAAGAGCCTGTGAGTGGTGCTAGGTCTTCTCATTACATGAAAGATCAACGGGTACTAAATGTAGTAGTCTAATAACTACTCAAAACGACCCATGTAGTCCCGAGTCCATGCTTGTTTACTATACTGAGAAAGAGAGTGATCCAACCTAGAAGGCGGTTCGGGAGGTAAGGTCTAAGACCTTGACAACTGGAGCGACCTATCTAGGAATTGAAAATCTCTGTATATACAATGTAAGTATAGATGTGTCTTTATTGAAATCCAAGCATGAACTGAGACAATGAACATATAAACAATGTGATTTATATATTATAAGAACTTTCGGAAGAAGTTCCGGTGAAAAGACCGACGTAGTGTTGTAAAAATACCGACGTAGTGTCGTAAAAAGACCGATGTAGTGTCGTAAAAAGATGACGTAGTTTCGTCCAGAAATTGCGCAACGGAAGCCCGATGGCCGACCCAAAATAGGTTGGGTACAACAAAAGATGCTTAAAATCATCCAAATCATGTACAAAATATATATCAGGCAATTCTGAGAGGTCAACCCTCTTTACTTGGGTATAAAAAGTACATAATTGCTCAGTAATGCACATTATAGGTATATAGGTGGCATGTAATTACAAATGTATGGTCGGTCAAAACATAATGCATAACAATGTACAATGTAGGTATGAGTCAATAGGTGACTAAATGCAGAATGCCAGAGGCTAGACAATAAAGCTGTGACAACTACTAGGCACTTAATGTGCTATAAGGTTCATCAGGCGAGCTGAGGTCATATAGGCAAATGTCCTGACCATTACAATATACTGAGTAACTAAGGATCGTGAGCATTTCTGATAATTTTATTAACTGACAATGAGATATATAAATCACTCATACTCCAGTTTGAGTGATTTATACATGTACGTTTTCTAATGACAGTTAATTACAATTGACATGTCAACTAACATGGAGTACATTATGTGTATGGTTTTTGTCTATTGCATTATTTAAAATTTTTCAAAGTATAATGCAGCTATGTATCTGCAGGTGTGTATCTTGGTTGTTGTCATAATTTTAACCAAACCGCATGACATCCTCTTCTGACTGTAATATCTACAATGTGCATGTATGTGGAAAAGCCCACTAGCATGAGTGTATTTGCATGTACACTGTATGTCATGAATGAAAGCTCTCTATAAAGGTCCCAGGGCCAACTGCAAAGCTTTCCTTGTTCCTTTTGCCATATGTAATGTACATGTGTCGTAAATAAGTTTGGTAGTTTAACAGCTTTAATGACCTTCACATAAATCTGCAATGGTGTTATTACCATGTATTTTGTCTCTATGATCATCGACATAATCAGTTTATAGACATTAAAAATTATATTTAAACACAAAATATAGAAAATAGTTTAATAAGATAAATGGTATGAGTTGAATTACTATGGAAGGTGTCAGGATCAACTTCCACTATAACAGTCAGCATCTTCCATGTTCCTGCTGCTGCCTATCTGCCAAAATAACATATTATTATGTGACAGACTGTTTTTCAAATTCTATTACCATTTACATCTATCCATCTAAAGCTTGGCAGATAAGTTTTTTAATGAATTTGATAACGTCTAAATCAGGGTACAGACACCAGATTGTTGTGAGAACACACCTCACTACCCGGACTCGTAATGTGCGCTTATGTGTTAGTATATATCTCATTGTCTATACTTGTATATATCGTCTTATATCCATGTTATAACTCATTCATCATCATTTGTAAATGTAACTTGAATGCTTTGTTTTACAAGGCCGGGAGCCTTTTATATACTGCAGTTCTATGTGTATACTTAATGTTTGTGCATGTAGCAACAACAAATTTCATAACAACTATTTTCCGACAAACTTCACACCACCTAGAAACATCACAAAGTTCAACGACAAACGTCACAATGCCAACAAATATCACAAATGTTCAGCATAAAACACCATACCACTAAAAAACTAAGTGCTGAGAGGTTTTAATTTACCCTTGAGTTCGATTGTTTTCGTTGTGTTTTAAAAACTGAATAAAACCGAAGATGTCCCCTTCTGCTCGATTGTCTTGGTTATGGGCGAAGATACATACAAAAGCATTACAATATAACATGCCTGTATTCTTTCTATCCGCTAACAAGAGAGAAAGCCGCTATTAAATTTTAATCTGACCTGATTACATTACTGTTTATCTCTTTCTGGAATATTTTAATGACATGAATTATATTAGTTGAATTACTCTAACAGGTTACAGGGTCGACTTCTATAATCTACTAAACAGTCAGCATCTTCCTTGTTCCTGCTGCCGCCTATCTCAAATAACATGTTTTGCATATTATTTTCACATTTAATACCATCCACATGTACATCTATCCATCTAAAGCTTGGCAGATCAATTGTTGTAATGAATTCCATAATTTCTAAATCAGGGTACAGGCACCATTATAATGCCTGTATTCTATTGGTTAACAAGAGAGAAAGCCGCTATTAAATTTTAATCTGACCTGATTACATTACTGCTTAGCTCTGCTTAGTTGAATTACTCTAACAGGTTACAGGGTCGACTTCTATCATCTACTAGACAGTCAGAATTTTCCTTGTTCCTACTACCGCCTGTCTCCAAGCAACGAACATGGCGCTGCTTTCTTCATTTTGTAGCTTTAATGGTTCAACATGTGCACATGTTATTTCAAACTGGCAATATGAATACACAAACTAGGAAAATAACATAAGTGGTATGAATTGAATTATGTTGAAAAGTTTCACAGTCATCAACTTCTTGATTTTATTAAACATTCAGCATCTTCCTTGTTCCTGCTGTTGTGTATCTTCAGGCAGCAACATGATATCTTTTTAATGACATGTATGTTGCTCTATTGCATCAATACATGTTGTCCCATTTTGACCATAATAATGTAATTAATGATCAGCCTGGGCCCCTAGGGTTTAGGGCCAACTAGGGTTTAGGGCCAACTAGGGTCAAGTACAGAGTGTAAGATTTATGCTTGCTGTAGATTGACCAAATGGCTAGCAAATCCATGCCAATTATCCTTATTTCTATGTGTTTTTTTTGTTCTGTCTATCTCAGTAATATTATATTATTTTATCAAATCTTTCTAGCTTTTCCCCTGGATTAATGAAATAACATCATAATAATTATGTAAGAATGATCCTAAAGTAGTGTTGAATGCTTTGCCTTGTAACAAATAATAGTATTTTTTGTCCACATCTTCAGCCTGTGTCATTATAATGACATATGCAGAAAATATTTGACCAAATTCTAAATTCTTGTTTTAGGAAGGAGACAACTTCAACATGTTTAAACTCTAATAAATCGCTCGCAATAGCAATCCATAATATCCATGACTATAATTGAGCTGTGTCATTCTCTTACCTCTACTCTTATTATGCACAGTATATGTTTTAGTAGGGTGGCATTACATGTAAATGTAAAACTATTAGCAAAAATGTTGAACACTGCTTGTACTTTAGCAGACAAAATAAAGCATCTTACATCTACATGATATATGCATGTATAGATAACTGTAGTATCTAATGTACAATATAACACAGTGTACATAGTGATAGCAGCATCATGTTGTTTTCCGTGTCTCATATCAAAGCTTTGCATGATGTATTTTTAAGCAAGGACTCGCCTAGCACAGTGAACAGAACATGCTACCACTACACCAGCTCAGGAACCTTAAGAAAAGGAAGCTTCACCAGTGAGCAGTAGACATGCTCTGAGCAAACTGCACACAAGGCACCTCTATTATGGCCACCTTGCGTTTTATAGGATGTTAGGGGGTTTGGCCATTTTTTATATAAATTAGATGTCGTAGAGGCCCCTGGTTCAAATCCCAGTCAGGGACTAGTGGTTTCATGGATTTGAGAATCTCTGACTGCATGCTTAAAAATAACTTCCTTGCTTAAAAATACTCATTATATATAAAGAATGGCCATAACCCATAAAACTTTGCATGTTTTTCATCCTGTTGCACAGATAGAAAGGAAAAAGGGAAGCAAAAATGCTAAACTGCAAGAAATGGAGAAAAATGAAATAGAAAAACAATTTGATAGCGCCAGAAGAAAGAAAGCAGATGTGCACAGAGAGCAATACTCTCGAGATGCATTATCAATACTTATACTATATCATACACACAAACATACATAAGCACAAAACTTTAATAATACTAACAGAAAATTGTAAATATAAAATACTCGTACAACTACAAATGTACGTGACTGTATCCTCCCTTTTCTAACTAGCCAATCATCAGTAACTCAGAAATAGGTGCATGATTTTGTAGTGTTAGTGAATGTTGCTTAGAGGTTAGAGCAAATTTCTGAGAATAGCCAGTCAATGCTGTCCAGATACTGATGATCTTACTAATTGTTTTACAGCAACTGATCCTGACCATTCCCAATGTGCTGAGCCACATTACCTTCTCACATATTTCTCTGGAGATTCCAGCAGTGCTTCATTCCAACACACTAAATTCACTAGTAAGCTGTTGTCTTCTCTCTCTTCTGTACGTGTGGGCCGACCACGTGCTCAGTGAAACTGCTCCGACTTTTTGGCCTTTTTTCTCATATTTAAGTTCCTCTAAATCCTCCCCTCTGCTATTGATATTATTGGCATCAACGCCATGTATGCTGTAAACAATAGGCTAGCATCACAGATACTTCTAGTTAATCTGAGGACAAATCTTTCACAGCCCTTGAGAAAACTCCATCACTTTATCGGTAAATTTTCGTTGCCCGCTCAACTACTTTGGACTATGCTGTTTATTAGGTCAGATTTAAAGCGATCCGATTGGCACAGAACATTCGTCAAAAAACTTGATATGTTCTAGTTATAAATCTTGGTGCAGGAGTAGAAGCATGGACGTAACTTTTCAATAACCATGAAAAGAGTAACAGCATGTTCCTGCATGTATGTAATCAAAGCCATCAGCCGCCAATATAGAAACATTGTCCCTGTTCAGCATGTGAGATAAGCCAAACGCTCTCAGCCTATCATGGAGCAGTGTGTAGTCATGTGATGAGGAAGTGTATACAATTAGCTCTAGAATGTCTACATTTTTCTTTTATAAAGTGAGTGTTTGCTGAGCTTAAAGGCGTAATAATAGACTTTATTCAGACGAGAACTGTCTTCTTATTAGAAGAAAGGTATGCTAACATGAATTGCTAAGTTTTGTTATACAGTATCATTATTATGTTCATGATTAGATTTTCTGGTGATATTGTCTTTTTGATGGAACTATAATTAAATGTAGGTTGCATGAACATGTGTGTATATCAACGCAAATGTTCATAGCACATGTATTTGTTAACTTATACCTCTTCAAGTCAATTCCTGCATTAAAGTCAACTGTTTTTAACTTTTCAGAGAATGACTATAGGCAGATTTCCTTCGGTGTGCTTCCTTGTTGTACTGATGACATCCAGAAATGTCATGGGTTGGCAGGATAATAATTGGTTCAATGGCCAAATACATGGTGAGAGTACTGAGGATGCAGGCTTTTCATCTGAATGTAATATAACAACACAAGGAATTCCTAAAGAGGTTTTCATACCTGGTGTACCAACCCGAGATCCTAAGTTAGTTCTTCAACTCTGTCAAATATTATGTTGATATTGAACCGTCTAATTGGAACCTGTTTGATAAACTAAATGTAAATGCACACTCATGTGATAGTGTTGATATATATAATACTTACCATTTAGCCTAACAAGACATTGAACGATTCAGGGGCATACATTGTACGTTGCCAGCGACACAAGCACTATTAATACTATAACACTTGGAGCAAATCTTAGTTCAAAATCTGAGCTCATAAGCACAAATGCAAGCACTTTAAGAAATTATTATATCAACAGCTAAAGTAGTGTTTATTGCACTGTCCCTCACGATAGTGTTTTAATTTTTGTAGGTGCTGCTTAATTGCTTACATGTATATGCTAGTGTACACTGACCTCTGCTGCAAACAACGTATCGTCTTCATATATGATATATTATATATTATACATGTAGGTAATTGCAGCAGAGTATTACCATTCTATTCAAAACCAATGGTAAAATAATAACCCACAACTTGATTGGCCCTTAAATCTGTGAGCTAAGCATAACATTGTGTGCATTTTCTAACATGTTTGTAAATTTAGTGACATAATTATACTTTAAGTCAATGTGAAATATCTCATCTCTTCCCCACAGCATCTATTGCTGCAGCAGTCTCCCCTACAACATAACAAGTCAACGGAAGTCTGTTGTAGTAGATGTTGGAGAGCGTAAGGTCAGGTGGCGTACAGTAGTAAGAGTACCCTGTAGAATGCGCCCATTCCGAGGATGTGAGGAGATACGAACTGAAATAAGGTTTGTGTTTACCAGTTACAATGTAGTTGGATATTCAAGTAACAACATGTATCATTTGAGGGGGACTAGCACTTATTATAGCAATTATTGAGTCAAATTGAGATTAATTCTAAAAACCAACAGATTTTACAAAATTCAAATGTGTTTTTTGATCTGTATTATGAAACATTGTTGTAAGAATTAAATGTATGATTCCAAATAGTTTTAGACTCTTGGAGTTCAAAATAGAGCTCTTTATACATACATGTCGACATTTTATATTTTACATCATCTGAATCATGGATGTAAACTGGTTTACAATAGTGCTAGGAATTGCAGTTGCAACAAATGTAGAACTGAATGTAATATAAATATGGCATATTTTTGGTGCAACAGAAGTATTCCATGCTGGAAATCGAGAGAGGTAAATGGAACAGTTGTTAGTGAAGTTCTATGCAGACCAAGAGATGTGATATGCTGTGAGGGTTACATAGAGGAAAAAGCACAGTGTATAGGTGAGTCTTTACTCATAGTCAACTAGACAAACTAACAAATGTAACATTTCAATTTCCTCAATAAAGCTATTTAGTTGATGTGTGCAAATGGACATGAAAACTGCAAGTATAATGTTAGCTGTCAACCTTTTTTACTTACTGTAGAAATATGACAATATTGTTACACACACTCATTTATATTACACTTTATAGTACAAGAAGAACAAACAGGTACATAGTGTATTGTTAGTTCTTTAGACTAGATTATACAAAACAACTTAGCATACCAACTTCAATGTAGATCAAATTTTCGATAGTATGGTGTTTCCATTAGCAAAATTTTTTTGCAACCATCTGCGAAACAGACGGAGAAGATGATCAGAGTGTTAGTATAGTTCTGGTGTATTCAATGGAAGCTGTATGTAATCACATAAATAGGAGCTAGAGTGCCATTGTCATATCATTACTGTGTTTATAGCAGAACAACAGGCAGATGCTATTGCCAACCTGAGGAGACAACACAATTCAATGGCTGATATTTTTGGCTGGACTGAATAACAATTTCCTCAAAGCAAAAAGAACTGTGGAACCAAACTGGCACAGCGCCAAGTCTTAAAAATTTTAAGATTATCTAATTACAAGTACCAACTATTATTTCCTTCATGTTCAATGTTTAGTAAGCAAAACATAATTTATGTCTTTTGAGAATTTCTTATTTTGTTTTAGTTTTAGTAACACTACTTGTACTGTTTATACTACTGACTGGTATATTTGACAGCTTAACCTTTGATCCAAAGTATAACATATATGTGTATAAATAATATAAATGATCAAACATACAGCAAGAAAAGTAACTATAAAGCAATTTATTTAAATGTTGCAATAAGCAGTACATAATGATAAAATATTCAATAGATAGATACAAACAGATGCATATATTATGAACTGCATTTTTACTCAATTTGACTCCACCAAGCACCCGTCACAGCACTTCCTAGTCTGTTGAACACGCACGCACGGACACACACACATGTGCACGTACACACACATACATTATTACAATTAGGTTGCTTGATAGCATGATGTATATTTTTGACTGGTATGACTGGTACATGCACATCTAGCTTGTAATACTTCCTATTAATAATCTACAAGAAAATAATCCCACTAAAATGTGGTAGAGAGAAAGAATCTTCTCCAGCTGCTGCGGTTTTGCAGTGTGCCAAAGTGCCCCAGGAACAATTTAAGGTTGGATACCCTTCGTAACAGCACCAAATAGATAATGTCTATCAGATCTTTTATAGGAAATTCAATAGCTCTTCAACCATTAAGACCTTTATTTTAGAAATATTGCTAATTATATAATTCATCAAAATATGCACTGGTAAAAGCTGTTTCACTTGAAAAAACAAGTTTAATCAAAATTAATGTTAACTGACCTCAATTCTAATGAATTAGTTTTTTTTCCTTGTATTTGATCACGTACACCTAGTTTATAATAGCGAGTTAAAGTTTGTGTTTATCCACTAGGAAGGAACCTGTACAGGCAAACCTAATTTGATAGCATGTACGAAGAAAATCCTAAAAGCAGTAACCTTTTTGTACCAGCACATGGTTAAGGCGACACATCTAGAAATGTAGTCGTTTAGATTCTTACTACATAATTTTGTTTACCAACAGCCCTTTAGAAAACCTAACAGTCAACAATATACATGTACACATCAGCCTGCTTTGAGATGATTATATTGCTGTCTAGCAAAGTAGCCGGAGTGCAGACAACATACCATGAGAATCAACCAACAAATGTGCAATGCCAACTAGGCCTAAAGGCTATTGGACATATCTACATGTATAATAGTGCCGATGAAGTCACAATATTCATAGATAAATGAAGCAATGTCTATCTCAGTAAAACATCTAAATGCAACACCAATTAGAGATGCTATTAAATCAAATCAGCTACGTTACCCTGGTCATACAAAAATAAGAGAGAGTAAACACATCATACACAACACTACTAGTATATTGCAGTATAACATACATGTAGGTGATACATCCCACATGAATACTATGTACAATGCAATAGATCAGGCTGCCCAAATGTTTTGGTAACAAGGCCAAAATAATTTTTCACTTATTTTCAACAGGCCAAGTGCTCAGCTCAGTATAAAATAAAGGAGTGTTCTTATCTCTTTTTGTCCATATCATCAAAACCAACTGTTGTATTGTAATGGTCACGTATAACTCTGATCTAGCCTCCCGACTACACGACACTAATTATATACACTTATCTTGCATTACACTTGCTTGTACCAATTGTCTATGTAGTAGAAAGTTACCTATATACCTCTTGTATGCATTACTGAGCAATTATGTCCTTTTTATACCCATATAAAGAGGCCCGACCTCTCAGAATTGCCTGATTTTGATTTTGTACATGATCTAGATGGTTTTAAGCATCTTTTGTCAAGCCCGACCTATTCTGGGTCGGCTATCGGGCTTCCGGTCGCCATATTGTTGCACAATTTCTGGATGACACTACATCTTCTTTTTACGACACTACGTCGGCCTTTTTACCGGAACTTCTTCCGGACGTTCTTATACTATGTAAAGCACACTGTTTTTATGTTTGTTGTCTCAGTTCACGCTTGGATCTCAATAAAGACACATCTATATTATTATATACAGAGAGTTTCACTTCGTAGATAGGTCATTCCAGTTGTTAAGATCTTCGACCTTGCAACCGGAACTGCCTTCTAGGTCGGATCACTCTCTTTCTTAGTATAGCAAACAAGCATTGACTCGGGACCATATGGGTCGTCTTGAGTAGTTATTTGACTACTAGTACCTGTTGATCTTCCATGTAATGAGAAGGCCTAGCACCACTCATAGGCTCTTCATGTTGGACAAGGGAGTCGTCTTGGGACGACAGCACAACCCCCCCCCCCCCCCCAAAAAAAACACCATTACAGCATTACGTGAGATGCAAATGTAGTTAATTTATGTTGAATCAAAGCGAAAATATAATTCTGTTCACTGCATTTTATTTAGTTTGAAATGTATCTGACACAATAAAATAGATACAAAAAGTCAGTAGAATGCATGAAAGCCTGATTTTGCCATCACAGCTTGGTACTGACACTAACCTCTGTATTTGCCTGCTTTTGTTTTAGTTTCGCAATCTTATCTTTCCTTGCTTGGCTTCCAAGTGCATAGCTATTTATAAACTGATATGCTTAGTAACATAATGCCTTTTCACGTCAGCTGTTTTGTTTACTGCAATGCTGCCTAAGCTATCAGGCGCACTGGCTTAGTGCCAGTACTGTCACTATCAAAGACAAAGAGCTCGGTACAATCAGGGTCAAAAGTTTGATTCTCTTTGTCCACTTTCCTCTGCTTACTTGCACATGCTATTCTTCTGCCACGAGTGATGCTCAGTCACGTGACATTAATCAACAAGTTGAGTGTGATTTTTAGACTATCAACAGAATATCCTTCATAGTAGCAATAAATTATTTAGTAAGTCAAAATCAAAAATGTTGTTTTTTATCTTTGAATAAGTATATTTTATTAATAATTTATACAACTAAAAATATCTATGAAAAAATCACTGTTTGCAAAGGATAATAAACCTGTCAGCATACATTCTGGTAATAATTTTATGCAGTAATTTTTTTCGTGTAGGCATAAGTTGGAGGGCCTGACAAAAAGTGAAGGAGTAGAAACCAATTAACTGACTTTAATAGAGGGTTTCGAAGTACTGATTACTATCTAAGGGAACAAGAAACCTCACTTAATGCAGAGCAATAGAAACCACAATTAAGTGTATATAAATAAAACAGATAAAGGTGAAGAAGGTTAGTAGCTGACAAGTCTATGGCATAACTGAAGTTTGGTAAGAGAAACACGATAACAACTATTAAACTATCTACTAGAATCCTAGAGAAAGCATTGGCTGCCTACTCAATGAGGTAGGGACCGATATCACGAGTTGTAGTAAGGTGCAACAGAGTGACGAATATTTTTTTACATGTGAATGCAATACCAGATTGATGATCTTGGTAATGTATTGTAAGGTCTGATAATACCAGGTGTACCTTGATATGGAGTGGGCTATGCGGTCTAGATTTGGTATTCTAGTTGGCACTTTGATAAAATGGGAAAATGGATGAAGAACCCACGTTTCAGAAGAGAAAGATTTTACTTATTTGTTAGCAGTAAATAACACATGCGACAACATATAGAGTAAGCATATTGCTTTGTCAGAGTCCCACCCGCAACTGAGAAAACATACATGTAGGACCGTATAGCTTCTTTCATACTAAATAACCTCCACCCCAGACTCAGGCGAACATGGACAGGAAAAGGTCCATTATACTGTAATGCTTTCAGCTAAGACACACGAGTGCCGATGAGAGCACAGGTGTGGGAAGTGCTTGAGAGTGATCTATCAAGTTGTACTTTCAACATTACATAAAGAGTGAACAGTTGTGCAGTTCTTAGCTTTGAATCTGAGGCATAAGCCCGATGTTTATACTCATGAGAGAGTGTTGAAAGTGTCTTAAGCGAGTATGAGGACGAGTTCAGGCTAATGGTCCAAGGGGACCAAGGCTGGAACTGCCTCCTTGCAAGAGTAAGACTCTGTAGAGGTTGAGTTGAGAGATGTGACTTCATTGAAACCTTGCTAACAACTGACTAGCACAAGAAAATGTCCTTGCTTTTATACTAAATCAGTTTTCGGCGGAAGTTCCGGTAAAAAGCCCGATACAGTATCGGGTGGTACGATATAGTATCGGCCATGGATATTGTGCAACAATATGGCGGGAAAAAGGCCGAAGTCCGGCCTGAAAAAGGTCGGCCATGACAAAAGAAGCTTATAATCATGTTAATCACAAGTTCATAATATGTGAAAACTGGCATGATCTGACACGTCGGCCACGTTTACAACAAAGCTAAATGACTTAGAGAATTGCTAGTACAATAAGTCTTACATGATTGGCTAATGTACACAATAGTAAACATGCCAGGCAAGCATAATTCAACCGTATTCAGCTGAAAAGTATTATTTAAAAATGTATATTTTAGTTGTGGCTAGTTTGGAGGAGCCTAGAGTACGCAAATAATCTAACCAAAAAAGTGCTGCTGCTGATGTTAACTATTTCCTTTTCATAAAGCATTTATTATTTAATTTAATGTTCACCTACAATTAAATGGTCAATATTGCGTATCTGCAGTTATCTAACTAGCAAACACAAACCATGATGTAGATTCATCATTTCTTAATATAATATATTTTAGAATCTAGAGTGTTTCCTTTACATTTAATTTTGGAGAGAATGGATGTCCATTCCATTAGAGCTAGTATCAATATTTACCCTGTAATTTTCGAACGGGTTCTCCCTGGAAATTAAGCACTTTTAACTGAGGTAATATTCCTCGTGACAGCTAACTGTTAATTTGGAGCTGCAAGCTTTATAGGAAAATAAGAAAGTGTCGTCTATCAATGTTTAGGTGTGTTCGCATCAAATTTGAATAGAACTGGTGTTTAAAAAGAAATGAAACAAAACATGTATATTGTGTTAGGGGTTTGGCCATTTTTTCATATGGGATGTTACATGTACAATGTATATTGTAGTTTACGCAAGGAAGCACTCATATTTATACTGTTATTTTCTAGTTTGTGTATTCAGATTTCCAGATTGAAATAACATAATATGCATATGCTGGGCCATTAGAATTATAAAACGAAAAAAGCTATGTCATCTTCGTTGCTTGGAGATAGGCGGTAGTAGGAACAAGGAAAATTCTGACTGTCTAGTAGATGATAGAAGTCGACCCTGTAATCTGTAATCTGTAATTCAACTAACATAATTCATGTCATTAAAATATTCCAGAAAGAGATAAGCAGTAATGTAATCAGGTCAGATTAAAATTTAATAGCAGCTTTCTCTCTTGTTAACCAATAGAATACAGGCATTATAATGGTGCCTGTACCCTGATTTAGACATTATGGAATTCATTAAAACAATTGATCTACCAAGCTTTAGATAGATAGATGTACATGTGGATGGTATTAAATGTGAAAATAATATGCAACACATTTTATTTGAGATAGGCGGCAGCAGGAACAAGGAAGATGCTGACTGTTTAGTAGATTATAGAAGTTGGATCTGTGACCTTATCCAAGCTATACCATTACATTTACTATTCCAGATTTGTGTTTAAATACATGTATGCAATTTTATTTGTCTATAAAATGGTCTAGTGGAGTTTTTGGACGAATATCAACGATACAGACAAGGTCATAATAATTACATAGATTTACAGACGTATTGCAGATACACACTGTAGAAAGTAGAGGGAACAAGGAAAGTTCTACAGTGGACCCTGGGACCTTCCAAAAAGTTCTTTAACTTGTAAAACACTACTAACATAAGCATGTATGCTAGCAAACTATTTCAGTGCTCTACACTATATTGTAAAAAAGCAAGTTGCATGTGGGCATGCATGATAGTCATGTTTATGTCGTAATAATAAAATCATGTGTAACTCATGCATAAACATATGATATTCATTGGGCAATAGCTAAAAGTATAGTATAATCACATAAGGACATTACCAAATGATACTAGAAATGACAGCAGGAATCACTGAGTTTGCGGCCAATAAATTTCTTGAGGCTTTGCTACATGAAACTTAAAGCTGTTTCCAAAACAGGCACTGTCTGATCTTTAAAATACATGTGCAGTTTAAACATTCAGAGTGAAGTTTGGGTAAATGCGGTAGAAAATTTTTGGAGATTGCCTGCTATCTACACCTGCAGGAACAATTGGTTTTTTGTTCTCCTTGATATACGTGTATAATCAAATGTGATATGAATGTAGCATAAATACAAGGAATCGGTGTCAATATATAATAAGTATTGTAATGTTTCTGCTGGTCCGATAGTTATTGCCTGACCACTACAAAATATGCTGACAAATCCAAATTACTGTCCAAGACTATGACTAGTGCTGGTTGGGTTTGATTTGCACTTTCATTCAGTTTTATGCATATTTTTAAAAAAAACTGAATTATACCGAAGCTGTCTTCTACTTCTCGGTTTTACAGTAATTCATTTCTTTAAATTTTGGGACAAAACCGAATTGATTCCATAATTTCATGCTCAATTTTGACAGCCATTATTATTTTGGGTAATAAATCACAATTATTAAGTTCTAATCATTTAGGATAACCATGTAAGTATAAGTACTAAAAACTGAGTAAAACTGCATGTACATCAAATAATCACATGGTGAAAACAATGATTGCAGATTAATTTTTATGCCAAGGGTGACATTGAAGTACAAAGATTGTAAAAAAGGCACAATATGCATTCGTGTGTAAGTGACTCCAGTCTTTACTGGAAATAGGCTCTCTAAAGGGTCAGGTACCGTTTGAATTTTAAAGCTGAATCGTTTCGAACCGCCACATTTGGTTTCGATTAACATTATCTAAAATTTCGCTACGAAGCTTAAAAGTTGAATGATGCCAAAACACTGTGCAGTACTACTATAAGGGCTTAAAGCCCTTCCAGACTGACGTTTATACCAACTACTAGCGGCCAGTAGCCAACTCCAACCACAATGTGGTTAATTATTACTTTACTAATAGCTGGCACGTGTTAGTTAACGATGGGATTTGAAGTTCAGTTTGTTGAACTCTTTGACCCCTACGTTCACTGGAGCATGTCACTGTTTAATTTTGTTCAGGTTAGCATTGGCCGCTCACGCTAGTAGTAAGTATAAATGGCAGTCTGAAAGCGGTTTTGTACACCTTTGACCAAACAAACTTATACATTTGTATATCAGAATTTTTAATGAAATATTCATGCAACCAGTAGCTGGCCTGATGAAACTCGCTAGATGGTCTGTTCAGGCCCCCAAACCTCCATTTGGGCACCACTGCTCTAAGTTATCTGCCTGGTGTAAATGGAGTAATGCACTTGTTTGTGCACTGCTGAATCTCAGACAAAGTGCTCAATGTTTACAACAGAGCTAATTAATATTTAGTGGAATCTCACTGTTTTGTCTCTTTTATTACTATTAGTTTCATGCTATATACTAGAATGAAATATAAAGCAATCATCAGACAAAAGAGACATAATTAACTACTAATGGACAAGGACATGGTTATGGTGTTTTATATGTAGCGATTGTTTGGCTTACTGCTATATAGATGTAGCTAAGGGAATTAAGACTAATCTTGGTGTATCAAGTTATTCCATAGTTGAGCATGTGCTTTCTAGAGTGTCTGCACGTAGATATGAGCCCGTTTCGTTTATTTAGTGTGGCCATGCGTGGTTTGCCTGGTGTAATGATAATTATATTGCTTATGAGAAACATGGGTAAAACAGTAGGTGCCGTAAATATTATTAGTTGTTTTCCAACAATGTATTGCTGCAGAATGTACATGTTGTAGAATGGTTGAAGTGGACTCACACTGATTTCTCACAAACAATACTGCACAGGCCTATTACATTTTATCACACATTGGTGATGGGATTAAACTCTCACTTCATGATAATATTATGACTTTGTGTCGTGCAGCTTCCTTTCAGGTTTCTTGGTATTGTACTGAGAATTTACTAAAATCACATTCTCATAATCATAAAATATAATAAATATATTGAAAATTGGTTTATAATACGTTTTGGGATTTGTATGTTTTATTGCCCACATCATTTAAGGAAGGGCTGCATGTAACACTGTCAACTTACAGGCCTGTCACAGATTTGGACGTTGGGGCCTGCATAAGATGAAGAGAACTTACTGCTCAGGAAGTGCGCTACACTGATATATAGCTTTTATTCTACATTCTTTATTGTAGCTCTTCTTATCAGCTATTCCTATTGGCTGCCAGTACCAGAAAGCTGAGCAGCACATCCTTATAAAAAGCGGGATGTGACATGTGGAACACAGGTAGGTTAAGGTTACACATTTCAGCTTCAGAGCCTCTCTTTATGTTATATATTAACAATCTCTTGTCCATTTAAGGAACACTTTTTGTCCCATCATGGCAAATGAAGTGTTGCTAGAATTGCCTCACAACAATCTACAGCATACTTTTCTTCTTTTTACCATAAAGTTCATATTTTTCTTAAAAATTGCATAATAGTGGTATTTTTTGTATGCGGTCTACCAGTCAATAGAAGATTATAATTTGGCATACCTTGGTCATATTTATATCTACTCGTAGCTTAAACTTAAATCTATATCATACTTCTTTTAAAAAATTGAATTTATTTATAGATTTTCTCACAGAGGCAAGAGAAAGTTATGTTTATTTGGCACTGCTGCATTGCGCAATAATAATGAATGATTATTTAACCAGCATGTGGTTACTTGTCAGCCAGTATAATTGTTTATGCAGTACAGTTGAAATTCGAGCCAAACAACATTTTGACAGGTGCCAGCCAATTAGATAGTAGCTGCTTGTGATACAGTGGCAGTGGCCATAGCACTGGGTATACTCTCTCCTTGCTGACTACAGTAACACAGTAATATTATATTATATTGAGCTGTACATGTCCTATGTACTATCATCTAAACCTTGCACCTGTGCATTTACCTTTGAATTCCAACTCCAATATTGTTGCATTTTACTGTCACACAATCCCCATGCACTTTATATTATTACATGTATAACGCAAATGATAACTAAATGCAGAAATGCTACATTTCATCAAATGCACTGATAGTGGACAGATAATAATGCACTGTATAAGTGCATGAACCTTGGTTGTAGGCATAGTTCCAGTCCCTACGGTTAGTCTACGTTGGTCATAAAAATAGATTTGACAGGATAGTGTAGCAGGCACTGAAGGCTGATAACACAAAGTCAGCCCCCCCCCCCCCCAACCCCAAGGTTGGGTTTCAAGGTCCTCAGTGAGCTTCACTCAAGCTTCACTAAATATTATACTGGAGACTAGATATTAAAACTTTAAAAAATGATGGGCTTTGCTGTTATGTTGTCTTTACATGTAGATAAATAGCAGTAGTTTGATGTCCATTTTTTGCAGTGGTGGCAATTTGGGGGTAGCCATATAATGTAATCAATGAAGCTGCTTTTCCTGCTAGAATTGTAACATACATTGTAGAATTAACTAAGGCTATATCATTATTATTCTATTACTGAGTATTATTACTAGTTAGGATGACAGGCAATAGCAGCTGCTAGAATGGCTACTGAAGTAGTCTGGCATACATAGGGGGTCAAAGGGCAAATAAAGAATGCAGAATTTGATGACTGTGGTGAGCAGTAATATTATTACAGTTTCTAACCAACTGACTCACTGCCTGCTGGCTGTATAATGCACCAGACTGAATGGAGTCTTGTCCTTCTACTTGTGCTGCACTACACTGCAGTGCACTGTGCTATGCTACACTACATTATGCACCACATCACTACACTACGCTACACTTCACTGCATTACACAATAATGTGTGCACTTACACAATACTTGTTACTGTGTAATGAGCAGTGTTGTGTCAGCATTTGTGCAATAATAATATTATATACATGTACTGTACATGTAGATGCACCATCTAATATGCCTGCATATAATATTTTGATGTTAAGTTTTTATACATGTACATGTACATGTAGTTTATAACTTGCTAATTAATAATATTCAAAATCAGAATCATTTTGAATAATTACAGAAATATTGGACATAATTTGGTTTTATTCCTTATATTATTTTAATACTGATTCTCGTTTCACCACCATACATGTAGAAAAGACATTGAATACAATAATTCAGTTTCAATCTTAACCAGATCTTACCATAAGGCATATAAATGTAGTAAAATTAAATATCCAAGTAGATGTATGTACACGTGAATGTTGTATGCATATACTATGAATGTACATTCCACACTAGTAATCATTAATCCAATAGCGTTTTATAGCAGTCCTACATGTCTATGTACATGTTGACATCGTCAATATCAAGTCTCTCTCTCTCGACCTGGTACAATCGGTAACCACTATGTAGGTAATTTAGAAACTGATCAGTACAATGTACACATACATGCACATGTTAGGTAGGCCCATTACAGTCAGTAATGCAGCCGATTATACTCTCCGTCTAGGACTGTGTAGCTGATAGTGTGTCCAGTTTAACTTTTCCACTCAGTATTAAAATGAGTCTGTAAAAAGGAAACATGACAATACTGTAGCACAATATAAACATGTTGCACTCACAAAATAGGCATCCATTTACCAGGGCTCTCAAGTTCCTCAGTCAAAAAATCCGAGCAGATGCACAATGTACTGCAGAGTGAGCAGTGTAGAAGTATTACTCTATTGGTAATTGGTTAGATATATACATGTACATGAAGCTGTTGGTCACTTACATGTACATATCTAATGCTCTATGAAGTTAGCCTAACTAATTTCTCACAGCCTAATAATCCCAGTACATGCATGTAATTCAGCCCTTGCTTTTGGAAAGTAATATAATTAGTAGCTTTTGCCTAAGAATTCCTAAGTAACTCACAAGCTATGAGCTAAGCTGAAGATTAATTTGGAGATTGTAAAGCATTTCAATTCAAATAATATAGCTAATGTGAGAAAATCTCCCAAAGTCCGAGCAAATCACTAATAATGGAAAACCTCCCGAGCTCTCCGAGCAAGCACTGAAAATCCGGACTGCTCGGGGAAAATCCGAGAACTTGAGAGCCCTGCATTTACAATGAATATGAAAATGTGGCAAGTGGGTGTTGGGAGGCTCATTGACAAATACATGCAATACTAGGTCTTGTTGAAAATTTTGCCACTAGACTAGGTATAGTAGCCAACATTTAAAAACACAAATTCTATCGAGGTGAAAAAGCGGTTAAATTAGTTGGAATGAGGATGACTTTACAAGTTGTGTAGCCTAGCCCTAGACTATTTATTATATACAAGTACATGTACATGTATTGTGAACAAATCCCTCATGACCATTTCTTGCCGCAGATCTGCTATTGAAAAGACGATGTAATTCTATGTGAAGTTTTTGGTCATACATGTAGTTTAACTTTTGGTAGTAAAGATATAACAAATGCAATTACAAAACTAGAATTAGTTGTGCAGGATTCTCCGCTTGGCATTTAAGTAGCAGTTACAACTTCAACCAATACAAGTATAAGTACTTGTATGTCATACAATGTGGACATGGCTAAATGTAAAGCAAGGAGAATAATACTGTACATTTCCTTCCAAAGTAATATGTACTACGTGGTATATACCGTGTGTATAATACAAGTCATGTATATCACATTGTAATAGGCTACATGTACGTGTATGTATCTATGTATATTACAATGTAATATACATTGTAGTACTATATTTATATGACGTGCTAGATCTAATTAATGTACATGATCAATGTAAGTAGCATGATGCATAATATAAAATATTATACGCGCACACATAGAAAACAACTATGTAGTTATGTGCAGCATATGCTGCATGTGCAGAGTTATATAACAGTACATGTACATGCTGCAATGTGCAAAGCAGTAATCATTACAAGAGCTGAATTGAATTGCTAATGTGATAATGTACATGTACATGTAATACAGCTAATTATTATAATTCTCAAGCAAAACTGTTGTAGCTGCAGTATAAAAATAAGTAACTTACCTTACTGACATCAAGCCCCCTATCACAATTCCTTCATCCATGCAGGTTAGCACTGCTGAATCTAGCTGACTTTGTTTGCTGTAGGATGCAGCCAGTGATACATAGAGTTTAGGGCAAAGGTTGATGTTTGTGTAGCAGCTGTGTTGTTTATTAATGTAACCACAAAAAGATAAGGATGTATGTATGAATAAACAATGCGCCTGGCTTTGACAGCAAATTTGTTATTGTGCTGTTAATCGGTGCCTCAGTAACATTGCAAAAAGTGGTAGCTTAGATTTGGGGTAATACAGTGGATTTTGCCTCTACTGGAGGCTGAAAGCTGAAATGTGTTACCTTAAACTACCTGTGAAGGTCAGTTGAGTTAACAAAACGGATGCTTACAGTTGCAAACATTGGGATATTAGGTAAGTCTTCAATGCAGCTGATATAGTAGGTTGATCGCCATATTTCCCCTTACAATCCCGCGTTAATTTAAAGCTACATGTAAATTGAATTATTATATAATTATACTCAGAGAAGATAATATGTGACTGCAAAACTGTCAGCATGATTTTGCTCTGTATTATAACATACCATACACCTTCTGAGTATCAAGTTTACCTGTGGAATTTAATATACATGTAAATACAAATTTATAATGTTTTATTACATTTATATAGCTATTCATAAGTTTATATTCTGAACTGATATTCAAATAAAGTTGTTGAGTTTTACTGTATATTCTGCAGCAAAAAGAAGTATGAATAAACTAGCGTCCATAGTCTTGCTAAGCTGTTTAGCAGCTGCCAGCAGTTACTTGATGGAAAAGTTGGATAGGGACGCCCCTCTTCCCAACCTGCCCTTTACCAGAGAAGAAGTTGAAGAAATGATCAAAGAAGTGGAAAATTCTTTGGTAATGTAATAAAACTAGTTCCTCTATAATAGCTTTTGATCAATGCTATTTTGCTAAATCTAGCGATGCTGTGTATTTATTTATTCACACAAGCACTTCGTGCTTGGTCTGCGACACAAGTCTCACAGCATTAATTGCTCGCTTCGCTCGCATGTAATAATGGTTTGTGTTTATGTACTGTGGTCATGCATGTGCATGACCTCAGGTGGCACAGGCATGTTACAATGATTCCATGGGGAGTTGTGCTCCTTTGAATTCAAGAGGCTACTCTAAGTCAACAGCTCGAGTTCCAACACCAATGTGTCGGGTAGGGTGGGTCAGGTACCCAACCCGCCCTTGGTTAAGGTTGAGGGCCCCAAGCTCTGCCCCCCCTCCAGCAGCAATGTCAGAGGACCTGGTCTCAAAGTCCTAGCACCACCCAGAGCCGAGATCCTCACCGGCAGCATTGTGACATATATAAATTTTCCCAACTTTCGACCCTAAATCTGATTGGAAGACGACAGACCGCAGACCGTTTTGTCTTTTTATATAATATGATAATTACTTGTAGAGGACTAGGCATCAATAACAAGTATTTTTGATCTTAATTATACATATTGTTATATTATTGCATAGTAATACTTAGCTTAGATATTCAAAACATTCTTTTGATGTATAAACAACACAACGCTCTATCCATGGTTAACGATGCCAATCACAATCCTTCTACAGAATTTTCGATTTCAATTTTCAGTGCTAACAATTTCTGATTCTCTTCAAATATAAACTTATGCTAGAGAATCCCAAGCGATCACTACAGCACTATCTTGTTTTCATTTGTTGGGCAATGGGTTCGGAGCCCAGCAAAGCACAATCTTTTTTCATTAGTAATTTATTGGCAAGCTATGAAATGCTAAGATTCGATTACTATAATGATGTTGTATAATAATATGATAATATATATAATATATAACATCGTTCTATCACACTAATGCCCCAAGCATACAACTTTTGAGATGATAAATGATAAATGTTAGTATAGAAGGATGTATGACAAACATAATATACATTATTTCTGGAACCTACTCCTTTTTGGTGATTCTAAAAATGGAATTATCAACCAAATTACTACTGGCAGTGTCATACAGGAGCTACTGTTGTGAAGAATTGCTGTAATTTGATGCGCTTCCAAAACATGGTGGCACTAGCTGGTATTTCAAAAATACATGTACATGTTTATCAGGGAAAGGGTTAAAGGTGGACTGTACTGAAAATTTCAGAATGTTTGTCACCAAATTAACTATGTTAGTATTACTTGATGCCTATACAAACATATCTAAACTGTTTTAGTAGTAGCTAATACAGGGGGGTAACTTTCCTGAAAAAGTTGAGGCGGCCAAAATTGGACTGGCTAACAGTAGCGGTGTGGGGAGGGTGTGTGCGGGATGGGGGAAGGAGGGTGGGGCACCTCCCACAAGAAAGTTTTTGAAAATTCACATAAAAACAGCCATTTTGATGCATATTTAATGCATATTTGAGCTATACGTGATGGTACAAAAGTACAAAATGTTGCATAGTAATCTGCAAATAGTAAACTTCAAATTAGTATACTTCAAAATAGTGCTTCTCTGTTTGGCTTGGCCATGATGTACCATTGTAGTCCTTTACATCATTACATGACTTGGGCCCAAAAATGTGCACACAGTGAAATAGTGCAAATTTAGTTGATGTATAGAGATGGAGAGTGGTATTCTAGGGTTGCAAACCCTGAAGAACAGTGTTCGAAGTGGAACAAATGAGGTGGGTGGGCACACTGTGCATGCAATCTTAGGGCATTTTCTATTGTTGAATACAGAATTACCGATGCAGTGATCCTATCTTACAGCTGAGATTTGTATTGTCATTGTATAGCTAACAAATTGAGTGAATTACTAAAATGAAAAAAATTGTCCCCCAATGGGATTCGAACTCGTGTCCCTATGCATGAAGACCAAGCACTCTACCAACTACGCTATCAAATCAGCAGTGGCTTCACGTGAAAATTAGCCATAAATATAATGATACACATAATAGCATCATTTTCATCAGTGTATGTTTATATCATGTGAGGCACGGTAACTATGCCTTCCGATAATAGCTTGATTTTTTCTTCTTTTAACAAAAAGTTCAGGCGGCTAGGGCCGCCTGAGCCGCCTAGATAGTTACGGCCATGGCTAATAGATGCTAAACTGCAAAAAAGTAACCCCAAAATTTCTAAAATAACCATAGTGATGTCAGCATTAAGAGTTATCTCCACCTAGTTTTATGTCAATTCTCAAAACTTCTTCTTTGATTATCTCAACTCTGACACACTATATAGAAGCAATATTGCGTTCTCACAACTGTTTTATAAGAAATACAGTGTTCCTTCAATAAAACAGATGCTAGCAATTATTAGTACTACGTTCTACATGTTCAACACACCAGTCTAATAAGTAGGCATGTTATCCATGAGATAAACAAGTAGCCTATTGACCAATCAAATTGCAAACTCAAAAGTCATTTGATAATTTTTTGCAACAAATTGTACTTTTTATTGTCTAGGAATATTAACTAGCATTTGTTCTACATACCCATTTTTTCGTTTTGTGATATGCCTAGTGCAACAAGGATAAAATATCAATTAAAATTTTCTGTTTATAATAACACAATGCCTGGTCTGGCATTCACTCCCTGCAATGATGTATTTCACTAGTTTTAGCAGAGCTGGGTACCATGATGACATCATAGAGCCCAGCTGGTATTGTGCTAACTGGTTCAGCTGCTACTAGGCTTTCTAATGGTGCATTCAGTTTATAACCTCAAAATTTCAGTACAGTCCACCTTTAAAATAAATAGCAATATTGATAGTTGGGCTCATCATTTGACTTTATTCACTGCTTGCTTTGGATTACAGTTACAGACGTCTCCACTGTACACAATTGTACTACGTAAATTACTTCAGTAAAGTTGCGAAATATCTTGATTGGTTCTTTAGTTAATTCTAGGCAATAAAATATCGAAGCAAAAAAACTGAAAAAGTTGATTGGTCAAATCGAAAGAAATCGAAATAGTATTTTGTGGATTGTTGCAGGCCTATAGGTTACTTATAATTCCATACACTATAAAGCTCATGTTGAAAGAAATAGTTAAAAACTATCTGTTGTTGGATTAGGTAGTATGATAAAGTTTACATGGTAATGCATACAATGCAGTTATAAATTTTTACATAATGCTATTTGTGAATGCAGCGGCTTGACAATTACTTGAAAGACCAGTTCAGCAACACTCTTTTACTACTTCTCATAGAATTTCAAGGAGGATTACAACAGGCAGACCTCAATTATTGTCTAATTGTAATTCCCCGCACTGATACTTTTGACTTATTTACAGGAACACTACTCTGGGCTGTTGGAGGGTGCATCAAACAATACATTGAGAGTCAAAAGAAGTGGAGATAACAGCCATTGGTGTTGTAAGGCTGACCCTGTGATAACACCCTCAACCAGACAGGTGGTAAGTAGGTAAATTGATGGGTACTTGAGAGGAAACACTAGGCTTACTGCTGTTTTTCTCAGTCTTGAAATTTATTAGTACACTATGTTGATGAATTGGTACAGTGGTAGAATAAAGAGCCTGTCATCAGAGTTTCAACGCTTTTTCTTGGTGACAACCTAACAGTAAAACTAAGAGTTGTGCTCTCTTTTGTGTTTAATAAAGTAATAATACATTAATAATAATTGTTTTACATTGTATGGAATAATGCAGGTCAGAGGGAACATAACTAGAAGAACTTACAGATCTGGAGAGTCATATAAATGCGGTCTATTTGGTTGGTCACGGTGTGTTAGTGATACCCAAAGAACATAGTGAGTATGTTAGACTGTAATAATCTGGCATATGGTGCTTTGTAAGCTGTGCCATGTTTGAAAGAGGCATGCTAGGGCAACTGTTTTTGTACTGGTGAGATAAACACCGAGGGGACTTGTTATACTCACAAAAGGTTAGAAGATGATTGCAAGCGAAGCTAAACTATACAAAATTAAATTCACTTACTATCTGAGAGCAATTGGTTAGTAGTTTCCAGCAACTTTTCAGCACTTTGAAGGACTTTGTAGCATAGCCACTTAGTGGCTTTGCTGGTCTCCTGTTCTCAGCTGGCAGCTAGTCAGCTACCAATAACAGCTTTTGCTCTTAAATAGCCTTTTATGATTCGGTATAACAGAACAATAAAAATGATATCTACAATAAATGATTAAAATCTACTGTTGGGTATATGAACCAATGGCTTAAAAAGCAAGAAGTCAGTGCATTTACAATTTCATCTCAAAAAATGAAATGCCTTGATTTAACTCCTACTTGTTTTGAAGCCTTCCTTATTGCTATGATTATTACATTTTGTACTGTTGTAATATTCCGAAAGTTGAGGCTAACTTACTCACATTTACAATGTCAAGATAAGATCTACTATTGCAACATGCATGTACTTGTGCGTAGTATACTGTAGCATCACCAGGCTCATAATGCAACTGGTTCAACTTACCGTTAGTTGTTATGATTACAGCAGTGTGATGGAATATTACTTGGACTATGAACCTGTGCAGATTCTCGAAAGTTGTGCAACAAACAACACTGTCTGCTGCAAGGATTATACATATTCTAGAGTGGGCCAAAATTGCTTAAGTAAGTACAAAATAAGCATAATTTTATTACATTTTACTTGTTGACTACATACAGATTTGAGCTTTACATTGCACATAGAACAGGAACAAAGAATATAATAATAGGAGACTGTGACATTCAAAAGATACTAACCGAGTTCCTCTGAGTCTTCCTTCCATTGGTAGGCCAACGCTTGTATTACTCAACACCAATTTCTACAATGCAAATGAGGTCAATATACCTGGAAGTTTACAGCAGTTGAATAATCACCAGAAACAGTTTCAGTACCGTACTAACAAGCATAAGGTTACTGGTCGATCACTACTGGTCAATATATTAAATAAGAGTGCCAACAGGTTGCTATGTGTTTTTGATAGAGGCAGAAGTATCTCCCATCCTCTATCTTTGATAGAATATGCACAGCTAGGCACCACGCCATACCAAAAAATTAATTCACCATCTCTTTGAGCATCTTTGAATTTCTACTTTAGTTGTACTTTTGTGATTCTTAATCAGCACTGAGTAGTTTAGACAAATTACTCTAGTTAACTATCTAAACTTAATTCACTCAGAAAGAGCATACTATAATATACTGCTGGATTACTACAACTACAATAATTGCACTCTTGACTTAGATTCATGTATTTTTCACTAAGATTGCTTTCTATAATATTTTGCAGCTATACCCCAGGCCCAGGAGCTCATTCGGTTTTACAATGAAAGACTTGATCAGATGGTCATCCTTCTCAAACTTCTCCAGCAGTTTGATCAGTAATGAACACTGTGATTTCAGACAGATTGCCCAGCTGGTGTTTAGAACATTGTAAGACTAAATAATATACTTGTTTTCAGAGGTGATGGCTATGATCAACAATTACACACTTATTGGTTATTGTTTTTACATTACATGTATTATATAATTTCGCTCTGTTATGATATATTAACTAAACATAGGTAACTTGCTTTTTACTAAATACTCTAATGTTAAACACATATTCATATATTAAATACAAGCAGTCATATGCAATCATGTATACATTGTAAAATCACAACAAAATACAAAATACTACCGGCCCAATACTCAACTTTTCCTGCTGGGAAAAATGGCAAACTAAGGTAATTAGCATTCTTTTAATGATAAAATCACAGTGAAGATATAATGTGTATGTACATGTATAATGGCATATGTTCAAGCGCCACAGTGAGGCCAATAATTTTGCTACATTTTAAATATTTTTCTGAAGATAAAGTTGACCATGTCATGCGCTGCTAACCCAGTTTGCATATCTGAGAACTGTGTCAACAGATTATTATTTTTTTTATAGTATAGTGTACTATACAATACTATACTATACTAATAATATACATGTACTAAGTATAACCGTGAGAGATATGAAGAATGTTATCTATGAAATTCTATCACTTCAGCTCAAGATTCCATGGTGGACAGTAGCATACATAGTTTTAGTCGTTCATGAGAAAACCCACTGTAGCCTTGTATGGGCACATGGGGAGTTGTGTTAACATGTTTGTTGCTACATACATGTTAATCTACTGACTCCCCTCAGCACTTATATTCGAAGCAATATTATCTTAGCTAACAATCTAAATAGGAACTCATATCTGAATATGCACCAGGGGAATCCCAGCAGAGGCTTCCAGGTTTATGTATGGGTGATCAGTTAGTAGAAGTCTTGCCAGAGACAGCGTTACCTCGCCGCATAAATTCGCAACAATGCAAGCATTCGATAGCTACATATACAGTGTACATGTATATTACAGTCAGGAATAATTGTAATGAACCACCAGCCAGTGTTCAAAGTGTGGTTATATGGGAGTATACGGTGTGTACCCACGTCAATTTTGGTTGTTATACGGCTAACAGGTGTGTACCCTCATTTGAAATGACTTGTTTCCGCCATAAACTCCCTATTGTGCAATTCATAAGGTCTTGAGTTCGAATCTCACCAAAGCCTGGTTTTTTTCATTTTAGTAGTTCACTAGTTTATTAGCCACTATAAGATTAAGTGAATAGCTATACAAAACTAATCTGTAAGATAGGATTTATACTGCACCTGTAGTTCTATATTCAACTATAGGAAATGACTTTATTTGTTCCACTTCAAACACTGTTACCAACTGTTGCTTGAATTAACTGAATTTTAATGAAGATGATCGATGGTGATGCATCCTTTACGTTTTAGAACATGAATACTTGAAATACGCCTAGTCTCAGATGTCAGTAACAGCATTTGTGAGTAAAAATACACAACTATATAGGCTACTACTTATAGATTGTGGCTATATACGAGTGCTAGGTGTAGTGGCTACCGGAAAGGGACGTTAAGACAACGTCACAAATAGTCCGAGATTGAGATCATCTCGGGAGAAAGGGACAGCATATCTTGGGACCAACAAGAGAGGACGTACTTTGAGACGTGACTGGAACACAGAGTTATTACTAGTAAGTACGAACTTCACACTAGGCAGTTTTGATTTGCATGTCCATTCAGTTTGTTGCTGATTGTTCAAAAAAAGATAGATGATGCCGAAGTTTTCTTCTACTCCTCTATTTAATTCAGTTTTTTAAACTGAGGAATAAACTGAATCAAACTGAAAATTAAATACTCAATGTTGAGAGTTGCCACACTCTTCTTTTAAACTGCAATGGCAGCCTTTTTTAATTTTCTTTAATAAATCACAATTATTAAATACTAATTAGTTATAATAATAATATTGTAATGGTTTTCGGTTTTTGGTATGGTCGTCCTAAGACGACTCCCGACCCAAAATGAAGTGCCTATGAGTGGTGCTGGGCCTTCTCACTACATGAAAGATTGATCGGAGTCGGTAGTTAAAGAACTACCAAAGGCGACCCATGTGATCCCGAGTTATGCTTGTTTACTATACTGAGAAAGAGAGTGATCCGACCTAGTAGGCAGTTTGTGTTGCAAAGTCGAGGACCTTGACAACTGGAATGACATATCTACGAAGTGAAAGTCTCTGTATATACATGTAAGTATAAATGTGTCTTTATTGAGATCCAAGCAAGAACTGAGACAACAAACATATAAACAATCCCCTTTATATAGTAAGAGAACTTCCGGAGGAAGTTCCGGTAAAAAGCCCGAGGTAGTGTCGGGAAAAGACGACATAGGGTCGTCCGGAAATTGCGTAACAACATGGCGGCCGGAAGCCCGATGGCCGGCCCAAAATGGGTCGGGTTGTACAAAAGATGCTTAAAATCATCCAAATCATGTACAAAATGAATATCAAGTAATTCTGAGAGGTCGGGCCTCTTTACATGGGTATAAAAACAGTATAATATCTTGATAAAACTATATACAGGTATGTACACTGTAATTATCGAATGTATGGTTAGACATGCAATACAAGACGTATGAGTAGTGCTGTGACAACTACTAGGCACTTGGAGTGCTATAAGGTCCATCAGAGTGGCTGGAGTCGTATATACAAATGTCCTGAGCTATTACAATATGCAAGTACAACAAGTAGAATTGAGTGATCACTGTGTGACAGTGATGGCTGCAGTTAAGGTTATGTAACTGGGGTCTGAATTTTCTCTCGAAAATTTTCACACATGTTTAACCATGTCTGAAAGGGCCTGAACAGCTTTCAGTGTTAGCATTAAGTCACATGACGCAACGTTACAGGGGGTCAAAGACCGAAAACAGCGCTATGAAGTTTGCCTGCTGTTACTGGAATAATTTATTTTTCAGTTGAATTATTGCATAATATTGTTAAATAAGCATGAATGTTTACTTAAGCTGGTGTTATGAAGAGATAAAATAAAATAATGGCCTCCTAGAACTTTTTCTTATGCTGGCTTTTTGCCTGTAAAACCTTATCTAAGTTTTGTCTTATTTGTAAAATAAATTCTTTTCCATAAGGTAAACTAGCATGTGCAGGTGTTTCTATAAGTGTTTAGGAACAGGTAGGATAGTATTAGACTGCAGGGCACGTATATCATGTGAAGTTATCCCCTCTTGATTTTGGTCAATTTACGTTGCGTTATTCACATTACTTTGGCGTCAACTATCTCACTTCACTTTGCAGTAGTAGCCAATTTATTGATAGTTTTAGCTCAATTGAAGCATGAAGAAGGGGGCTTGTCTTTGATTAGTTATTTGGCTTTGTGGATGCTTCAAAAACTCTGGGAAATCCCTTTTTTGAACCACTATCAAAATTAAAATTAGCAACTTTTGGCGTCAACTACAGCGAAATAGAGCAGCATTTGCTCAGATATCTAACCAAATTCATTTTCAGCAAGCTTTCATCATGGGGGCTACATATAAACAAATCCTTAATAATTCAAATAAAGCTCTTAATAAAGCAGATTTAAAATACTTGTTCAAATTTGAGAAAATAAAATATTAATTTGCTAATTTAATTTGACATGCAGCTATTTAAAAGAAGCTCTACAGTTTAAAATGTTTTATAGTACTGGTGGAATGATATTCCATTGCAATGTTACTAAATATTGAACATCCACTCATCCTAATGCTGCTAACTGGCTTAAAAGCGATCAACTTTTCTATTTCTTATAGCCATTTTGTTTTTATGAATGAAGGTAGGCGGAGCTTCCGGAACCTGTCAGTTGCTTAGCAGCAAGGTTTTCCCTTAATTAAAAGGCGGGATAACTCCTAGTAAACTGCGCATATACAAGCCATTTAGACCACCACAGAGCTGCACACTGTACATGTAATTATTCAAATATGAGATCTAGGATCAAATCATTGTATTTTTTGCATATTTTGTTTTGTGTTGGCTTTTAGACTGCCACTAGCTGCTGCTAAACAACCCAACAAACATATCTAGTAGAATAACTGCCCTTATTATTTCCTAGAATAGTGGATATATGTATTTTATAAGAATATACATCACACATATGTTTTGCATGGGATATTACATATACAAAAACATAAAAAAGCTTGTTAAAACACGCATTATATGTTAGCCATACACCATGTAGTACTATGTCAACAAGATTGATTATTCTTCTGCATCTGTAACATTGTGTCATGCCTTCACGACGGAGTTCCCTGTCTAGCCATTTCATTCATAAAATTGGAGCTGTAGTAAACGGACCCCAAAATTACTATGGGCCATAACTTGAAAAATATTTCTTAGACCTTCCCAATTTTTTTCTTATGCTTTTCCAGGTAGTAATGGCTATATAGTGTTAAAAGGAATTTTATTTTTGAGAACCCCAGTTACATAACCTTAAGTCTGTATTCCAAGGATGACATCAAATCATAGGGATTGCAGTAAGCATAAAAATGGTGGCCGTTCTTATTTCATTTAACAACTAACAACTATTAAATATTGATTGTTTATAATAAAATGCAAGCATTACTGCTAGAATTGATTGAAGCTACAATAAATAACCATTGGGTGACAATCATGGTTGCTGCTAAGTCTGCATTCCAGTGATGACATCGAATTATAAGGATGGAAAGAAGCATAACATGAATTAACGTGTTCACAAAAAACAGCTACTATCGGAAGTGAGTGCGCTAAGGGGCCAGGCACGATTTGAATGTTAAAACGAAAATGTACCAAACCGCTGCATTTGGTTGCAGTTTGCATTTTAAATTTTGACGGTTTTTTAACTAAAAGAAGAAGACTGAAAAACTGAATAATACTGAAACACCATGCATCACTACTACAGACCAAAAGGAGGTAAACTTGTTTTTTGGGCTCCTGTCTATTAACTGTCAGACAGATAAAATTGTTCTTTTCTCTTAGTAAAGAGCAAGTACAGCACACCCCAGGCTCATTCTAGTAGCACTGAATGCTGATGAATAGTTTTGATCTACTGGGACTATAGAACTAAGGAGGACACACACAGAGAGATAGTAATAAAATGTTTACAAGAAGTAATTTGCAACTCAGCTCTGCAGACAGACAAACAAGGTTTTCAGGATATGTTGTCTTGGTAACAGGAGGCTGTTCTGGCATTGGAAGAGCAGCTGTGGGGAGATTTGCTAATGATGGCACCATCGTTTGCAACCTACCTGTGCCATAACAATAGTTCATTGACTCTATAAAGCTAAATGTTGTACGACTCTGTAGATAACGCTGTTCATATATAGCTATTTCTCTGAATTAAGAAAAGGTTCAATTTGTCCTGAATTGAACAGCTTCGCTGAGTCAGATACCAAGCCATAACACATATTCATGACATATTATGATGTAATAACTGGCTATTTTATTAGCTATTGTTTCCTGTAACCACCAGGAGTATGATCCGACTTGTAACTTACTTCCCAATTTGTGGAAATATTGACTATACATCAACACATACACCTTACATCTAAATACATGATTGTATGCCCTTTAACTGGATAATAGAGAGAACCATGTGATCATTTTATATTGGAGTTGTGACATGATGGTAATCTACATTCAGTGTTTATATCTACTGGTGCATCATGGGACAACAAATGGCAGTTTAGTATAATATATAAGTTATTTTATTTACCACAAGCAGAATGTTATAATAATACTGGACGACTGTTATGATCAATAGAATACATTTTAGTAGAATATAATAATATAACTGTTAATAGAAGATGTATGATGAACAGCCTAGTTAGATTTGCCTTTTCCAAAGCAGGCCAATGCCCTAAACCTCCATCCTGTCCTACAATATAAATTATAAGTACATGACAGAACTGTTCACACTGTTACACAGACATACTCTGCTCTTTCAACTATATAATGCAGTATCTACATTAATTAAATAAACATATGAGTGATACAGTGAGAAGAAAAGCACACTTACTTCCGGTTTGCTCTTCTATATCTTGTATCACCCTTCTTACTTTCAGCCCTTTAAAATATAATACAATATACATACATAATATGTATATAATACATCATTTTACAATGTGTAGCTGTGCTAGGTATCTCTGAGTTACCATATGAGTAGGTAAACAGGTTTATGTGTGTTTGTTACTGTAAGAATACATTGTGACCATGTCCAGAAAGTGTTGGACTGAAGTACTTACTGGTCCACTGCATTGTCTTTGACTTCCCTCACTTCTGGTTCACACTGCACTGCCTTCGCAGCCTCACTTACAAAGGGCTCTACTTCCACAATCTCAACACTTTTCACCCGTTCATCTCCAGGGCTGACCATTTGCTCACCTCTCTCCATCCTGACCTTCACCTCTTCAACCTGCACACTAACATCAATCCCAGACACCTTGTCTGCAGTCTGTGTACACTTGTCTTCTCTTGTGCTCTTCTTGCTACAAACAAACAGTTGACACTTAAAACAAGTAGTAGCAACTTTGCTTCGTAGGTAAAAATGTTCTAGCAAGACAGTAGACAAAAGAGAACAATAAAGAATTTTAAACTAGTGGTGCAATCATGACCTTTGGTATCTATTATAGAGTAGGATCATGACCCATGAGGTACATTCGCATAACCAACAGATACTCTCAAAAATACGTTCTAATTCAGTTATTACAACAGCTAGAATACTTACGTATCATCTGACATCATTACTCCAACATTCTTATCTTCTACTGCTACTGCTGTTCTGGTAGAATCTGTCTGTGAACCATTTTCTATGGCGAGTTTTATTTCTCCACTTCCAGGAGTTGTGCTCACTTTGCAGATCTTGTTATCTGTCTGTACACAACTATCAACCCCAGCACTCTCCTTGTTACTAAAACAAAAGCATGAAAAAAGTGTGTAAGACAACGTACTCCTCAGAGAAGTATCTTTATACATGTATATTGAGACCTTTAACTTTGAAATCTGTCAATACGTTAGGCATGTTAGGTATAAGACACTTTAGACACATAAAGCATGTTAGGTAAATGAGACAACAGTTATAAAAATACTCACAGCTCCATTTCTAAGTGACAGATTTTATCCCACAACTCCTCTGACTCTGTTTTCGAAGCTCTGGACTATAAAACAGACGATAGAACTAAGCAGAAGATAAACAAACTACACTCTAGAATTATAGTAATTTCCCATAAACTTTAATTCCTAAAATCCTCAAACATTTTCTGTCCTGACTAGTATGAAAGATATACATTTGTACTCGGCACACAGAGCATAAGAATATGCAATCAGATAAAGTAAACTCACATCAGCATCAATCACTTCCTTCAAGTCAACGACTTTCTTGTAAATCACTTCCTCCAAATCCACGACTCTCCTGTAAAAAGTAACCACATGTAATTGAAGTTAAATTAGTCATGCACAATGTAACTGAGTTAGCAAGCTAATAACAACACTAAAGCTAGCAGAGAGAATGCATCTGGTACGGTTGCTCTAGCTTCTTCAGATCCAGTGGAGTTAGTAGAGCTTCATGAGCAGTAAAGAGATGATAGTTGGAGAAACATGGTGCGTGTCCAGTTGTTGACGATTTAACACACTACGCATTATAGTTAGCGATTTACAAGTATTATGTCTATCACGCTGTATTTGACAGAAATTACCCACTTTTTCCATAGCTTCTCAGCAATAGATCGGTCCTAAAACATAGATAAAAGACTGAGCATTAATTTATGGTCGTGAACTAATTATTGCACTTCAAGCTCAAAATCTACTAGCTAGCACAACTAGTGTTACTACCATAAAGAGAGAACACAACTTCAACATAATTGTGGAGTGCAATAATAGAAGAGTCATTCATACCTCTCTCTCATTGCGCAGTGTTCGCCACAATTTGATCACTCCAACTAAAATAGAAATATCATATAGCATCATAGTTTACAAAATAGGTGCAAGTAATTCCAGGGAGCGATATTAGCCTATGACAGATCAGTCAATCTATCTACCATACCTATCCTGGCTATCTATATATTATAGTGCAAATAATAGCTGAGATATTTAATTTAGTATTGGTCTACTCTACTACTGCACGTTACATGATATTACCTGTGGTCTCTACTCATGTATATAAATATCTACAATGCGCGTATTAATACATGTATGTTACAACTTACCCAATAGCAATGTTATGCAACTATATAGCAAGAATACAAACATGTCCTCCATATTTGACTCTCAGTTCAAGGTTATTCAAAACGAATGAACTAAACTCACAACAATCAATTTGACTTGAAGCCATTTCTACTAAAACTAGCAGCACACTAACTTATACTATTTTATGCATTCCATTCAATAAGTAACGCGACGTCATCAGTGTTCAACTAGTTATAGTAATAAAATACTATTCATTCATTGATGGATGTAAATTACATAATTATTATACTACATGACATGGTTGTAGATCTGAAACTTTCTAACACCATCACATAATACTGCTGTATAAATTCTACAAAATATAGAGTATACTCCAGATAGATATTCATGCCTTATTAAGCACAAAACTCAGATAATTCAGTTAGATGACCATCATATTATAAAGACATCATATACATGTAGATTTATGACAAATATTACACTTTTACAAGAGTTTTGTTTCCACTACTGAAACAATTTCACGAGTAAACAACTTCCAAGTATGGATTTTTATTAAATCACGTTGCATCATGGGAATGTTGTTCGTAAATCTGCATAAGTTGTGGACTGATGGAGCACAGCTACTGCTAGAAATTCAGTGCATGAGAAAGTAATTTAATTAAACAATAATTATTTATTTCATATACATGTATTTATTACTGATAACCAATGCTGTATTTTATAATTATATTATCAATAAATATTATTGTGAGCCATTAGTTTTGCAGTCTCCTCTGAAAAACTCAAGCTGAGGCTCAAATTATTATGCAACTCATACGATTTTGTATTGCAACGACGTGTTCTATATAGAGATGACAACTCCATATACCCAAAGTTAGGAGAGAGGTGACAACTCTTCATATTATATTAATTTCAGCTGATGACGTTATGAACAAAGCATCTAAAACATAACTTGATTTGACTAATCTATAATTCTATAGCAAACAAAATATAAAACCAGCCACCGTGTGAATTAATTTGTTCGTGAAGAACAAGGAGCTCTGTGTATTTTGTGTACTAACTGTACAGACTGTATAGACTGAGCAGTGTGGTGCAGTACGTTTACTGACAGATACAACATGTTTTTAGAAGACCATTGTAGCAAACCAGTGCATTCGCAAATCATGCGTGATTGTTACACGTCAGGTGTAATACTGTTATATACGTGTACATATACATATAAAATATAACATAAATTTCTTCGTTATATAATGGAATAAAGTCGATGGCAATACATTATTGTACACAATACAAGGTATATAACTTATACTTACTGTGATATGCAGTACTAGTTTATAATTATCTGAATATACAACTGGTAGAGGTGCCCAGGTATACATAGAGGTAATCAGTTAGTACAAGTTTCACCAAAGACCAAGTTTGATAGCTGTATATTATAATTAAAGTCAGTAATTAGTTTAATAGACCACCAATATTACTGGTGCATGAAGTAAGTGTAAAGTAATGCAGTTGATTAATAGTGATGGGCCTCTCACTTGAAACACGAATACTTGAAATACCGCTTGTCTCAGCTGTCACTAACAGTGTGTGTGAGTAAAAGTACACCACTATATTGAACTACATGTATTCAATAGATTGTGGTTGCATACCAAAGGAAGATAAAGAGGCAGGAGCCTGAGAAACAATTGTTTTTCAGGCTCCTGTCTATTAAATATCATACAGATCAAATCACACTGTTCTCTTAGTATAGAGCAAGACTAGTGTAGCACACCCCAGGCTCATTCTAGTAGCACTGAATGCCGATGAATAGTGTTGAGCTACTGGGACTATAATAGAACTAAGGGGAACTCAGAGAGAGAGAGTGATAAAATGTTTACAAGAAGTAATTTGCGACTCAGCTCTGCAGACACGCAGACAAGGTTTGCAGGGTCTGTTGTCTTGGTAACAGGAGGCTGTTCTGGCATCGGAAGAGCGATTGTGGAGAGATTTGCTAATGATGGCGCCATCGTTTATGCTCTTGACATTAGGTAAGCTATTGTAATGGTTTCTGTGATTTGGTGCGGTCGTCCTTGGACGACTATCGACCCAGAAATGAAGTGCCTATGAGTGGTAATAGGACTTCGCATTACATGAAAGATCGAGCGGTCTCAGTAGCCCAAATACTACCAAAGACGACCCATCTGATCTCAAGTCCGACCTTCAGACTATACAGTGAAAGAGAGTAATTCAACCTAGTAGGCGGTTCGCAGAGCGAATGACCTAGTAAAAGGAAGAGAAAGTCCCTGTATCAAGTATAGATGTGTCTTTATTGAAAGCCAAGTGTAGACTGAGACAATGAACAGTAAAACAGTGCCCTTTATATAGTATAAGGACTTCCGGCCGACGTGACGTCGGGAAAAGACGACGTGTGGTCGTCCGGAAGTTGCGCAACAAGATGGCCGCCGGAAGCCCGACGGCCGACCCAAAATAGGTCGGGTTCTACAAAAGTTGCTTATAATGGTCCAATTCATGTACAAAATGAATATCAATGGATTCTGAGAGGTCGGGCCTCTGTACATGGGTATAAAAGGCATTAAAAGACTTAGATATAATCTTATAATCATATATAACAATATAAGAGTGAAGTACAAGCAGATATATACATGTATGCACACAATAATGAGTGTCAGATGTAAGATACGACTGGGCGTACCATCACATAGCCCCCTCACACTAGGTCATGGGTGTCTCTAGTGTCAAGTTAAGAAGGGTACGGTACAGTGTAGATTCTCTGGATACTATATCCAAGTCTGCTTGTACAAGCTGGAGTTGTCGGGGGTGGTTTAGATGCTGGTTGGCTAGTTCACGAAGAGCTATTTCTCGAGCATAGAGAGGTTCCAGATGTTGGCGTAGAGTGTCCCCCACCTGTTGACGGCTGGCAAGGTAGTGAATCCGTGGCTTAAGTTCAGCAAGTTGTTGCATGAATGACGGATCCGGAGATGCAGGACGTGTGGCATTCGGCTGAGTTAGTACAGGAGATGCAGGAGGTGGGGACTGGACGGCAGGAGAGTCTGGAGTGGCTCGGAGTAGGTCCCTAGCAGGTGTATAAGGAGAGCGGTGCGGTGAGACCTCTAGTGTGGGCCTGGACTGCAGTGGCTCGATCAGTAGAGTCGGAGAAGCTGTACAAGAAGCTGCACATGAGACCTTGGGTGGAGAGCCTTCGTAGAGAGGGCCGGACTGAGGAGCAGGCATACTCTTCCTTGGAGCAGGCCTTGTCTTCCAAGAGGGTAGACGTCCGCGTCGGCCAGGGGGGCCGACACTTACTGCGGAGGTACTAGCAGGAGGTCGCCAGGGAGAAGGTCCAGCAGGAGTGGTAGGCGACGAGGAAGAGGAGGAGGTAGCATCAGAAGGTGCGGAGTCGGGGGTCTGTTCTGGAGATGGGCTGTGCCGTCTCTTTGGAGGTCGCTTCCTTGTGGAGGAGGAGCTAGGCAAATAGACTGGTTTATTTGTCCCCGACTGTCCGTCCATAGTAGGACGACATGGTAGAAATGGTGGGGGATCCTTTACGCCCCACCATTCCATGAGGGCCCCATAGCTGGGCCCGTCTGTGAGGAAGAGACGTTTCCCACAGATACTGGATCTCCGACTGAAGTGATGGCCTAGAGCATCACGGCTAACTGAGCTGCGTCCGCAGCGACAGTAGAAGCGGGCAAAGTGCTGCCAAATGTGAATGTTCAGTCTCTTGAGGGTGCCGGAGAAGCCACACTTTGCACATTTGGGGTTAGGTTGACTCCTTCTAGCCAAGTCGTCTCGGGCTTGTTGAGTGAAGGTACTAATCCATGGCTTAGTGGCTCCGGAATGCTGGGACGACTCTATGGGCAGCTTGTCAGTGAGTTTGTGCAGCTTAATTGTAGCTAACTTTAGGGTAGAGGTAACAGGAGGTGGAGTGGGTGGAGGCGTGCCGTCTGGCGTGAGCGTCTTCCGTAGAGGAGATGCATCTACAACACATAATTCATCTGATGTGTATCCTCCGCCTTCTAACTCATGCTCTTTCCTGTGAGAATGTTCAGGGGAATTCTCCTCTGTCCCGACTGGTCTGTGCCGAGTGGGGAGGGAGAGAGAATTCATGCCTGACAGTCCCACAGGTGTGGATTGTTCCTCTAATTCTGATCCGTTCCCTACTGGTAACACTGAGAGTTGCTTACCTTCAGCTGTGAAGACAGGCGGGTTGGAGTGATCCATGCTAGAAGGAGTAGCCGTCTCGTCTGCACGAGAATGAGAAAGGATACGAGTGCTGCTATTAGCTTCACCAGTGACACGAGGAGTGCAGAAGTTGCCACATGTAGGGATACATGTGCTTCGGTGAAGTGCTGGACGAGAAAGGACTACTCGTCTGTGAGCTGTCGTATTTATACTAGCCGAAGGATGAGCAATTGGCTCAATTGTAGGCAATGCCTCAGGCACATTTTCTTTGTTCGACTCGTCAAATAAGCGCGGGAACACGGCAATAGTTGCCTTCGATTGCTTCTTATCCGCTTTAGGGGACTTCGAGAGTTCGGCAATCTGTATTTTCGGCTGAAACTGTTCGGCAATGCTAGATTCCGTACAAGAGCGTTTTGCTTCGTGTACTTGAACTGCTGGCAGTATAGACTGTATCTCCGTCGTTGGGATTATGTCTTGAGGTTCGGCTACGCGACATTTCGCGTCCTCTGGATCAGGTCGGGCTGTTGAAACTTGAACATTCTTCGAGAGGTTCAGAGGTAGCTCTCTGGTTTGGTCCAGCACGGTTTGCTCCGTGTCGATCCTCAGGCCGCGGACTTGGACTGTAGTGTCTGGCAGTTCTACACACGATAAGTCCTCCGTCGGGGCATACTGAATTTTGGCGGGAATCAATTGCTGATTAGTGTCGGGTCTGGACGTGGCCAGATCCTGTTGATCCTTCTGAGTTGAAGATAGGTCGGGGTTACCTTGTGAGGTTTGGTCCGACGGGGCGGGACGTATGAGTCGTCCTTTCAGCCTTGGGGGGTGATCTGTGGTCACTTCGGATGTGTCCGGCTTTGAGTGGAGTCGTTTCTTGCCTGGTGTTGGCCTAGTGGGTATAGGTTCATCCACTGTGACGGGTGTAGGTGACGCCGTCGGCCTGGAGTGTGATGGGCTAGTTACACGTGGGGTTTTCTTTTTGGAGTGGCTACTCTTGACTTTAGGCTTAGTGGGTATAGGTTCTTCCACTAGGACGGGTTCTGATGTGTCCGTCGGCCTCAGTGGACGACCCTTGTGGTTTGGTCCACTCTTCTTGGGTTTGGCCGCAGTAGGAATGGGTTCATCTACTGGGACGGGTTCTGATGTATCCGTCGGCCTTTGTGGACGACCAATGTGGGGTGGTCCACCTTCTCCTTGCTGGGCTCCAGTAGGAATGGGTTCGTCTACTGGGACGGGCCCTGGTGTGTCCGTCGGCCTCTGTGGACGACCACTGTGGTTGGGTCCACCTTCTCCTGGGTTGTTGTCTGTGTCGGCTACAGTAGGAATAGGGTCGTCTACTGGGACGGGTTCTGGTGTGACCGTTGGTCCGTCATCCGCGTCTTGACATTTCTGTAGGAGGGTATGTAGGGCTTTCCGTAGGAGGTCGGCGGGAAGCTCTTCTTGTGGTTTTGGAGGGCTGGCCTTGTCATCCTTGTTACTCCGGAAGGCCATTGCGGCTTCCAGTGCTTCCTCCATATTATCGGGCTGTAACCATGTGTAGTACCAGCGTAGGCCGTGGTCGTGGACTGTGAGGCAGAACTTCTCTACAGCCCATTCGTCCAAAAATGCAGGGGGTGCTCCTTCAAAGGCTGTTGCCATCAGTCTACGGATGAGAGCTGCATAGTCTCTGAGTGACGTGTGGGCTGGCTGTTCCAGTATGGACAGCTTCCATCGGGCTTCTTTGGCAGATAGTCCATATTGCTCCCTCAGTCGGGAAAATATCTCTTCGACTGATCGGGGTCGGCCGCATTCTTGTGCGGGCCCGTGTAGGGCGGCTCTAAGCCGTATGAGGCGTGCTCTGTCATTCCAGTTGCAACGCTCTGCCATAGCGGTGAAGTCTTCTATGAAGAGTTCCACGTCCTCTTGTCCGTTGTAGCTGAGTGTTTTGAGGTCCTGCTCGGCTTGGTACATCACCTGCTGAAGCAGGTTCCTTATTCGGTCCATGTCGGTAGGGTGTCGGGTAGTGAGTAAAACTGCTTTGGTTTGTTAGGCCGTGTCGGCCTAATGGTTGTACTGAGTACCGTCAATCTGTTCTGGATCCGAGGTCGGTCTTTGATTGAAGATCCGGCGTAGGTCGGGCTACATCCAGCGGAACCACGAGAATTATGGGTGCACTTTAGCGTTTGTCACCTTCTCGTATCCAAGGTTCCCGGGTCCGAGTCCTAAATCGCCGTAGAAGTATTGAAGAATGAGGTCGGTCGGTCACCCGAGGCCGAGGTCACCTTCCTTCTCTTCGTATCGTAAGAGTACGACCTTAGAATCCCACTGCTGCCACCAATGTAATGGTTTCTGTGATTTGGTGCGGTCGTCCTTGGACGACTATCGACCCAGAAATGAAGTGCCTATGAGTGGTAATAGGACTTCGCATTACATGAAAGATCGAGCGGTCTCAGTAGCCCAAATACTACCAAAGACGACCCATCTGATCTCAAGTCCGACCTTCAGACTATACAGTGAAAGAGAGTAATTCAACCTAGTAGGCGGTTCGCAGAGCGAATGACCTAGTAAAAGGAAGAGAAAGTCCCTGTATCAAGTATAGATGTGTCTTTATTGAAAGCCAAGTGTAGACTGAGACAATGAACAGTAAAACAGTGCCCTTTATATAGTATAAGGACTTCCGGCCGACGTGACGTCGGGAAAAGACGACGTGTGGTCGTCCGGAAGTTGCGCAACAAGATGGCCGCCGGAAGCCCGACGGCCGACCCAAAATAGGTCGGGTTCTACAAAAGTTGCTTATAATGGTCCAATTCATGTACAAAATGAATATCAATGGATTCTGAGAGGTCGGGCCTCTGTACATGGGTATAAAAGGCATTAAAAGACTTAGATATAATCTTATAATCATATATAACAATATAAGAGTGAAGTACAAGCAGATATATACATGTATGCACACAATAATGAGTGTCAGATGTAAGATACGACTGGGCGTACCATCACACTATTACACTACTAGTGGGCTGACTTTGCTAGACTCTTTGTCTTTAAAATATTAGCACCCCATGAGCTCACATGAATTAGATTAGAAGCAGTCTTAAAATCTTTGGCCCGTAGATCAAGCAAGAATTCAATATTGATGAATTCACATTGGTTCTCAAAACTCAAGTTTGGTCAGCAGCAACAATGTACATGTACAATCAGTGTCTCAAGGTACAAAAGAAGGACAAATGATGGCTATTTTTGAGATACTGTGTGGAAATATTTGTTCAAATATTTAATCTGGTTAGTTTGTTTTCAATCCAAATCTTCCCGGTGCAACTATTAATGGGTATATCAACATACCCACCAATTATATCAGTTATGATGACTTGGAACAAAGGCTAATCCTGTGATTGTTACAAAATATATTTCCTAGGATACGGTGATATTTAGTAAGCCAGAAATATCGCTGGCTAAGTTTCTTTCATGCAAATCAAAGTTATAAGACATTCAGCTCTAATAATATTTGTTTAAATATTAATAATATAACCTCAAAGTTGGTTAAGTATGTTCCACAAAATTCTATCGTCACTGTCTGCTCCTGAACCCCAGCTGCCATAAGGCACTGCCGGTAGCACTTCAGCTGAGTGAGCTTGGAAAGGAGTATGTTAATTATCAATACATAACTACTTCTACCATGTTAGATACGCAAACATATTTTGAAGTTTAGGCGTGTTATGGCATAGAGTAGCACTCAGCTAGAATGCTTGTGATCACAGAAAGTTTGTCAAGGCTGTGGGCGGAGCTATTTTGTGTTACAGTTGCTATATTATCTTTCAGTCTAGATGTATTTACAAGAGAGACACGCCCATCTCTTACGTGGTCAGTTTTCTTGAGAGATAAAAACTTGCCTAGTTCTCATGTAGAACTCAGGGCTCTGAACATCTAGTGCAATAGCACACCACTTGGACACATCAGACCTAGAACAGAGTCGGTCCCAGCAGACATGCATACTATAAGTAATTTTACTTTAGGGTACATCAAACCTGCTAACCAATTGTATTAGTATTGATCTTTTGAATCTGCAAGATAATTCGTTTAGATCAGTGCTATAATCTGTTCTGGTTGTTCCTAGTGACTGTGCTGTGTCGTTCTTAGTGACTGTGCTGTGTCGTTCCTAGTGACTATGCTGTGTCGTTCCTAGTGACTGTGCTGTGTCATTCCTAGTGACTGTGCTGTGTCGTTCCTAGTGACTGTGCTGTGTCATTCCTAGTGACTGTGCTATGTCGTTCCTAGTGACTATGCTGTGTCGTTCTTAGTGACTGTGCTGTGTCGTTCCTAGTGACTGTGCTATGTCGTTCCTAGTGACTGTGCTGTGTCGTTTCTGTGTCATCCGTGGTCAGACATTGACGTACTATAACATTGGCTTCATATCTATAGGATAACATGATTTGTAGAATACAGAATGAGGAGGAGCTCAAAAATATGTTTGGTGACCGAGTATGCTGTGTAGAGCTCAATGTTACTGATGCTGACAGATGCAAAGAGGTTGTGAAGATTATAGCGGATAAACATAGCTCAAGAATAAACACCTTAGTAAATGGAGCTGTTTATTTTGGCTGTCAAGGTATGGTTAATAAACCGGGAGAAGAAATTACTGGTATCAATCTAAAATTATACAGTTTTATGCAGGACAAACGGCCGAAGGAGCTTTTCCTTATTCTAACTTGCCTCCATTGTGGTTGTGATTTCGAATGAAAAAAGCAAAGCTCCTGGATACATGTACATGTACATATTCCACTATGCACCAAGAAACTGCCTCTAGCTACAATGTATACCAAGACTGTATTATAACACTGTGCCATTTTATCTGTTTCAGAATAACAATACGTACCTATCTGTCAAAGGTCTATGCAGATTGCTTGTTGAATCATGTTTAACATAATTGGGTACTTTTCACAGGTTTAGATGTGAAGAAGAATGACTGGACCAAGAGTTTTGACGTCAATGTGATTGGATACTCCAACATGGTGCAGGCAGTTGTTCCATTTATGCATAGGCCTAAAGGTTTGTCTGGTAAAACACAATGTAGTTTCCACATTTCTGCTATGCTGTGGAGTTACATGCACATGTACATCTAAATACGTACAGTACATTGTGCATGACAGTTCTTGTTGCTTCAAATATGGAGTTTTAGGTAATAACAGTATTTGCAAGGGGCTGAAGATTTCACAGGCTTGGAAAAGGTTGGCGTCATAGAAACTGCCAAGGTTTTATCAGCAATAATTTATAATCTTCAGTATTCCAGCAGTTATACTGTAATGGATTTGTGTTAGGTTAACGCAAGAGTGCCGATGTAGCACGAGTGCAGGAAGTGCTTGGTAGTGGTAGTGAGCTGCCAAGGTAAACTTCCACACATTACATAAAGAGTGAACAGTTAAGTAAGCTCTTGTAGTTATTGTAGAGGGCGTAGGCCGATGCTTAGACTCATTGAAGATCCAAGGGTCGACGTAGGTCCTATAGTTTATACTCCAAAGGAGTGTAGGAAGTGTCTATGTTGATCTAGGGACGTAGACCCGATGCTAGATTCATTGAAAAATCCGGGATCGGCTAAGGTCCGATGGTGTAGACTCACAAGGAGTGTAGAAAGAGTACTTAAATGAGTATGAGGACGAGCTCAGGCGCTGAGGTCTAAAAGACTAGGGCTGGAGCTGCCTGCTTGCAACAGTAAGACTCTGTAGGTTGAGCTAGGAGATGCTGCTTTATTAGAGCGCAATCAACAACTGATCTGTACAGCAAAATGCGTGAGCTTATATACAAAAGAAACTTCTGGTGAAAAGGGCCGACATGGTATCGGGTGGTACGATAAGGTATCGTTCCAAAAATTACATAACAACATGGCGGAAAAACGTTCGAGGTAAGCCCTCAAAAAGGTCGGCCTTGCACAAAAAGTGCTTATAATAAGGTAAAGCGTCACGGGTATATTCAGTATAATGCATGTATATTTCCACACTTTATGGTATAGTTTGAAGCTTGCCAATACAAGGAGGTTATCGGTCATCAGTTGTGAACACTTGTTTTAGGTTGCAGAGGCTTGTGGAGGTGAGAAGGAGGCTGGGCATGCCAAAATGGCACAACTTCTTTGTTATCGACAGAATGGGGGAAGTAGAGGAGGTGGCTGGTGTGATCACATTCCTAGCTAGCAAAGATGCATCCTATGTGGTGGGCATTGATATACCAGTGTGTGGAGGCTACACTGCTATAGGACCTGAGCAAAGAGGAGAAAACTTCAAGTTTGCAGGATCAGATGAGATTGCTTAATTGTATCAGCTGACTAGGCAGTTGTGTAACTCTTCTTGGATTTTGTTGAATTTTGAGACAGAGCCCTAGCACTGATTTAATAATCTACATCAACATTAATGATGTTAAAATGGACCATCACAATGTTTTACTTGTGCATGCACATGTATATATACAAATTTTATTAGATATAGTCACATGTAGTACAACAAGCTCATTACTGTCTCTGTCTAACAAATCTTTACACCAACCCACATGAAATTTGGGGAAAGTTTTATGTTATGATTCCTACATGTACATGTAGTATTGTGTTCGTGAGTTAATAAATAAATAATGAATTGCATACTTGCTGACAAGATTACTGAAATTGTAAAAATACATGACTTGTATATGCGAATGTACATGTAGATTATCTGCAGTAACTATAATGGGTACATAATGTGTTATGCATATTTAAACCATACAACAGGCGTATTATCGTTGAACAAACAATTCTTACCCTCCACCATAAGGTATACCCCCACTCTCAGAAAGTGACATCCTAGTTAAATGAAAATAGTAATTATTATTTTTATTGGGAGAAACATATTTGCATAAAATTAATTGAACATAATATAATGCAGGCTGCCCCATGTTATGTTGGGGTTGTGTTCTCATTATGTGCTTTGAATAACATACAATCATACATGTATTTTATAATCATTATCTACATGTATATTATGACTTGTCTATCTACATAGTACATGTAAGTGGTAAGTGGGAAAGGGGTGTGCCAACACCAAAGAATCACTGCAATACAAACATACCATATACCCAAGAGGTGGACTGCTTTACTTTACTAACATGGACTGAGTGCTCCAAAGGTTTGTTTGTTTAACTCAACCCCCCCCCCCCCCCCACCCTAAATATTGAAGATATACACTAAATCAATTATTCCTGTTTCAACATACTAGACATATAACCAACTGTCCCACCTCAAATGTCCACAGGTCTACACACCAGTTATAGATCCAACAAAAAAGCAACATAAACTTATAATTGTTTTGTAGTTCTCCTCTATGTAAAAATATTTGTGAAAGCAAAAGGCTTGGCTTAACCTTTCCCCTTCAACTAGACGTTCTAGGAACGTCCTAATTATTAGCTTTAATTTCAAAAAGCTTATTTAATTTTTAATCCATTCCACAGTCCATACAATCTAAACCTTGTTTATTCCTCTCAACTGCATTCCAGAAAGAAGTTCATGATGACAACACATTTACTGAGGTCATCAGACACAGTTATGTAGTCTCAGATATTTATTCCTGGGTCACCACTATCATCTGTCTACTTCCTTCTAATATATTAGTATATAAATAGCTGTCAACCTCATGCTCAGCATACAGTAGTAGATTACTTGTTATAGCAGCAGCGTAGGAAGACAACCAGAGATGCTGAGGTTTGCTATTTACTTACTCTTTGCCTTCCATCAGCTGGCTGGTTGCTATGAGGTTGACAGAGACATTCTACAAAGCATTATGGAAGGGGAAGAATTAATTGCAAAAGTAAATGCCTTTTACAAAGACCCAGAAGTGTCGGATAGCAGAAAGGTAAGTTTAAATAAATAACTATACTACATTACATACTCTCAATTCAACTACATGTTTGTACAAGATTATTTTAACGTAATAATATAATAGTATAATGACTAACGAGTATTTTTATATCAGAAATTTACCATCATTTAGCAATCTCACAGTGTATAGTATCTGGAACATTTTAATAATATGGTCTTTTTACATGTGTTTCACAGGAAGTGCTGAAAGAGAAAGTAGACGAAGTGGTGAATGAAGCTTCCACTCCACAGTAAGTAACTGTCTGCATCTGCGATATACTGATTACTGGCTACACAATGTACAGTAGGCTACATGTGCAATGTATATGCAATGTATACAGTCAATGGGACAGAGCTCAGCAAATATTATTGTAGCACTATAACAGTTAGTGTACTCCTCAACTCTATGGTGGAAAGGATGGCTATAATCTACATGCCTACCAAAAAGACATACAAACATAGAGCTACTTGTGCATGTGACAGTAACAGCAACAAGGGAAAATGTGCAAGTTACAATATTTTCAAATAGCTTAATGTTGGGCTATTGCACTCTAGCTGGACATTTTCAGTTACCTTAACTGTTGACATGTTACTAACTATACAAGCATGTTGGATGTTTGCATGAGCTGGAACAGAGTCCTGCCAATGAAATACAAAAAGCTGTTTCTAACAGATATTATTCTATACTAATCTGCACTGACCTGTTCTACTACCATATATTATCTAGTGAGTACTACTCTACAATGTAATTATGTGTTGCCAATAGTCATAAACAGTTTGTTCTCGTTACCAGTGGTACTAAAGCTCGTACAGTCCCAAACACCGGTGCTAAGTGTATAAGCCAATTTATGTGGCGCTACATAACCGATATTGATGGAGTGGAAGGAGAACTGCGATGCTGTAAGGTCGTTGTTCCACCTTTAATACGACAAAGAAGGACAACTGTGAGTTACCCCTCCACTAGATACAGCAGCCATAAACGCTGGACTAGGTGTGGCTGGTTTGGTTGGGATCGATGTGGTCGCCATTATACAGTGTCAAGGTAATGAACTGCTTTCACTTGTCCTTGTTAGGTTTCTTAACATAGTTAGTTACTTGTCTGTATTAGCCATATGTACTGCATCGTTATTTCTAACATCTGGCTGGTAGCATTTAACTAGCAAACACAAACATACTCGTAGTTTCTTTTGGTTGATAATTCCTTGAAACTTCAGTAGAGAGAGAGAGAGCAATTTCTGTTGTATTTCCTCCGAGGTGGCTTATCACTCATCATTAGGTAGACAAAAGATTTTTGTTAAATGATGAGCAATAAGCCATTTCTCCTGGCAACTAATACTGCTATTCAAATTTTGAACTTCTTATATCAGCTCATTGCTACATGTACCTTATTTTAAAGAAGTGTTACGCTGTACAGGACAGATATTAGCTACTACAGTATTCCTCAAGCATGTCCTGCCCACCAGAAGTCTTGCTGTAATGGATACTTTCAGACCTGCAATGTGTGTGTTGGTAAGTTATACACAATCTCATCAGCTAACTAATAACATTATTGCACTGAAGCCGCAGCACACTGAATAATCTGTACTAGAAAGTTGCAATAATAGCAGATGGGTTGCCAGCACTAACAGTTGCACTCCATTCACATTTAAACTGATGCTTCAACTACGTGTTATATGTACAGTATACTGAAGGCTCTGTTAATGTAATTCACTGACTTTGTAGAGATAGCTAAACTCAGGTCCATACTAAGGCAGTCAGGCATATTGAGGGTGAGTAATGATAAGCCCGAATTGCCAATGACCACTTCAGTTAGGAACTATGGACATCAAACATTGCTTGACTACCAGCTAGAGGGTCCATCACATTGTCTACCACACCGCTCTTCAAGGGAGCGTCTACCATATCCTGTCTAATGCAACCACAATTGTCACTCAACTATGTATTGCATAATAATAGAGAAAAGTGTTTGTATACATCATTATTTATCTATCATTTTGTTTTCTCAGTTTTTGACTAATATTCTACTACCCATCTGCTGTTCTATATTACATTATTATACATGTAGGCCTACATGTGAGTCTTGTACTGTAGTTGTCATATGAATTTACAAACAATACATCAAACTTATTTCACTGGCCACTAGCAAGCAATTTAATATTACAGAGTCAAATGATACAAATATACCAGATTTTCTCCAAAATTTATTTTTCTTGGTTAGTATCAAACTTACTTAGAAGTTGTCTTCTCTTATCCAAAGTGTTCGAAGACCGAAAGAAGTGCATCCCAGCACCCGGAAGTACAAAACTTTATTTTGCTAAAACTCAAGATAAATAACACTTATTCTTTTGCATCTTAGCATTCTAAATGTACAGACGCGCTCTAAAAACACCCACCTCCATCCCACTGGCTACCATCTTCATCCCTGGTCACACACTTGTTGCATAGACAATAAACAGGCAGTTCAACCCAGTAGTCTAGTGTGTCAGTTTCCCCAAAAGGAATGGAAAAACCAGGACGGCTTATACATTCTCACTATGCTTCTTACTGTGATTATCTTTGCTTACTAATAGATTCAGTATTTATTTATTTATAAAAAAGTTAAAAAAACTATTTCTCTAAGTTGTTAGGATATCCAGTACAGATGGGTGCTTTCAGATGCCAAATCATTTCAGACAACTGCGTTCTAGGCACCATCACCTACCATCAAAAACTGTGTTCTAGGCGCCGGCACCTCCAGACAACTGCGTCTTAGGCGCCATCACCTCCCACCAACAGCTGCGTTCTAGGCGCCATCAACTTCAGACAACTGCGTCCTAGGCGCCATCACTTCCCAAGACAGCCCAGGGATTGTATCACGGGCTGAATGGGGCCCAGCAATCTTTGTTGGGCCCCTCTCATTTTGATACGCGGAAAAAGAAAAATGATAATATATTGAGATGCACACTGTCCAAATGTTGTTGATGTTGATATAGTAAATGATTGTATATTAGTAAAGGTATTATAGATATTAAGCAATTAAGGGCATACGTGGATATACTTTCACGTGTTGTACTCCATTTGTACGTGTAGCACACGTTAACATACAACATATGTATATGTAGTGGAGGTAATAAATGTAACAGCTCAACTGCTATCTAGTCTGTAACTGAATGGTAACTTAGCAAGTTGGTTTGGGTCATGCAACTTTGTAAAAGACAAACAGCCTGCTAGAAAGCATATGTTATAATATACAGTGTACCCACATACAGTACATGTGCGCCTGTATATTTTAGGCTCCTAACTTGCTTAATAAGTCTTTCATGTATTTAAAGTCTATGAATGCGTTCTGGGTCAGGGTTTAATTGCGGCAGAAAATTTATTAAATTATCTCAGAACGATTGAAAGGCTGCTCTCGGTGACTTTTCTGAGCTTTGAAAGCATTCTGTAGTACAGAGGCCTATTATGACATTCCCTAGCAATAGCGTCGATCATGAACCCATTTCTGGTTTGCTATTGGTTGGGAGGTTATGAAATGAATGGAAGTTTTTTTAACTCTTGAAATTTCCACATTACCAGAATTTATGGGTGCTATGTGCTTGTAATGGCGTATAATATCCGGATGACTCACTCGATAAATGGAGGCCATCAGATTAAAAATTAGAATATTTATATTGAGGAACACCAGTTCAACTTTAGAATTCTTCACAGAAAGCACAACTCCTAACAAATACATTAATGCTGAACTGCCAATCAATAGTATTGATAATTGAATGCTGCATGTGCGTTAGATATCTTCTGTTACCCGTTCAGGGGAAGGCAATTACGAACAGACATTCCATATCTGAAAGTGCCTGTTGTGGCATGTGGTTATGTGCAATAGCAATGGAACTGTGGTATCTCTGCTAAAACAGCTCAGTAGCTCAATCATAATAATATGCAGTTTGATATGAACATTTTCATAACACCACAGATTCCACTGCAGTAATAGATCTTTGGTCAACTATTTTATTGTTAGTAGAAAATAATTCCAGATATTTAGAAAAATTTGCAGCGTTTTACCAGTTTACAGTCAAGCCGACTGTGCACTGAGAGTACAATCATTCATAACATGGCTTAGCTTGTACTGTTAGAGTAGGCCTAAGCGTATTAATAGTCGGAACAAGGGAAACGAAGTACAATGTACATGTAAATATAACAATAATAATGTAGTATAATATACACTTAATGTCAACTGTGCCCAAGTAATACTGCGATGGTACAGGACATTTGTATACGACTCCAGCTACCCGGATAAAACCCTATAGCACCTTAAGTGCCTAGTAGTTGCCACAGCGCTACTCAACTAACACTCGTACTGTCATACCTAGCTGTTCGTATACTCATACTCAACTGTATTGCATGTCTAAACCACTCATTTACTGTCTACATACGTGTATCTATATGTTTATATCCATCCTACTTAACTACATATCGATGTATGATAATTACTAAGTCTTTTGGTACCTTTTATACCCATGTAAAGAGGCCCGACCTCTCAGAATCTCTTGATATTCATTTTGTACATGAATTGGATGATTATAAGCAACTTTTGTATAACCCGATCTATTTTGGGTCGGCCGTCGGGCTTCCGGCGGCCATGTTGTTGCGCAACTTCCGGACGACCATATGTCGTCTTTTCCCAACACTACGTCGGGCGGAAGTCCTTATACTATATAAAGGGCCATGTTTTATCATTCATTGTCTCAGTCTTCACTTGGCTTTCAATAAAGACACATCTATACTTGATACAGAGACTTTCACTTCCTTTTGTCAGGTCATTCGCTTAGCGAACCGCCTACTAGGTCGGATCACTCTCTTTCAACGTATAGTCTGAAGGTCAGACTTGGGACCAGATGGGTCGTCTCTGGTAGTTGTTGGACTACTGAGACCGCTCGATCTTTCATGTAATGAGAAGGCCTAGCACCACTCATAGGCACTTCAGTTTTGGGTCGGTAGTCGTCCAAGGACGACCGCACGAAATACCAGAAACCATTACAATACGCTGCAAACTTTTCTAAATATCTGGAATTATTTTCTACTAACAATAAAATGGTTGACCAAATATCTATTAATGCAGTGGAATCTGTGGTGTTATTAAAATGTTCATATGAAACTGCATCTCACTGTTTGGTACAAAAACGTAGTATATCTTTATGATCAAATGACCAGTGGTCAACAGTGACCATCCAGTGGTCAACAGTGACCAACCAGTGGTCAACAGTGATCAAACAGTGGTCAACAGTGATCAAACTGGTCAACAGTGACCAACCAGTGGTCAACAGTGACCAACTACAGTGGTTAACAATGACCAACAAGTAGTCAACGATGGCCAACCAGTGGTCAACAATGACCAACCAGTTGTCAACAGTGACCAACAGTGACCAATCAGTGGTCAACAGTGACCAACTACAGTTGTCAACAGTGACCAACAGTGGTCAACAGTGACCAACCAGTGGTCGACAGTGACCAACTACAGTGGTTAACAGTGACCAACCAGTGGTTAACAATGACCAACAGTGTTCAACCAGTATAGTGTTAATATACAACTACTCATGCATCCAAAGATTACAATCGCTGTATAGCAATGAGAGTACACGTATTTCTATCAAATGGTTGTTATTAGCAGTCAACTGTGTGTACACTGTAGTCAAATATAATACCGGCGATTTACACTTTGAATTTCCCGTTCAATGTACATTTACATTTACATGATTGTATATTACAATTTAATAGAATTATAATTGTAGTATACATGTAATTATTCATTAGGATTTGCATCATGTAGGCAATAAAATATTTGCATCAAATAAAGCATCATATTTATTGTGACGTAAACAAATGCGTTTGCATTGGAAATCTTGCTATTGTAGCTTGTGTTAGTAGTTAAGGCATATTATCTAAGTACAGGCACATCATATTATACTACACATAGGCCAAAGGTTAAATGTGTACACCTATTTTTACATTTGTATACATGTATTACACATGTATACAATCATGTAAAAATTTAGTCAAACCATTGCATGCACCAATCCAAATCACTGTTTGCAACAAATCAGATGCATATATGATTTGTTGCAAGTTGGATTGATGCATGCAATGCTTTTACTAAAAGAGTTGCATTGTTTGTTTGAAAACTTGCAATTTGACATTTTATTTGCATGTAGCTTCAGTGATGATGCAAGTGAGGATTATGGACACTGACTATTATTCAGTGTTCATCCGTTCTGGTGAGAGACAGTTGATCCCTGAGGTCTGCTATTTCCTTCATCTCTTCTTCATCTGTAAACAGAAGTGGAATGTGTGGTAAATGCATGATCGGAATGTATTACTGTACTCTGTAACAGAATGCTAACTTAGCCGGTTGGTTTGAGCCATGCAACGCTGTCTAACTGGGAAATACTTGACATTAATTTGATCATGTCTCTAAGGGAAAGGTTGGTTCAGGTTCTACTTAGAGGAAACTATAGGACCACGGGCTAAAGTTACACAATAACAATATAGCCAAACATAACACACCTATACACTGCAGGCCGTCTGCTACGTAACCCTCACAGCATATCACATCTCCTGGTCTGCATAGAACTTCACAGATAACAGTTCCGTAAACTTGTCTGGTTTGCTCGCATGGAATGGTCCTAACATTATATGGAAAATATACGTAAAATGTACACATATTCGAACCCTCGATGACGACACATACATGTAAGTACCAAAAATTACAGTTTACATTACACATGTGGTTTTGTGAACAAAGCCTACATGCACACCGTAGAACAACAAAATATGAATATACTAAGTCTTGTATATAAGCTAAGTTTAACAGAATACAGTTATATATATGTACAATATGAGGTATTGGATGAGTTCTAAGGTCATGGCAAACACATACCTTATTTCAGTTCGTATTTCCTCACATCCTCGGAATGGGCGTATTCTACAGGGTACTCTTACTACTGTACGCCACCTGACCTTACGCTCTCCAACATCTACTACAACAGACTTCCGTTGACTTGTTATGTTGTAGGGGGACTGCTGCAGCAATAGATGCTGTGGGGAAGAGATGGGAGAGTTCAGTATACAAGTAGAGCATGTACATGTACTATCCCACTAGTTCAAAATATACCCTACGTGTAAGTATACCCTACGTGTAAGTATACCCTACGTGTAAGTATACCCTACGTGTAAGTATACCTTACTTGGGTTCTGTTGAAACAGTTAGTTGGGTTAGAGTGTAAGAGTGGCTTTCATTCTCACATCATAAAAATAGTGAGCAATGTGGAGGAGCATGTACAGAGCTATTTTAGTAATGAGATTATGTAAACTGTGAATAAATCTATTAGAGTATAATATGCTCACCTAGGATCTCCAGTATGGACTCCAGGGAGAAAGGTCGTCTCAGGAGCTGCCCGTGTTGTTATGTCACACTCTGATGAGAACTCAGGCTCCTCGACATGATCCTCCTGTTCCTGGACGTTGTACTGTGATGAGTACCACCAACCCATAACACCTCTCTGAGCCATCAGTCCAAGGAAAACACACATCAGAAATGACTTACCCATTTTCTAAACCTGTCAAGTGAGCCTAAAGTGTAAACACACAGTTACAGATAATTGAATAACTGAGACGATTACTAACACATATAGATGTACATGCACTTGTACATGTACATGTATAATGTACATGCACTTGTACATGTACATCTAGATATTACAGGGTAATTAAGATAAGATAATTATTTAAAATCTTTGAAATATTCCCACCGTCACTTGGGTAGTATGTTCAATGGTAAATATAAAACACATTCACTGACAAGAGATATAATTTAGATAATTGTAATAGTATTACCTTTCTTTCCTTACAGTTCTAGATGAGTTACTACTCAAAGGAGTTACATGTACATGTACATTGTATGTACCTAACCCTTGTGAATGTTTACTAATCTATATAGTCATGTTGGACATACTTGGGTAGTTATACATGTAGCATGTGTCAGTCAGTCACTTCCTTGTCACATGACCATCCAAAAACTACTCTTTGACAACTGGCAGCTTTTGACACAAGTCATTAGACCATCTGTGCTGTGCAAGACACTATATATAAGTAGCTGAGGTCATGGTCAATTTCAAAGACAGCTGATTGCTACTTCTATGTATCCTCTGGTAGACTTCTTTTATTGCAGTGAATTATACATGTAGTGTTCTTCATGTTTATGCCAGTCTGGTGAGCATGACAATGTAAGATGGCAATCACTCATGTGACCTATCTCTAGCAGTTAACTCACCCAGACGTACTGTGGGTGGCTACCAGTTTATATAGCCTAGAATAGAAACGTTTCGAATAAAAATTTTGATCTTTGAGATCCTGTGATACAAGTACACCTAATAAAATGCAGCTTGCATAAAGTACTGTAGCTGAACTGGTTTCAGTTATGATATCAGCAGGGATGTAATATCTTGAAGGCTCAATTGATAGTACAGCAGCGTGGGAATTCTGAAGAACAAAGTTTTTCCATCAAAAAATTGGACTAATTAGGCCGATATAATATAACATATTTACTGAGATTTTGGGAGTTCCGCTATAGTATTATTTTACAGTATGAGATTATTATCTGGAAATGCAGGTAGGTCTAATATGTAACTTTCACATGATGTTTGTTTAGGCTGTGTACAATATTGCAGTCAATATGATTCAATAATTTGTTTTGGGTAGTCTTTTATGATACACAAGTATGCTACCATTCAGTACTCAAATTCTGCTTGGAAAAAAATTTGTTGGCTACATAGAGGTCAGAGAATGACATGACCCAAATGCTTATCATCAAACCACAAGCAAGCATTCAATAAACTTGTTTTTTAAAACTTGAAAAACATACTTTCGAATAAATAATGCACCCAGTAAAACACAGCATCCATTTCATCCAATCAAAAGCCTACATATTAGAAATTTTTCTGACAAGTGAATATAGATGACGCTGATTTTACACTAGTAACAGTAAAATGCTGTATCATCATAATATCACAAATTGGAACTCCAGACGGTAGCAGGAACAGAGATGAGTTCAGCAGTTCAATGACTTCTTGCAGTCGATGACATGCAAACCAAGTACAGCCACATTATCCCTTCAAATGTATATTTAGGAAAATATTACATTCATGTAATATCTTATGTGTAGTAGATAATATTGTCTACTTGCAGCCAGGATGTGCATGCCTTATTTGGTCATCTACATGTACATAACTACTTTTACAATTAGTTGAAAATTACAATGAGTCTATTTTAAAACTTGCAGGTGCAGTATCGATTTTTGCATGTCTCAAGAAAGTTTCATGCACATGCCAATCCATTACTAGATAGCAATTGATTAAACGCTGTGCAGGCTCAGTTAATGCCATAGCAAATATACAACATAGCCTACAGTTTGCTACTACAAGTTTCTTCTTTGAAAAAAAAAAAGATTGTTAAAAGACTTTTGAGGCAGTGTTGGTGTAGATGTAGATGCCAATTTTCAACACTACGCAGCTTATTTACTTTGTAGATTTTCCATAGGAGTAACACAATGATATTAGAGCTAGTGACATCTGCATGCAGATTTTATACCAATTTATTGTATTGTTTTTTTTATAATTTTACATTGCATGTAATTAACCCCTTTACATTGTTACATGTTAAGTTGGATGTACATGTATGTAGTTTTTAGTAAAATTGGTAGTTTGGAGAGTTTTGCACAATAAACGGAGAGACTGACTGGGCAGAACTTATATTAAATTCCTTAGCAAACTGCTGGAGTGTGACAACTTTATGACTTTAATAATTTGCTGAAATTATTCATTTTAAAAATTACTCTCTTGCAGAGTATCTACTAAATTCACACTTTTGACTACCCTAAAAGCAGAAATATTTCGCGGAAGAAAGTTTCGCGAGTTTGCTAATCTTGGAGCAATTTGCGATAGAAATATTTAGCGAGTTTGGCCTATCGCGAAATTGGTTTAAGTCCCAAAATTGATGTTTAAGCATATTTCAGCATTAAAACCAAGCTTAGCTAAGCTCTATGTTTACTCAGATTTAAACCCCACTTACATACAGTACAAAACTACAGCTGACTTCTATATAGTGCAGCAAGCCCACCTGTGAGGTAAAGTAATTACCATAGCTTGTTAAAAAATCCTCTGATTAAGCTCCTACTCTAGGCTACTTACCAATTATGTTATAGCAAATACTTGCTGCTTTGTAAAATATTCAACTATGTATCATATAGCTATATAGCTGCATGTATGGTCTGTTTAAACCAGAAATTATTTAAATCAGTTTGAAAGCAGATATTAATAGCGATGGAAATTATTTGCCAGTTTGTCACTCGCGAAATTCGCAAAAGTTAAAACTCGCAAAATGTATCTGCTTTTAGGGTAAATGGTCTACATTTTTTATATGAGGTTAGAAATAACATATCAAGGTACATCAGAAATTACAAACTAATCCTGAAAATTCCCTCGATGTTGAAAGATTAACAAAGAGTCCAACGTGAACACAGCAAAACAATAATCCTGTCCGGAGAGTTTCTGCATTCATAAGGTTTGTGGCACCTGCTATCAACTGTCCCACTTATCCATTCCCCATGCATAGGGTTTGCGGTACCTGCTATCAACTGTTCCACTTATCCATTCCCCATTCATAAGGTTTGTGGCACCTGCTATCAACTGTCCCACTTATCCATTCCCCATTCATAAGGTTTGTGGCACCTGCTATCAACTGTCCCACCTATCAATTCCCCATTCATAAGGCTTGTGGCACCTGCTATCAACTGTCCCACCTATCCATTCCCCATGCATAGGGTTTGTGGTACCTGCTACCAACTGCCCCACTTATCCATTCCCCATTCATAAGGTTTGTGGTACCTGCTACCAACTGTCCCACTTATCCATTCCCCATTCATAAGGTTTGTGGCACCTGCTATCAACTGTCCCACTTATCCATTCCCCATTCATAGGGTTTGCGATACCTGCTATCAACTGTCCCACTTATCCATTCCCCATTCATAAGGTTTGTGGCACCTGCTATCAACTGTCCCACTTATCCATTCCCCATTCATAAGGTTTGTGGCACCTGCTATCAACTGTCCCACCTATCAATTCCCCATTCATAAGGTTTGTGGCACCTGCTACCAACTGTCCCACTTATCCATTCCCCATTCATAAGGTTTGTGGTACCTGCTACCAACTGTCCCACTTATCCATTCCCCATTCATAAGGTTTGTGGCACCTGCTATCAACTGTCCCACTTATCCATTCCCCATTCATAGGGTTTGTGGTACCTGCTATCAACTGTCCCACTTATCCATTCCCTGTGTCTATTTTCAACAATGAGTTCCATCCACTACACATACATACGTGTATGTAGCAACTAATGTTTTCATGAAAGGTCAATTCCAAATGTTAAAAAGTTTTACTTACATGTAAGTTATTCAGTTCATAGTCATCATTTCAAACAGCTGATGGCAAACATTTAGCTACTGTACATGTTCGCATGTATGGCATGCATTCAGCATGTAACTTCATAGTTTTCTTGTAACAATTACAATTACAATGTAATTTTAGACTACATGGTGTAAATGAGTAGTAAAATACACGTAACTTTACCCACAGCATCAGTTTGAATTCTGGGAAACCTACATAAATGAATCTATAGCAATATTTGGAGTGTTGATACACAGTTCGAATCAGTGATAACGCTGGTTCTACTTTTTAATATGCATGAATAAGTTTAAAGACGGACATGTAAAAGTATACAATTAAACAAAGGAATAAGAACTAAGTAACTTCTTACTCTTTGATTAAGCTAAAATGTGAACTCTAGAGTATTCGTAGACATGAGCCCTCCACCTATTACTATCAGTTTACACAGTCAACATCTCTGTATTCTTCAGATCTAACTTCTGGAATCAATCTATCATATTTCCTTGGCTAGTTTCCTATCACTTGCAATATGACGTGGCCATGTTTTGTCTGTCTAATGCAGTCGCGTGGAGTTCACAAGACAATAATTAACTCTAACCCTTGTTTGCTGGCAGTAGACAGAAGTTGTTGAACCAACAACCTCAATTTAGCAACTTATTTATAGCAGTATTTATTATATACTGTCTCAGAGTAAATGAACTAAATTAGATTAACTTTATCTTCCCAGTTGTGTCATTTTCACAGTTCTAGACCACTAGACAGACGGTGCCGGAAAAACACCGAACCACCGAACAGCGGAATGGAATTCACCGAACAGCGGATGAATTTAACAGAATAGAATTTCTTTGTATGCTTTACTTATAGCATGATATTAGGCCATTATAACCAGCATTTTACTGTTATGAACTCATAAAACTCTTGCACAATTTAACTATGTCATTTATAATTATAAAAAATTAATTATAAATTTTTATTCAGACGAGCAATAAATAAGTGAGTAAGTAGAATCTAAATATCTCGACTCTCAAATATCTAGCCCACAATGTTCCTGAGCTGAGTGGCAATAAACATAATATTTTGTGCAAAAAATATTTTACTAACCTATTTAATAAGTTGTAGGCTAAATCACAATGACAATGAACAGCTTTAGCAATAAAAGCAGGGGCGTATTTTAAGGGGCGGCAGGGAGGCACTGCCGCCCCTGTTCTCAAAATAAAGTGGCCTAAAAACACTACTTTTGAAAATTTGACACTGTTTTCCTCAATATTTGCTTCATTTCCGGTTTGCGACCGAAGCGTTATCTCTATAGTTTTAACTCTATGGCGTTATCACTCTACTTTTAACTCTATGGTGTTGCGGCGTAACAATAACCAGTAATCTTGGAATAATCACTACATTGCAAGTGGCACACAAAGAGGCCCATAAAACTATGTAATCTGCTAAAAGACTCTATGGTTATGCTAAGGTTAAAAACTTGCGATCTTGTGAATGAATGAATAAATATCTTTATGGATAGTTATTTATACCAAGGAAAAAATAATAAATGTGAAAGTAAAAGTAGTGAACAGTTGAATCAGGTGAATCAATTTGTAAGTCACTGCTATCAATGAGGTGGTTTCTTCTCTGTCACTGACTACGAGCAGATGCATGAAATTTAATTCCAATATTATATATTATAATTATTTATATTATCTTGGCTTCTTTTAAAAATATTTATGATTTTTTCTTTTAATATAATATAATTAAAAGTGTTTCCATTCATTTTAGTCATTCATTCTAGCAATTGCCACTCTACTGACAGCTACTACTCTACTGCTACATTGACTGCTAACAACTAAATATGTATTGTAAAGGAAAAATACTAATTTAAAGTGGGAGTAGCACCAAAGACTGGGTAGTCTTCCTGAGTTGTCCCCTCTTGTATGAGCAGAGAAATATAATTGGAAACCATTTGTGCTAAATTTGGTTATTCATTTCTCTTTCGGCGCTAATATTGTTTTACCATAAGTAGTTATGTGTATTTTGGAAAAATAGTGAAAAATCGGACACCCACTACCTCTATTCACTCATGGGAGTTTTTAGAAAATATGAAGAAGTTGTCTTATCATTGTAGTATACCCTGAAATAAATGAGAAGTTTTCTTGCTAATTGCACTTCTTTGATGTTTGAAATAAAAAAAACAAGTGAATATATGTGGCCAAGTATCATGTTATAAAAAATGTAGAAGGAATTTATAAACTCTTGGTTAATAGAAAAGTTATTGAATAAAAGCTTTTCCATTTGCTTTATAACAAGGTTAACTGGGTTACTCAGATGACATAGACTGCCTTTGTTTGACATCCATTTGTGGTTGATGACATCATCTGCTGTTGCACTGGCAGACCTTTTTGAATAGCTCTAGACAAGTACTATTCAACAAGCTATTCAGCCTTTTGATTGGTTTTGGTCAATTTTGGAAATACTCCCTCTTTAAAAATAACATAATACAATAATAATTAAATATTTTAATTTTAAATTTATATATAATTAATATAATTACACTATTAATATTATCTTAACTTTAATAGGCTGCTACACTTTTCTTGCAAAAATATTTATTTTACATACATTTTATTTTAAATAATTAATTTATAATAACCACAGTTGTTGATCAGCTACTAAAATTTGAAAATCCTAATTTAAAAAATACACTTGTGCCTATGGACTCTTTGTAAAATATACAATCATGCAGTATTGTAGTTATTATAAAATTCTACTAACTAGTAATAGTACTGTAACACTTTCACTCCTGTTGCAAGTAGTAGTAACTTTATTAAGCAGAAGTAGTAACTTTATTAAGCAGAAGTAGTAATGAGTACTTGTTGTAGTGATGCTAGAACTAACTTGCTGCTATGTCTAATTTTTGCACTTCAGAGAGTGAGATTTGAAAATTTTCCGCTGCGCGTGCACCCCCCTCCCACCCGACTTTCTGCCTCCCCACTCAATTTTTCTAACCTACGCCCCTGAAAAGGCAACTTATGCATTGATGAACGGTGAGTGTTCCTGAGAAATAGTAATGAATAGAATGAGTCCCAAATTTTATTAGCTCAAGATTTTTATTGCAGCTCAAGACATTTCGACTAAGTTCAAACTTGCCATTTCTTCACTAGAACTACACAGTTCGGAAAATAAACAGATAATCAGATAAAGATTAGCGGCGCAATGTGCGTTTGCAGAAAAGGGTACTTTTCTTTTGTGTGGATGGTAGCAAAATGTGACTTCGCTTTTCGGAATTCCCAACTGTGCCGTGGTTATGGTAATTTACAATCAATGAGCTATTGACTTTAATTTTTATTTTAAGTTTTAGTAGAACAAACCCATAATGCTAATTAGTAGTAGTTTGGAAGGTTAAGAAATAATTATTTTATTTTAATTTGTTGTTTCAGCACTATGAAAATTCATATGGAACTTCTGCACAGTAGAATGTGAACCCATTGATATAAAATAAATTAATGTAAATTTCTAAATTAATATAATGTCAATGTGATAAGTATTGTTATATACAATACACATGGTATTTTTATTTAATTGGTATTTGATTTGTTGTGATAATGATTATTGTTATTGTCTAACACAGTTGATATATTAATATTGTTTATTATTGATCAATTTTATTAAAGATGGGCGATTTTATATTAGGTCGACATGTCTTTATACTGGCTCGATCTGTTCGGTGATTTCCATTCCGCTGTTCGGTGGTTCGGTGTTTTTCCGGCACCGCTAGACAGATGGTGCAAAATTATTCATTCTTTCAGTTCCTTGTAATTTAAACTCTTCCAATTAAATGGGTCTGGCAACAAAACTGTTTGTGGAGATTGTGGTCAGTAGATATTCAATAAGAATCACAAGTTCACATAATGCCAGTGTTTGCACAGCAAGGAGAATTACAGCTAGAGGGAAGGAGGAAGTACATAGATCTACTAACAACAATAGCAGTGATTATGGGTACTTACAATTATTATACAGCAAATAACAAGCATTCCAGATGGTAGGGCGACTCTAGATTTTGAACCCAGTCAAACTTTTTAGGAAATATAGTGGTGAGACGGACATTCACGCATATGCTCATGTATCTATTGACATTAATAGCCTTGACCCTTACCAATCAGACACTTACTGCATGCTCTTGTGGATATACTTGGACTTGTCGTATGCAGTTACTCCTGTACCTGTCACCGGAAATTTCATGTTATGGCTCAGTTATTGCTTGGACTACAATAAAGACAAGACACATCTGGAGTTGTCTTTTCTAGAATAGCATATTTTCAGTTCTTGGTCTCATTGGACTTTGAGGCCTGAAGTTACTAAACTAGCACAGACCATAGCCATGAGACTATTAATACTATAAGTAATAACTCAGACCTTGTGGGTCGTACACGCAATACAACCTACCACATAATCACTGGTCAGTTTACGTGATTGGAAGCAGGTCTAGCTCTCCACTCCTAGACCCTTTTCTCACCCGTACTATCATTGGTATCCGTTCGTCGCATTACAATGCTACAATACACTACACTGCAACACGGCAATATTAGTCTTGGTATCTTTACGAGTATCTCTTGTCACATGAAAAAGGTGGTCGGCATTTTCCTGACAACTCATCATGAGTTTTACAATGCTATACTCAATATATAATAGTTGGCAGGTAAGGGGAGAAAACTCCATCATATCAAATTGTAGGATTTGCTAATGCAATGACCTAAAGCAAAGTTACTGTTCTATTAAAGGTAGTGCATGTAGAATGAGTAGCTGTAGGATACATGCCCAGTAGTAGAAATGTACATGTACATACTAGAACCAGCTAAATTATTCTATATCGGAAGTAGCCTATATTTGGCTATGCTATGTGCACATGCAGGAAAGCAGACGTACACTTACACGTGGTGTACAATCAGTCTGGGAGGTGCAGGTGGTTAGTGTTTGAAGTTATCAGCAATAACTCAAAGTTCTAGCTATACCAATGGCTACAAAGATTCTGCGCCAAAGGAAGGTCATCTAGTATGCCATACTACAAAACTCATTTTGTTCAATATGGGTAACATACTACATGTGCATTGTATAACATTGATATCATGCCAGCTACAAATAATATATAAACTATCACATACTGACTTGTAACTGAAAAATAATAGTTTCCGATTAACTTGTTGATACATTTAAACTCATAAATAGAAATTTCTATGTGGGAGATACCATTCATCTATCAGAATCAGAGAAAGTTGTGATACATCTAGTGTTGAAGTGCCATTTGATTGAAAGCAATAGTAATAGTAACATTGCACATTATAAGATATTTTTCAACATGTGGCTTATAGGAATATACATGTACATGCATAATGTATAAAATATTATAAGAATAGATGAAATTGATGATGCTTGTTTATTTAATTCATTTTACTACTATGTAGTTTCGTACTTGTAAGTACTCATCAGAGCACTTTACCTGACGATACAAATTTCAATATTTATTGTACATGTACATATACATGTACATATACATATACATGTACATGTATATGTATATGTACATGTATATGTATATGTATATGTACATTGAACATGTATATGTATATGCACATGTAATGTACATTGCAGAAAGTTACAACCTGTACATACGTGTACATGTTACAACATTTAGTACACCATACATGTAAGTTGTATACTACACTAAAATAGTTTGCACAGGCAATAAAATGTATCTATCATGTGCAATACACAGTTTATGACATGCCTATTTATAATACGATATGAGGCCTCATGTGACTTCTGGCAGTAAATATAGTTTCTATGACTGTTAGACTGTCACAGACTTTCCTGATATTTCATGATGATTGTGTTAAAGATTTATTAATACATACATTTGGTTCACTAAACAATAAATGTGTACAATTTCCTAATAACTCTTTTCATTGGCTGCCGGTAGGAGGAAGTGAATTGGAACACTTTCTATATAAATAGTGTGCACATGTACAGCCAGCAGATCAGCTGACAGAGCTTAGACAACACAGACACAAGATCTCAGTATTTAGGTAAGTATATAACATGTTGTAAATCGCAGCAGAAGATGCTTCAGATAATTTATGTACATGTATATGATGTCTATTTCATAGGATTTTTCTGTGTTGTTGTTGGGGCTTGTCTTGATAATTCAAACCCTAATATTAGTGATATCATTCATGGGTAAAGCTGATTAGTTTTGTAATTCCTAAAACAGACTAGACTGTCAAAGATGTATCAGTTGTTAAAGATGCATAAGTCAGTAGCTACTTACATTGTAGCTACTGATGCATGGGTGTTATACATGTAGACGTGCATTAGTGCTGCACATTGCAATATTGTATCATTTTTATTGTAAAATATACATGCATTTGGGCCACATGTGTATTTGTATGTGGGAAATAACTTCAAGTATATGTATGATATATACAGTACATGAATGTCTATGATTTCTGTATACTCTATAATCTGTATTAGCTGGTTTAAGATGTCATTTATGTGCATAAAACTTTAAAGTTATACTTCCACTTTAAAGTTATACTTCCACTTTAAAGTTTAATTACAACAAGCCATAAATTGGTAAAAGATTCATTGACTTAAATAATATAACTATAAAATAGAATAATATAAATTTTGTTTCCATTGAATATAAAGTTGACCTACTGGTTTGTAGGATTAAGGGCTATTGTGAAGATGCTGAGGTTATTGTTCATAATGTTTACCTGTTGGTTTGTGTGCGTAAGCTCCTATTATTTGGAGAAGTCAGATGGAGACGCCTCTGCTAACCCCCTAAATTTGACACAGGAGGAGGTTAAGGAAATGATTAAAGAAGTCGAGGATTCACTGGTAATAACTGATATTATTGTTATTTTGTCTAATCTAGAAATACTGATATATTAAATGTATATCCATTAAAGCAGCACATTGTAAGAGGCTATCATATACAAACGTACATAGTTTAGGGCAGATGGCAATGCAAAATTACAATATTTTCTCTAAACCACATTTTCATCTTTTATCTTTGCGAACGGCCAGGATTGGGAGCAAGATGGCATATATTATATAAAAAAATGCTACTTTACAATTACAGGTTATCACAATAGCAACCAAGTTCAGTGATGAAACACAATTTGAATAATATGCCTTGAAAAGTACAATGTAAATAGAAATTACTCCAGTCCTGTATTTATTATACTATAACATGCCAATTAATATATTAATACATGACGTACATCTACTGATTTATAGAATTATTTTTGCAATATGAACTTTTTCAGAATCACTACGAAGACTTAATTGGTGGTTCAATTGGTGATCACATTCGGGCAAAGAGAAGTGGAGATAACAGCCATTGGTGTTGTAAAATAAACACAACAACAACCGAACAAAGACAAGTGGTAAGACAACTTTTATGTGCTCCATATGGTACAGTAGCAGTATGCATAGTAAACATAGTAAGCATAGTAAAGAGAACACTGTCATGGGCCTCATCTAATACGCGCTCTCTCTCCCACCCCGCTCCCCCCCTCTCTTTCCGTATATATTATTATGACTTGTTGTGAAAGCTACTCAAAAGTCTATAGTATTTACCTGCTAATGAAAACGCCTTAATACAATATATAATACTTACCTACATTCTTGTAAGACTAGAGTTTTGTGATTTTGCAACGTAGGTGAAAGCCAAGACTGTTAGAAGGACATTAAATGCTGGACAGACGTATAGCTGTGGTCTATTTGGGTGGTATAGTTGCGTGTGCCATACTACAAGAGTATAGTAAGTATTGGAATATTATTTCCAAGTTGAGGTAACAAAAGGGAAATATTTCTTGTATGCTTGCCTCAAAACAAGTTCTGTTTTTCTTTGGATCTACATGTATATTATCACTGTGCTAAATTTATGCAGATTTCTGTTGTTTTCTAATATTTAGAATGTGAAGCTTGCAATAGTGAATGTGTTTAGTCACTACAACATTCATTCATCTGCATTCATTGAATAATACGTTCAATGCAAGAGAGAACACTCAACAAAAGTGAGAGAAATAATCGTTTGATGTCTGATTGTAATTCCCAACTATAACTACATGTATATGTAACGAATATTTGTCAGTTTCGAGTACCTTGCTAATCACACATCCTGTGGGTTATATGATTTCCTATAAACATAAAAGTGTGAGTGTGAATGTACTTGTTTCAGCACTTTGATAGAGTACTATATGGATACTTACTATGAGACCGTACCTTATGGAATTCAGTGTACAGAACCTGTCTGCTGCAACAGCTATTTTCACGTTCAACATCTCCATAATTGTGTGTGTGAGTAGCGTATAGTTTCTCATCTACCTGTTTGCCGCAAAATATCTAAATCAAGCTATATAATAGGAATAAAAACATAAAACAATTGCTTCATAGAAAAGGTAAGTTACAATTTGACTTACCATTATGTGCATAATCCTACTTACATGTACACCTTATACCGTCCATCTTCACTTTCCAAGCAGGTTCTCCAATCCATGATACTATAACATAGTATATGCTACTTGTCAGCTGACCAGCTGGCATCAGCTGTAGTAGTTTATTACTGCTAGTACAATATTGGATGTTGTGTTTTTCAGCTTTGGCACAGCTAACTGAACTGGTTACACTTGCAAATGAAAACGCAGATGCACGGGAATTCCTCTCTCGACTTTTGGGTTTACTGAACTAAAGCAGCATTATTCTGCTGATGCCTATGCACTGATATGGAGGAAGTACATGTGTATTACAATGCAGATGTCTTCAAAGCTGTGAAATTTAAAGTACTAACAGCAGTACCAGTATATTAAACGAAGTTTTGCACCACACACTTTGTTCCATAATTTTGTAATAAATATCAAGATAATATTTTTAGCTTTTACAATTGTACGGTGCTCTAATTGAGTGCTAATTGAGTACTATAATTCTCATCTAAGAGTGTATTACTCTATAACAATTATAAATAGTAGTATTTTAGTATAACAGAAAGGCACCGATCTTACTATTTCAGTTCAACTAAACTGATTAGCAATTCATTTTTCAACATGTTCATATTGATTTAATAAATGTACACAATTACTAGACCGATTTATTGATTATTGGAACACTAATCCTCGTGCTCCTAGTATCCTCGTGCTCCTAGTATCCTCGTGCTCCTATCATGTGATCTATGAACTATCTATTAACTGCAAAGTATCAATCGTAATGTCAACGTTGTTGACTGGTTGATCGGAGTAACCTTAGGGCTGTGGCTTGAGTGAAGAGCACATTATATTGAGTTGCACATTTGCATTTACAGTGCACAAGACTAGCTTATAATTATAATTATCCTAATAGTTTAACTGAAGTTATCTTCTCTTTGAGAAAAGCATAAGTAGAGGATATGCAAGGTGGAATACTGTCTTATAAGCTTGTAGCAATAATATGCCAAGATAAAGCAATATGTGTCACCCATACTGCCATGTGCCCTGACATGTTGACTATGTCCTAATCCTGCATCTATACCAATTATATAGAATCATCGACTCGATTCGCTATCGCTCAGGTTGTCCTGATCAAACCAATCATGACACTAATCCTATATAAATGTAGATATTGTATAGTAATTCATTGCACACTGAAAACCTAGCTCATCCTGTGCATAATGCAATTACAAAATATGTTCTTATACATGTACCTTGTATCTATGATCAGTATTACATAATTATGTGTCTGAAAGGACAGAACTTGCACTTGGAGCGGTTGTAGTAGTCGATTCACCTATTGCTGCTGACAGGCAACTTCACTATCGTCACCTGTGTAGTCAGGATTAAACATGGTCTACAAAAAAAACACAATTGAATAAAATACGAAATGAATACAATAATACACAATACACCGGAGTAGTGACTAGGCATTCACCTTGGACGATCCCGTGAATTCTGCGTATTGTGCAATTCTGCAAATATACGTAAGATAAGAACAGTGTTAGCGAGGAGAGACAGAAAAATATAAACAGTGTATAGGGACATATTGTATAAGATACAATCAAGAACTTTGACATATGAAACGTATTTGAGAAGAATACGTCATGTGAGTGGCACCATATACTTATACTTACTAAACTTGGACCCAACGTGGTTTAGCCGTTAGTTGACCTGAAAAGAGAAAAACACCACATGGTAGTACGGTATAAAAATGGGGGGCATGTGTGATATTAAATGACATTGTCTGCAAATAAACACATTCGAACCAAATGCACAGTAAATGCAACTATACAGGAGTAGTTATTTTAGGCATTCACCTTTGGTCATTCTGTGAATTCTGCTTAGCTCAATTGATCTGCAAATGTCCAGAAGAGACTCTTGTCCCCTTGTCTCCATGCTATCTGTATCCCATAATTATGATGCCATTCTCTCTCATCTTTGAGATTTCCACTCATTCTTATTTCACTTCACTGTACTGTGCTTGTTCTATCTATACAATCTACATGCAAGGGTAGCTAACACAACCAATAACATACACCTTGATACATGGAAATGGACAATAATTCTCTTCTCTTCAAATCACCAGCAGCTCTTCATCTGTCCATCTCTCCTGCATCTGTAGATCTTCCTCCAAGTTCTGCTCCATGATATGCTACAACAACTATGATATGTAGCACTTACCTTCAGCCATCTTGTTCTGTATGTGTTCTATCCATATCATCATTTACTCCTGTTTATCTGCATGGATATACCTCTATTACTCCTGTACATCTACATGGATATACCTCTATTACGTCTGTAGATCTTGCTTTAAGTAAATGGCGTACTACATGTAAATGTACAAAGTATTTACTACTTACCTTTCACCTGGTATCTCTATTATACAGTTCTTCCTGGTCCAAATCTGAGTCCTCCATTCAATTTTCTCCACATACTCCGTATCCACATACTACGTATCCACATACTACGTATCCACATACTCCGTATCCACATATTACGTATCCACATACTCCGTATCCACATACTACGTATCCACATACTCCGTATCCACATAGTACGTATCCACATAGTACGTATCCACATACTACGTATCCACATACTACGTATCCACATACTCCGTATCCACATGCTACGTATCCACATGCTACGTATCCACATATTACGTATCCACATATTACGTATCCACATACTCCGTATCCACATACTCCGTATCCACATAGTACGTATCCACATACTACGTATCCACATACTACGTATCCACATGCTACGTATCCACATGCTACGTATCCACATACTCCGTATCCACATACTACGTATCTACGTTCTTCTCTCACTAATCAACGTCTATCTACTGCATACTTGTTCCTCAGTGCAGCAATTAGTGATTAAAGTTACCAATGACTACAATATTACAAGTCATGACAAAAATCTTGTTTTGCAGCTTCAAAAAACACAAGTTATGTAGCCTGGAGGTTTCTGGCAAGGTGTAGCATTTCAGTATAAAATATTAAAATATCAACTTTATATATTGTATATCATGCAGTACTGTAACGAGGGAAGTGCTCCAATACCACTCTGCATCAGAAAACAGCAATGGTCTATAATTACGGCATGAGTTTTCATTTGGGAGTTCATAGTAGAGATTTCAAGTTGTGTCTTTCAAATGCACATGCAGAAGAACACCCAAATGCTCTACAAAATTACTGCGTTCTGTCCAAAGTGTGCAATTACCCCAAACCCCAAACCCGTACAATTACCATACATGTATATTCGTATTCTGCCCAAAGGCTCATCAGGATAACAAAAGCTAGCATCTGTAACCATGAAAACGGTTATTAACCGATTTCAAATCTCGCTATTCTTATGACGATATCATTCATTTTCACTTCTGTATACGGTCAATCGTCAGATTCGATTAGTACTGTTTTGTGGTAATAGTGGAGAAATTAAACTACTTTTCACCGACAATGAAAAGTATTGTTCTTTCACCATAAACAAAGTGATCATAGTCCACTGTAGTTGTAGTTCATTACTACAGTGACAGATCAATAGAAATACACTGACTGACAAGTAATTCATAAGTTTTACAGGCATTATAATAGTATAATATCCTACAATAAAATGATATAAGATCATACATGCAATGTAGATCCTAGTAGAGATCAACTTCATTCTCTTGAATATTCCATATTTAAAGGAATTTGAATTATTCATTAGTCTCATACTAAAGTATCTGAAATAGTGTCTTTATTAGTTTGGCTGCATGCCATAACTTAAACACCTAGTCTATAATATTTACAACTAAATTATTGTTATAGTACTGGATGGCTGCCCATTATATCTGTGTACAATATACATATATATACATGCTAAATGTATGTGCATGTTCATACAATATGCAAGCTACATGCTAGGACTACAAACATCGTAAATTTCAATAAAAATTTGTTTGACATACTGCATACTGCGGAGCTACTTCATTGTTTGTTGGCACAAGGAGTAAGAGAGAAGGAGGCTCGTCCATGAGAATTTTGTGTTCGATGCGCTCCTCGGTTTAAAAATATGAGCACATGAGTCGCTGGCATTAAGCGAGTAGACAACTCCGTTGAATCGTGATGCGCTTCTTCATTGCTAAACAGGTATAAAAGCAATGCACATGTGCACGGCTCTGGTGCTTAATACGTCACAGCTATAACATCCAATCAAAATCATTTCTATGGAGAGATAAACATTATTGTTTATTGACATAGCCTATAGTTTGAGCACTATTTTCATTTAGTGTGGGCATGTTGTAGGGCCCACAAACTAGCCTACCAACTAAAATGGTGTCTGAACTATACACCATAAATCAAATGAAGTATATGGAGTCCTGATGTTGGAGAAACGTGTTCCACAAATTTGCTCGTTTTAACCGCGATTTCTACGTTTGTACATTTTTTTGATTATGAAAGAGCAAAGTTTAAATTTGTATTTTAACTTAACCAATTGCAGCAAGTTTGAATCTATCAGGATTATTTTTGCTTAATTTGTTGAGCATGTTGGTATTTGCAAAAAGTGTCATTTTATTTTGAGATACGCAATTTTCTTCAAATCTGGCGAACTTACTTGCCTATATCCATCGTATCTCATTGAAATATGTAGTTTGTTTATAGTCAGCCTGTTCATTAGAGTGTTACCAATTATTGACATCGATTATATTTCAATGTTAGCTGATGTGTGAATTTTACTTTTTTAAAAATATTCATCATCTTTTCTTCTTACTTTACCAAGTACCCGAGGCGCGCATCGAACACCGGAAGCCCATTGTAACATATACGCAGGTTTTCATGGACGAGCCTCCTTCTCTCTCTTACTCCTTGGTTGGCATGTCTCTAATAGGCAATGTGTATTGCCAGTTTACAAGTGGCCTTGATTAATATTCGGCCAGTAACCAAATCTGGTTGCTAATCAACCACATGTATATTATAATTTGAGTCGCTGTGTCTAATATTAGCCAATCACAACAACGCTCCGTGATGCCAATGACTGAATAGACCAACATGTTGGTCATTGCTTAGGCGAACAAACGACGCTCCGATTTGCTTCAAAATGAGGCTCAGTTGTCCGAAAGCAACAATCGGCCTCTTGTGTAGCCGTGACTTGAGCTGTAGACTCTTCCAAGTTTTTCATGATACATTTATATTACATTGTATATCTCTGTCACTAAACTGACTGAACGTGTATTCAGTGAATCAACCATATAATTATAATAATACCAACTCTTATATTTTTGTTGACTCCTTATATTTCGATGTATATCCATACATCATCATCAGAGGAATGAAATTTAGGAAATTTAAGGTTACTTATATACTGGATAAATACTTCAAAGAGAAAAAAGCTAAAAGGGTATATTAGGTATATTAGGTTAAGAGAAGAAAGCTTAAACTACTTATATAATAGAATTACAGAGATGCCAGTATCAAATCTATACATCAAAGGGTACTAATAGATATAATTATGTATTGTAATGGTTTCTGTGATTTGGTGCGGTCGTCCTTGGACGACTATCGACCCAGAAATGAAGTGCCTATGAGTGGTAATAGGACTTCGCATTACATGAAAGATCGGGCGGTCTCAGTAGCCCAAATACTACCAAAGACGACCCATCTGATCTCAAGTCCGACCTTCAGACTATACAATGAAAGAGAGTAATTCAACCTAGTAGGCGGTTCGCAAAGCGAATGACCTAGTAAAAGGAAGAGAAAGTCCCTGTATCAAGTATAGATGTGTCTTTATTGAAAGCCAAGTGTAGACTGAGACAATGAACAGTAAAACAGTGCCCTTTATATAGTATAAGGACTTCCGGCCGACGTGACGTCGGGAAAAGACGACGTGTGGTCGTCCGGAAGTTGCGCAACAAGATGGCCGCCGGAAGCCCGACGGCCGACCCAAAATAGGTCGGGTTCTACAAAAGTTGCTTATAATGGTCCAATTCATGTACAAAATGAATATCAATGGATTCTGAGAGGTCGGGCCTCTGTACATGGGTATAAAAGGCATTAAAAGACTTAGAAATAATCATACAATCATATATAACAATATAAGAGTAAAGTACAAGCAGATATATACATGTATGCACGCAATAATGAGTGTCAGATGTAAGATACGACTGGGCGTACCATCACATAGCCCCCTCACACTAGGTCATGGGTGTCTCTAGTGTCAAGTTAAGAAGGGTACGGTACAGTGTAGATTCTCTGGATACTATATCCAAGTCTGCTTGTACAAGCTGGAGTTGTCGGGGGTGGTTTAGATGCTGGTTGGCTAGTTCACGAAGAGCTATTTCTCGAGCATAGAGAGGTTCCAGATGTTGGCGTAGAGTGTCCCCCACCTGTTGACGGCTGGCAAGGTAGTGAATCCGTGGCTTGAGTTCAGCAAGTTGTTGCATGAACGACGGATCCGGAGATGCAGGACGTGTGGCATTCGGCTGAGTTAGTACAGGAGATGCAGGAGGTGGGGACTGGACGGCAGGAGAGTCTGGAGTGGCTCGGAGTAGGTCCCTGGCAGGTGTATAAGGAGAGCGGTGCGGTGAGACCTCTAGTGTGGGCCTGGACTGCAGTGGCTCGATCAGTAGAGTCGGAGAAGCTGTACAAGAAGCTGCACATGAGACCTTGGGTGGAGAGCCTTCGTAGAGAGGGCCTGACTGAGGAGCAGGCATACTCTTCCTTGGAGCAGGCCTTGTCTTCCAAGAGGGTAGACGTCCGCGTCGGCCAGGGGGGCCGACACTTACTGCGGAGGTACTAGCAGGAGGTCGCCAGGGAGAAGGTCCAGCAGGAGTGGTAGGCGACGAGGAAGAGGAGGAGGTAGCATCAGAAGGTGCGGAGTCGGGGGTCTGTTCTGGAGATGGGCTGTGCCGTCTCTTGGGAGGTCGCTTCCTTGTGGAGGAGGAGCTAGGCAAATAGACTGGTTTATTTGTCCCCGACTGTCCGTCCATAGTAGGACGACATGGTAGAAATGGTGGGGGATCCTTTACGCCCCACCATTCCATGAGGGCCCCATAGCTGGGCCCGTCCGTGAGGAAGAGACGTTTCCCACAGATACTGGATCTCCGACTGAAGTGATGGCCTAGAGCATCACGGCTAACTGAGCTGCGTCCGCAACGACAGTAGAAGCGGGCAAAGTGCTGCCAAATGTGAATGTTCAGTCTCTTGAGGGTGCCGGAGAAGCCACACTTTGCACATTTGAGGTTAGGTTGACTCCTTCTAGCCAAGTCGTCTCGGGCTTGTTGAGTGAAGGTACTAATCCATGGCTTAGTGGCTCCGGAATGCTGGGACGACTCTATGGGCAGCTTGTCAGTGAGTTTGTGCAGCTTAATTGTAGCTAACTTCAGGGTAGAGGTAACAGGAGGTGGAGTGGGTGGAGGCGTGCCGTCTGGCGTGAGCGTCTTCCGTAGAGGAGATGCATCTACAACACATAATTCATCTGATGTGTATCCTCCGCCTTCTAACTCATGCTCTTTCCTGTGAGAATGTTCAGGGGAATTCTCCTCTGTCCCGACTGGTCTATGCCGAGTGGGGAGGGAGAGAGAATTCATGCCTGACAGTCCCACAGGTGTGGATTGTTCCTCTAATTCTGATTCGTCCTCTACTGGTAACACTGAGATTTGCTTACCTTCAGCTGTGAAAACAGGCTGGTTGGAGTGATCCATGCTAGAAGGAGTAGCCGTCTCGTCTGCACGAGAATGAGAAAGGATACGAGTGCTGCTATTAGCTTCACCAGTGGCACGAGGAGTGCAGAAGTTGCCACATGTAGGGATACATGTGCTTCGGTGAAGTGTTGGACGAGAAAGGACTACTCGTCTGTGAGCTGTCGTATTTATACTAGCCGAGGGATGAGCAATTGGCTCAATTGTAGGCAATGCCTCAGGCACATTTTCTTTGTTCGACTCGTCAAATAAGCGCGGGAACACGGCAATAGTTGCCTTCGATTGCTTCTTATCCGCTTTAGGGGACTTCGAGAGTTCGGCAATCTGTATTTTCGGCTGAAACTGTTCGGCAATGCTAGATTCCGTACAAGAGCGTTTTGCTTCGTGTACTTGAACTGCTGGCAGTATAGACTGTATCTCCGTCGTTGGGATTATGTCTTGAGGTTCGGCTACGCGACATTTCGCGTCCTCTGGATCAGGTCGGGCTGTTGAAACTTGAACATTCTTCGAGAGGTTCAGAGGTAGCTCTCTGGTTTGGTCCAGCACGGTTTGCTCCGTGTCGATCCTCAGGCCGCGGACTTGGACTGTAGTGTCTGGCAGTTCTACACACGATAAGTCGTCCGTCGGGGCATACTGAATTTTGGCGGGAATCAATTGCTGATTAGTGTCGGGTCTGGACGTGGCCAGATCCTGTTGATCCTTCTGAGTTGAGGATAGGTCGGGGTTACCTTGTGAGGTTTGTTCCGACGGGGCGGGACATATGAGTCGTCCTTTCAGCCTTGGGGGGTGATCTGTGGTCACTTCGGATGTGTCCGGCTTTGAGTGGAGTCGTTTCTTGCCTGGTGTTGGCCTAGTGGGTATAGGTTCATCCACTGTGACGGGTGTAGGTGACGCCGTCGGCCTGGAGTGTGATGGGCTAGTTACCCGTGGGGTTTTCTGTTTGGAGTGGCTACTCTTGACTTTAGGCTTAGTGGGTATAGGTTCTTCCACTAGGACGGGTTCTGATGTGTCCGTCGGCCTCAGTGGACGACCATTGTGGTTTGGTTCACTCTTCTTGGGTTTGGCCGCAGTAGGAATGGGTTCATCTACTGGGACGGGTTCTGATGTATCCGTCGGCCTTTGTGGACGACCAATGTGGGGTGATCCACCTTCTCCTTGCTGGGCTCCAGTAGGAATGGGTTCGTCTACTGGGACGGGTCCTGGTGTGTCCGTCGGCCTCTGTGGACGACCATTGTGGTTGAGTCCACCTTCTCCTGGGTTGTTGTCTGTGTCGGCTACAGTAGGAATGGGGTCGTCTACTGGGACGGGTTCCGGTGTGACCGTTGGTCCGTCATCCGCGTCTTGACATTTCTGTAGGAGGGTATGTAGGGCTTTCCGTAGGAGGTCGGCGGGAAGCTCTTCTTGTGGTTTTGGAGGGCTGGCCTTGTCATCCTTGTTACTCTGGAAGGCTGTTCCGGTTTCCAGGGCTTCCTCCATATTATCGGGCTGTAACCATGTGTAGTACCAGCGTAGGCCGTGGTCGTGGACTGTGAGGCAGAACTTCTCTACAGCCCATTCGTCCAAAAATGCAGGGGGTGCTCCTTCAAAGGCTGTTGCCATCAGTCTACGGATGAGAGCTGCATAGTCTCTGAGTGACGTGTGGGCTGGCTGTTCCAGTATGGACAGCTTCCATCGGGCTTCTTTGGCAGATAGTCCATATTGCTCCCTCAGTCGGGAAAATATCTCTTCGACTGATCGGGGTCGGCCGCATTCTTGTGCGGGCCCGTGTAGGGCGGCTCTAAGCCGTATGAGGCGTGCTCTGTCATTCCAGTTGCAACGCTCTGCCATAGCGGTGAAGTCTTCTATGAAGAGTTCGACGTCCTCTTGTCCGTCGTAGCTGAGTGTTTTGAGGTCCTGCTCGGCTTGGTACATCACCTGCTGGAGCAGGTTCCTTATTCGGTCCATGTCGGTAGGGTGTCGGGTAGTGAGTAAAACTGCTTTGGTTTGTTAGGCCGTGTCGGCCTAATGGTCGTACTGAGTACCGTCAATCTGTTCTGGATCCGAGGTCGGTCTTTGATTGAAGATCCGGCGTAGGTCGGGCTACATCCAGCGGAACCACGAGAATTATGGGTGCACTTTAGCGTTTGTCACCTTCTCGTATCCAAGGTTCCCGGGTCCGAGTCCTAAATCGCCGTAGAAGTATTGAAGAATGAGGTCGGTCGGTCACCCGAGGCCGAGGTCACCTTCCTTCTCTTCGTATCGTAAGAGTACGACCTTAGAATCCCACCGCTGCCACCAATGTAATGGTTTCTGTGATTTGGTGCGGTCGTCCTTGGACGACTATCGACCCAGAAATGAAGTGCCTATGAGTGGTAATAGGACTTCGCATTACATGAAAGATCGGGCGGTCTCAGTAGCCCAAATACTACCAAAGACGACCCATCTGATCTCAAGTCCGACCTTCAGACTATACAATGAAAGAGAGTAATTCAACCTAGTAGGCGGTTCGCAAAGCGAATGACCTAGTAAAAGGAAGAGAAAGTCCCTGTATCAAGTATAGATGTGTCTTTATTGAAAGCCAAGTGTAGACTGAGACAATGAACAGTAAAACAGTGCCCTTTATATAGTATAAGGACTTCCGGCCGACGTGACGTCGGGAAAAGACGACGTGTGGTCGTCCGGAAGTTGCGCAACAAGATGGCCGCCGGAAGCCCGACGGCCGACCCAAAATAGGTCGGGTTCTACAAAAGTTGCTTATAATGGTCCAATTCATGTACAAAATGAATATCAATGGATTCTGAGAGGTCGGGCCTCTGTACATGGGTATAAAAGGCATTAAAAGACTTAGAAATAATCATACAATCATATATAACAATATAAGAGTAAAGTACAAGCAGATATATACATGTATGCACGCAATAATGAGTGTCAGATGTAAGATACGACTGGGCGTACCATCACAGTATTATAGGTTAAAGTTTCTTCAAATAATTACTATAATTTACTATAATTACTTATTTACAAACTACTGTATATGTATAATTACAGGTGAAAAATCTATCTTCTATGTATGGCTTAGTTGATGTTAGTTACAAAATAGTTTTAGTGGATAAGATTGTCCTTGTATATTTAATTTTGGTTTGTGCTGTCTGATGTGTAATGCTTCTAATATTTTTTTTCTAATATTGTTTTTGATTCTGTTCCTGCTTAGTATTGTTAGATTTCCTTCAGTGATATTGCCATGTCCTTCTTTGATGCTGTGTTGTACAACTGCCGATTGTCCTGTTTTTGCATCTTTGTGTTCTTTGATTCACTCTAACCTTCTAGCAGTTTCTCCAATATATTCTTTTCTACAATTAATATCTGAGCGAGCAATTCTGTAAACAACATTATTCTCATGGTATTTACTTGTTTTGTGTTTTATGTTAAAATATTCGCTTAATCTGTATATTACTCGTGTGTTAATTTTATTTTTGAGTATGTCTCTATATTTTCTGTGCATTGCTTTCAGTATGTTATCTCCTTTGTCTCCTTTATATGGTATTTTTAGCACTGCTCTCGGTGTTTGGTCATCAGGTTGTTCTTTATTATTAATGCCTAGTTCCACTTGTTTGATCGTTTCTTTTATAATGTTTTTTGTTTATTTGTGTTTATTTTCAAAAATGTTTTTTATCTGCTCAAGTTCATTCTTACGATGTGTGTTATTGGAACATGTTGCCATTGCTCTGTGTATTATGGTTTTTAATGTGGATATTTTCCACCTATACCCAAATAAAATTCACTCATAAACTAGAAGCCGACAGTAAACTGCAATTTTTAGACATACAAATTATCAGAAGCAATAACAAATTAGAAACAACAGTATATAGGAGACCTACAAACACCGAAACATACATACAATGGCACGAATTTGCACCTTTGTAGGTGAAAAAAGCAATTGGTTGATCAGATAACTCCTAATTAAAGTGCTATAATATTATGCTGTTTTAGCATATCGGTGCAAATAGGTGCTATAGTCCTAAATCTATCAATGTACAAGTATTTTGTAGCATGTAACAGATTCCTGGCAACTATCTCACCCGCAATGCCTACACCATAGAGGTGACTCTATGACCTGCTGTAATGGATTTCAGCAAGGATAGTCTCCCTCCATGTCCCTCGACAACTCCCTAGAGTTGTATGGACACTTCGGCAACGGCTCCCGTGTAAGTATTATTGTAATTGCATACCTATGTACTTGAACAGCAGAACTCCAGTATTCTTGGTAGCGTAATCAGAGTATATTTAATGTTCCAGCAAAAAGGTATAAGAGTATAAAATACAGCAGTGTATAGAAGACTGATAAGTAGTTAGAATTGCACGCCTTATATACTAAAGGTTTGATTGTAGACGAACCTATAAGAAAAAGAAGTGTCTCCAACGGATGGCCGGAGGCCAATCATAAAAAGGATTGCACCATAACGGCAGTTAATGAATAATAGTGATGAAATATTAGCCGTCGGAAGTACTTAATTAATACAAGATTGCGAAATAGACCATGCCGTGTAATTATAATACTCCGTGTCAGCAAGAGGAGTTGTGTGCTCATTACTATGTATGACGATAAAATATAATATATATAAAAAGAAACTAATTGCCTTGATTGCTACCGTTTTACAAATCGTGAATTATATAATAGGTATATGATACTAGATGAGAGGTAATTGCTAATAATATGTATGTCCACAACACTGCACAACAAAAAGAAATTATCCAACCCATCTTTTGGATAGATGGTTTGTTTACCTTGGGGTTTAGGTTTCCTAACATGTACATGTTGGGAAAGGAAATACTGCACAACATGAAGTTGTGGAATTGATGGAAGTTGGAGCATTTTACTACCAAACATGCTACAAGTAAGTCTGCTTTAATATCTCTTGTCTAGATGTTATGACATGACAAACAAATACCATAATATAGTCATCCAAAATCACAGATGTGTATTATAGAAAGAAATAATGCCAAATAAACCAAATACCATAGTAATTAAAAATTATCACATAACGATACCACTGAGATACTTACAACAATATATAAATCTACCCACATGATGTTGTATAATATAATTTATTATGATACAATCATATTGTTGTGTAATTGTGTAATAAAGTTTAGCTCCATGTGGAAATGTGGCATATAACTAGTAGGCCTGTTTATAATCTACAAGAGATGAGAATCAGGTTTGGAAATTGAAACAGCTGATGAGGAGTTATAGAAAATTCCTGAGAAAAACAGTTGACCTCCAAAATAACATTAATGTATAATTATACAATGTACTACATGTATGTACTTCTACAGTGTGGTAAGCTGTCAGTGTATAGCATGTTTGACTTTGCGTAGCTGTTAAAGTCATAAAAGAAAGAAGCTACATATTATTGCAAATAAATAAAATACATAATAACTTGAGCTGAAGGAGATAAGAGTACACACTCTATAGTCTGCAGACTAGGAGAAATCTATCAGAAGCATTTCAGCATTTGATGGTTGATTCGAAGGATCAGGAGGGATTCTAGGTGGTGCTGGAGCTAGCCTAGACTGTTGAGGTGGGGGTGCTGGGGGTAGCCTAGACTGTTGAGGTGGGGGTGCTGGGGGTAGCCTAGACTGTCGAGATGGTGGTGCTGGAGCTAGCCTACACTGTTGAGGTGGGGGTGCTGGGGGTAACCAAAGCTGTTGAGATGGTGATGCTGGAGCTAGCCTAGACTGTTGAGACGGTGGTGCTGGGGGCTGCCTTGAGGGACGTAAAGTATTGGAATTGGAAGCTCCGGCCAGCTGCTGTTGAGACGGTATTTCTGATTTTTTTGTGATGAGAGATTTCATGGTCTGCAGCTCTGTCTCCAAAGCATTACCACTACAGAAGAGTGACATTATAGTAATATCACAATGGTGTACAATGTACTATTGAAAACTAACAACACTGCAAAAACAACTTAGCAGTTTGTTGTAAGAGTTATCCTCTCAATGTCTATATTCACATTTGGATGACAACTCCAAAGTCTAAAATGTACAAAAATTCTTATCATTATCCACAGTAATACAGATTGCTAGTGTTGTGGACAATTGGGTGATAGCCAATAAAATTACCATAGAACGCTTTTACTAACTTATATTGGAGTTGTCTCCTTGAGTATCCTTCAATTCGGTAGACAACTCCAATGTGTACATCTGCTGCTATGTGATCATGTGGTAGGTCAAGCATAAAAGCCCGACAAACCCACCATGAATATGCAAGCACCTGTGATAGTACGACACTAAGTAGAACAAGTACCTGGCATGTCTGACAGAAGAGACCCACTGAGCATGCTCCGCAGAGTTACTGCACAGAAAGGTGAAAGTCGTATCAAACAGTAATCCTGGACTCACTGCAAGTGATACAATAAATAAAGGTGTGACCAATGTACCTCATGGTATGTGATAGCAAATGGATGGCCTTGTTTATAAGTACACCTCCTATTACTGCTCTATTTGATTTCATCATCATACGCATCACTATCCTAAAAGTTGTCTTCCCTTAACCTTGACCCAATAACATTCACCAGCAGTCTCTAAAGGCCATAAGCTGATACTCAAACAAAGAGAGAGTGGGTTATGACAATAAAAACCGGCTTAAGTACGTTTCATAGCCATGATAGCCTATAAAAACTAACCTATGTTAAACATATTTGGCCGGTTGGATCCTGCTTTCACCGTACAGTTAGTAAGGACAATACAGTCTCCAGGCTAAAACAGAAAGATCCAAAGCAAAGAGAATGGCATGAAACATAAATAAATATCTACCAGGTTTACATACAATATAATTACAATGCTCCACCATAATATATTAGATTTCATCAGATATTAATAACAGAACGCTGCTATCACCAACATCTACATTTGCCATACAGTATACTGGTGTATACTGATGTAGATCATTGTGCATGTACTATACAATTATATAAACCACTTTACATGCACATAGATTGAACATATAAGATAATACAAGTCACTCAATATCCCTATGTTTGTGAATGGCAATGACAATGACATAATCTCTCTTATTAGGAGGTTGGCATTTGCGTGACTTGTATTACCATAGGAAAATTATGTACATCGATGTACCTGTGAACCGCTGCATAATGTTCAATAGAAACAAGACTTTGTTAGTACATGTGAACCAATGTACATACACAATGATTTATTAACTTACTTCCATATCGGTGAACACACCGTTAGGAGAGACCTTATACATTACCAGGAGGCTATTCATCAGTCTAACTAGAACCTTCCTCTCCTTTATACCTACAACCAATCACAAACAAACCGTTTTAATGCAGATTACAATTCTCCAAATAATTAAATGTTAAACTTAATAATTCATCAAAAATGTTGATTTTGAAATATAAACATAAAATAATACTCACATATGATTAAATAAAATGGCTAAAATCTATAGTAATTTCCTTTGGACCAAAAAGAGTAATGTGACATGAGACCATTTGTAGTAGTGGTGAATCCAACCATTTTATTTAATCATCAAGGATTCTATTAATACTTATTCTCAAAGTTGAATAAACTTCACAAAACACAGATACAGTTTAGCTTAGCAGCTTACCATCTTTGCTGTCGGAGATAATGTAAGACAGATGCCCTTCCATTTGAGATGTAGCAGACTTGATGTAATGACGAAGCTCTCGTTCGTTAAACCTCATTTTATTTATCTGCAAGTAGAAAGAAAAGTAGTAACTATACAATGTAGTTAGTAACAGTAATCTAATAACATTTGAGTGATCTGAACAGCTGAAGCTGTCAAGTTCGCCAGTATAAGTAAGAGTATAATTTTCATTTTTTCCATTTTGTCAACCTGTGAAATGTCGCCTTGGGATTGGGATAGATTCTGCTCAACCAAATGTTTGGGAATTTAAATAGAGAATTAATAAATAAACATAATTACATTAATAAGAAAAACAACAATAATTATTATAACAAATTAAAATTTCAAAGATAAAATTAAAATTATAAAAATTAAAACTAAACTAAAAAAGAAAATAAATAAAAAAAAAACTATCATGTTGGCTGGCAGAGCAGAGAGAGATGCAGTCATTCTACTAATACTAACCTCAGAAGTTGGATTGGGTTTGTCACAATTTTATTTTATTTGAGAAGTATTTCATAGTGTATGCCAAATTGAATAACTTTTTATTTATCTTTTTCTCTATGCTTGGGTTTTCCCTGACATAGAGTAGTCTTCACGGAAATGGATGCTCTGTGATACATCTGGATGAGTCTTACATATGTCGTCTAACTGGGTGTTATGCCTAAATGAAAATAGGTTTTTAATACGAACCATTTTCTCACTAGCTCTCAACAAACTATCGAAAATATTATTCTATTAGCTAGAGTTGTCTGTTCTATAAAGAAATTTGACCGCAACACTCGCCCAACGAAAACAGCTATTCTACTAAATCGTACTACCAGTTGGCGGATAGTCAGCAGCAAACCTCCAATGAAGTGTTTCCGAAATTGGAAAGATGGAGATATTCTTTCTTAGACTTGCACTTTGTTAGACCTATTTGCTGTTCAATTCGCAACGATTCACTCTTAGGTATACTGTGATCGGTGTAGTTTGCGTGTCCTTGTTTAAGTATGTTTAGATCCCCTATTTCATATGCATAATGTTTTAAGGTTAAGAGACATACATACATGTACATTCGATTCATTACAGTAACAGTTAGTAGTTACAGTAACTACTCATAGGCCTACATCACATTCACATGTACTGTTATTGTAGGTAACTAACTATACTATTAATTATTAATTACTATACAATACTTTACTATTTCACTTACTCTTTGCTTGTTTTGTAGGTCTACCTCTGCTAGATTGGATAATTAATTACAAACAATAGATTCACCAACATTGTTACATTCGCATTTGATATATTTATTTATTTATTAATTATTTATTTGTTATTTCTTTCATATTTATTCATCTGGATTTTATTAGTAATTTAATTAGATTTATTTATTAAAAAACATATATTTTTAATCAAGGGGTTTCCATGCTTTTGCCTCTTCCGAAGATCTCAGTGGAAAAATTCAGTTAAAAAAAATCAAATTATCGAAACCAAAAATCCTGCTAACAGTTATTCATTTGTTCTCAAGAAAAAGACAACTACCAACAAAAGCCTCAATCAGGTGACCAACCAAAATTTGTAAAAATGAGTTAAACGTGTTTTTGGGGAACACAGCAGGGAATTTTTGAGGTGTTAAATTGGAGAAAACATTTTTCTGGGTCGGTGTACAGCTAATAGCCTAGTTGCAAAATAATGACTGTACAAATAGTATGCTAAGAAACTTTTCTGTACTCTTGTACCAATCTGCATAGATGTTTTAAAGAGAACATTGTTAAATAACATTTTTAAACTTTTCTTATTTAGCTTTAGATCAACAACCCACCTTTGGCTATGACTTGAAAACAAAAAACTAATCAAATAATAGGCCTACTAGGCCTATCACAAACACTTAGGCCTACTGCTCAATAGATATCAATATGAATAATAGAATAGAGAAATTATTAGATAAAAAAGCAGTAGGCTAATACTAATTTGCAAGGTAATATTCTGCTCCAATTCGATTAGATTGATGGAATGGACCCTGACTTTTTATTTAGATGTACATGTATGTCAGGTTTAGCAAAATTGCATTCTGAGGCCAACTTTCATATTATATTAGCAGAATGAAGCGGAGGCTTACTAGAAAGTTTAGGATAAAAAAGATGACATATATAAATGTAAACCATGCCTAGAGACTTAAGCTAAGCCAAGTTGGTTATTTATTGGCTCGATTAAAAGCATAGCTCAATATAGCATAAATGAGTCCATATGCGTCATGCGTCCAACTAGCAATTGTTTCTCTAAAATGCGTCTGTGAACTCGTGCATCCTAGTTGGTCAGTGTGCCTCTATCTGCGCGACACATCAAATACCTGAGAGTTGCTCTCGACCCAAATATCATTTGGAACAAACACAATACACATGGAAAATGTAGCAGTGAAGGGAAACTCTACTCTTCTACTCTTGGTTTCATCTGGAGAAATATTCAAACCAGCTTCGAGACTATCGGAAACACTGCATACAAACAACTTGTACACCCAGTCTTAGAGTATGCTTCTGCAGCCTGGGACTCCGTGTCTGACTCGATTGCTAACCGCCTTGAAGCTGTACAGAGAAGGGCAGCACTCTTCACCTGGGGCATCAGGCAGACTGATGGAAAATTAAGCACCACAAACCTTGAAAAACTTTACCTCCAACCGCTCTCTCAGCGCGCGGTGATGGACGACTAAAGATCTTCAGTTGGTACCAGAACTCCAACAAAGCAATTATCAACAACTACATCCAGTGAATAGCTATCAATAGCTATGCAGATCCTCAAGTCCATGAATTACTACTAGTATTTAATAATTTGTAGTCGGTGAAAAGCCTAATAGTGTAGAATCATTGTATTTCACAGCAGAGCATAGGGATACATATGGCGATGTTGGTTTTACAAGTTGGCAGTAAATTATTTAGCAAACTACTGTATACTATTTTAGGCCTCCCTCCCAGTGTATCACAGAAGAGTGCGCAACCACCGGCACCATGTCGAGCCTGCCTAACACGGCAACCATACCTCCTCCTGGAAAGAGGAAGGAGATATATAAATATGACGCACCTTGGACTCTGTTTAGCATGAACTGGAGCATACGACCAGACAAAAAGTTCAGACTTGCTCTTGGAAGTTTTGTTGAGGAATACAATAACAAGGTGCGTCTCCTACTCTAATGGTTTATCTGTGTCCATCTGTGTCCACCTGTGTCCATCTGTGTCCACCTGTGTCCATCTGGTGGCTATCTACTACCTTAACTGGATACAACATAGGCCTATAATAGACCTATGTAGGTTATCATGATGTAATAATTTGTGTAACTAGCTCTTCTGATTTCCAGTATGATAACTTGTAGACTTAGTGCACACACTGTGTTGTTGTTACACACTATGTGTTGTCGCTCATTGTAGAATTTGTGCTCATTCAGTAGGCAGTGAGAGATTGCTATGTTCAATATACATGGTACATGTGTATATACATGTATAGTACATACATGTACATCTACGTGTATGTGTGTAAGTTATATAGACTACATGTACATGATTGGTTATATACATTATATGTATCGGTTCAATGGTTCAGGTACAAATTGTACAGCTAGACGAAGAAACTTCTGACTTTGTCTGTAAAGCCACATTCGAACACCCATATCCTTCCACTAAGATTGTATGGATACCAGACACGGTAAGTGGACAGTTTGTATGACACGTTACTCAATGTGTGACACATGTCTGCTCACACAGATTATGATCATAAGTGTTCTTTCTCAGTTGGTAACAGCTTCTCCTGGTTTCAGCTCCTTTCTATTCTCTATGTACATCAGAGTAGTATAATAATATACAGTATATCTCAGTCTAACAGGTGTTACATCCATATCACTGTACTGTGGTGTTACTCACTGTACTGTAGTGTTACCATGTCACTGTACTGTAGTGTTACTCACTGTACTGTAGTGTTACTCACTGTACTGTGGTGTTACTCACTGTACTGTGGTGTTACTCACTGTGCTGTGGTGTTACTTACTGTACTGTGGTGTCACCATATCACTGTACTGTAGTGTTACTCACTGTACTGTAGTGTTACCATCTGCTTATAGAAAGGAGTATACCCAGACTTGGTGGCCACTTCTGGAGATTATCTCAGAATCTGGAGGGTTGGAGATCCAGAGGTTAGACTAGAATGTCTCCTCAACAATGTGAGTATATGTACCGTGTGTATAATATAGGGTATATAGTATACAGTGTACCGTGTGTATAATATAGGGTATATAGTATACAGTGTACCGTGTGTATAATAAAGGGTATATAGTATACAGTGTACCGTGTGTACACCATAGGGTATATAGTATACAGTGTACCATGTGTATAATATAGGGTATATAGTATACAGTGTACCGTGTGTATAATATAGGGTATATAGTATACAGTGTACCATGTGTATAATATAGGGTATATAGTATACAGTGTACCATGTGTATAATATAGGGTATATAGTATACAGTGTATCGTGTGTATAATATAGGGTATATAGTACACAGTGTACCGTGTGTATAATATAGGGTATATAGTATACAGTGTACCATGTGTATAATATAGGGTATATAGTATACAGTGTACCGTGTGTATAATATAGGGTATATAGTATACAGTGTACCATGTGTATAATATAGGGTATATAGTATACAGTGTACCGTGTGTATAATATAGGGTATATAGTATACAGTGTACCGTGTGTATAATATAGGGTATATAGTATACAGTGTACCATGTGTATAATATAGGGTATATAGTATACAGTGTACCATGTGTATAATATAGGGTATATAGTATACAGTGTACCATGTGTATAATATAGGGTATATAGTATACAGTGTACCATGTGTATAATATAGGGTATATAGTATACAGTGTACCGTGTGTATAATATAGGGTATATAGTATACAGTGTACCGTGTGTATAATATAGGGTATATAGTATACAGTGTATCGTGTGTATAATATAGGGTATATAGTATACAGTGTACCGTGTGTATAATATAGGGTATATAGTATACAGTGTACCGTGTGTATAATATAGGGTATATAGTATACAGTGTACCGTGTGTATAATATAGGGTATATAGTGTACAGTGTACCGTGTGTATAATATAGGGTATATAGTATACAGTGTACCGTGTGTATAATATAGGGTATATAGTATACAGTGTACCATGTGTATAATATAGGGTATATAGTATACAGTGTACCGTGTGTATAATATAGGGTATATAGTATACAGTGTACCGTGTGTATAATATAGGGTATATAGTGTACAGTGTACCATGTGTATAATATAGGGTATATAGTATACAGTGTACCATGTGTATAATATAGGGTATATAGTATACAGTGTACCATGTGTATAATATAGGGTATATAGTATACAGTGTACCGTGTGTATAATATAGGGTATATAGTATACAGTGTACCGTGTGTATAATATAGGGTATATAGTATACAGTGTACCGTGTGTATAATATAGGGTATATAGTATACAGTGTACCGTGTGTATAATATAGGGTATATAGTATACAGTGTACCGTGTGTATAATATAGGGTATATAGTATACAGTGTACCATGTGTATAATATAGGGTATATAGTATACAGTGTACCGTGTGTATAATATAGGGTATATAGTATACAGTGTACCGTGTGTATAATATAGGGTATATAGTATACAGTGTACCATGTGTATAATATAGGGTATATAGTATACAGTGTACCGTGTGTATAATATAGGGTATATAGTATACAGTGTACCATGTGTATAATATAGGGTATATAGTATACAGTGTACCGTGTGTATAATATAGGGTATATAGTATACAGTGTACCGTGTGTATAATATAGGGTATATAGTATACAGTGTACCGTGTGTATAATATAGGGTATATAGTATACAGTGTACCGTGTGTATAATATAGGGTATATAGTATACAGTGTACCGTGTGTATAATATAGGGTATATAGTATACAGTGTACCGTGTGTATAATATAGGGTATATAGTATACAGTGTACCGTGTGTATAATATAGGGTATATAGTATACAGTGTACCGTGTGTATAATATAGGGTATATAGTATACAGTGTACCGTGTGTATAATATAGGGTATATAGTATACAGTGTACCATGTGTATAATATAGGGTATATAGTATACAGTGTACCGTGTGTATAATATAGGGTATATAGTATACAGTGTACCATGTGTATAATATAGGGTATATAGTATACAGTGTACCGTGTGTATAATATAGGGTATATAGTATACAGTGTACCGTGTGTATAATATAGGGTATATAGTATACAGTGTACCGTGTGTATAATATAGGGTATATAGTATACAGTGTACCGTGTGTATAATATAGGGTATATAGTATACAGTGTACCGTGTGTATAATATAGGGTATATAGTGTACAGTGTACCGTGTGTATAATATAGGGTATATAGTATACAGTGTACCGTGTGTATAATATAGGGTATATAGTATACAGTGTACCGTGTGTATAATATAGGGTATATAGTATACAGTGTACCGTGTGTATAATATAGGGTATATAGTATACAGTGTACCGTGTGTATAATATAGGGTATATAGTATACAGTGTACCATGTGTATAATATAGGGTATATAGTATACAGTGTACCGTGTGTATAATATAGGGTATATAGTACACAGTGTACCGTGTGTATAATATAGGGTATATAGTACACAGTGTACCGTGTGTATAATATAGGGTATATAGTATACAGTGTACCGTGTGTATAATATAGGGTATATAGTATACAGTGTACCATGTGTATAATATAGGGTATATAGTATACAGTGTACCATGTGTATAATATAGGGTATATAGTATACAGTGTACCGTGTGTATAATATAGGGTATATAGTATACAGTGTATCGTGTGTATAATATAGGGTATATAGTATACAGTGTACCATGTGTATAATATAGGGTATATAGTATACAGTGTACCGTGTGTATAATATAGGGTATATAGTATACAGTGTACCGTGTGTATAATATAGGGTATATAGTATACAGTGTACCGTGTGTATAATATAGGGTATATAGTATACAGTGTACCATGTGTATAATATAGGGTATATAGTATACAGTGTACCGTGTGTATAATATAGGGTATATAGTATACAGTGTACCGTGTGTATAATAAAGGGTATATAGTATACAGTGTACCATGTGTATAATAAAGGGTATATAGTATACAGTGTACCGTGTGTATAATATAGGGTATATAGTATACAGTGTACCGTGTGTATAATATAGGGTATATAGTATACAGTGTACCATGTGTATAATATAGGGTATATAGTATACAGTGTACCATGTGTATAATATAGGGTATATAGTATACAGTGTACCATGTGTATAATAAAGGGTATATAGTATACAGTGTACCGTGTGTATAATATAGGGTATATAGTATACAGTGTACCGTGTGTATAATATAGGGTATATAGTATACAGTGTACCATGTGTATAATATAGGGTATATAGTATACAGTGTACCGTGTGTATAATATAGGGTATATAGTATACAGTGTACCGTGTGTATAATATAGGGTATATAGTATACAGTGTACCATGTGTATAATATAGGGTATATAGTATACAGTGTACCATGTGTATAATATAGGGTATATAGTATACAGTGTACCGTGTGTATAATATAGGGTATATAGTATACAGTGTACCATGTGTATAATATAGGGTATATAGTATACAGTGTACCGTGTGTATAATATAGGGTATATAGTATACAGTGTACCGTGTGTATAATATAGGGTATATAGTATACAGTGTACCGTGTGTATAATATAGGGTATATAGTATACAGTGTACCATGTGTATAATATAGGGTATATAGTATACAGTGTACCGTGTGTATAATATAGGGTATATAGTATACAGTGTACCATGTGTATAATATAGGGTATATAGTATACAGTGTACCATGTGTATAATATAGGGTATATAGTATACAGTGTACCGTGTGTATAATATAGGGTATATAGTATACAGTGTACCGTGTGTATAATATAGGGTATATAGTATACAGTGTACCGTGTGTATAATATAGGGTATATAGTATACAGTGTACCATGTGTATAATATAGGGTATATAGTATACAGTGTACCATGTGTATAATATAGGGTATATAGTATACAGTGTACCATGTGTATAATATAGGGTATATAGTATACAGTGTACCGTGTGTATAATATAGGGTATATAGTATACAGTGTACCATGTGTATAATATAGGGTATATAGTATACAGTGTACCGTGTGTATAATATAGGGTATATAGTATACAGTGTACCGTGTGTATAATATAGGGTATATAGTATACAGTGTACCGTGTGTATAATATAGGGTATATAGTATGCAGTGTACCGTGTGTATAATATAGGGTATATAGTATACAGTGTACCATGTGTATAATATAGGGTATATAGTATACAGTGTACCGTGTGTATAATATAGGGTATATAGTGTACAGTGTACCATGTGTATAATATAGGGTATATAGTATACAGTGTACCGTGTGTATAATATAGGGTATATAGTATACAGTGTACCGTGTGTATAATATAGGGTATATAGTATACAGTGTACCATGTGTATAATATAGGGTATATAGTATACAGTGTACCGTGTGTATAATATAGGGTATATAGTATACAGTGTACCGTGTGTATAATATAGGGTATATAGTATACAGTGTACCATGTGTATAATATAGGGTATATAGTATACAGTGTACCGTGTGTATAATATAGGGTATATAGTATACAGTGTACCATGTGTATAATATAGGGTATATAGTATACAGTGTACCATGTGTATAATATAGGGTATATAGTATACAGTGTACCATGTGTATAATATAGGGTATATAGTATACAGTGTACCGTGTGTATAATATAGGGTATATAGTATACAGTGTATCGTGTGTATAATATAGGGTATATAGTATACAGTGTACCGTGTGTATAATAAAGGGTATATAGTATACAGTGTACCGTGTGTATAATATAGGGTATATAGTATACAGTGTACCATGTGTATAATATAGGGTATATAGTATACAGTGTACCGTGTGTATAATATAGGGTATATAGTATACAGTGTACCGTGTGTATAATATAGGGTATATAGTATACAGTGTACCGTGTGTATAATATAGGGTATATAGTACACAGTGTACCGTGTGTATAATATAGGGTATATAGTATACAGTGTACCGTGTGTATAATATAGGGTATATAGTATACAGTGTACCGTGTGTATAATATAGGGTATATAGTATACAGTGTACCGTGTGTATAATATAGGGTATATAGTATACAGTGTACCGTGTGTATAATATAGGGTATATAGTATACAGTGTACCGTGTGTATAATATAGGGTATATAGTATACAGTGTACCGTGTGTATAATATAGGGTATATAGTATACAGTGTACCGTGTGTATAATATAGGGTATATAGTATACAGTGTACCGTGTGTATAATATAGGGTATATAGTATACAGTGTGCCGTGTGTATAATATAGGGTATATAGTATACAGTGTACCGTGTGTATAATATAGGGTATATAGTATACAGTGTACCGTGTGTATAATATAGGGTATATAGTATACAGTGTACCGTGTGTATAATATAGGGTATATAGTATACAGTGTACCGTGTGTATAATATAGGGTATATAGTATACAGTGTGCCGTGTGTATAATATAGGGTATATAGTATACAGTGTACCGTGTGTATAATATAGGGTATATAGTATACAGTGTACCGTGTGTATAATATAGGGTATATAGTATACAGTGTACCGTGTGTATAATATAGGGTATATAGTATACAGTGTACCGTGTGTATAATATAGGGTATATAGTATACAGTGTACCGTGTGTATAATATAGGGTATATAGTATACAGTGTACCGTGTGTATAATATAGGGTATATAGTATACAGTGTACCGTGTGTATAATATAGGGTATATAGTATACAGTGTACCATGTGTATAATATAGGGTATATAGTATACAGTGTACCGTGTGTATAATATAGGGTATATAGTATACAGTGTACCGTGTGTATAATATAGGGTATATAGTATACAGTGTACCATGTGTATAATATAGGGTATATAGTATACAGTGTACCGTGTGTATAATAAAGGGTATATAGTATACAGTGTACCATGTGTATAATATAGGGTATATAGTATACAGTGTACCGTGTGTATAATATAGGGTATATAGTGTACAGTGTACCGTGTGTATAATATAGGGTATATAGTATACAGTGTACCGTGTGTATAATATAGGGTATATAGTATACAGTGTACCGTGTGTATAATATAGGGTATATAGTATACAGTGTACCGTGTGTATAATATAGGGTATATAGTATACAGTGTACAATTATATGTAGCTTAGTTATCTGCCCCTGTTCTGTATGGCTATTCGCACACTACATTGTCAAACAATGTATCTGGTGAAGTTGTCTCCCTTGTTCTATGTATTGTGTAACAACAGAGTGGTACAGTCACTTACCCACATGTATGTGTATGTTTCCTGTTGTTAGACCCTGCCACTCTCTCTCACCTTGTATCATACAGTAACTTACTCTCTACTGTTCATACTGTATCTCTATGTAGAACAAGAATTCTGATTTCTGTGCCCCGCTCACCTCCTTTGATTGGAATGAAGTGGATCCAAACCTACTGGGTACCTCCAGTATCGACACAACCTGTACCATCTGGGGCCTTGAGGTAAAGTACTGTCACTCTGTACCATCTGGGGCCTTGAGGTAAAGTACTGTCACTCTGTACCATCTGGGGCCTTGAGGTAACATACTGTCACTCTGTACCATCTGGGGCCTTGAGATAAAGTACTGTCACTCTGTACCATCTGGGGCCTTGAGGTAAAGTACTGTCACTTTGTCCCATCTGGGGCCTTGAGGTAAAGTACTGTCACTCTGTACCATCTGGGGCCTTGAGGTAAAGTACTGTCACTCTGTACCATCTGGGGCCTTGAGGTAACGTACTGTCACTCTGTACCATCTGGGGCCTTGAGGTAAAGTACTGTCACTCTGTACCATCTGGGGCCTTGAGGTAAAGTACTGTCACTCTGTACCATCTGGGGCCTTGAGGTAACATACTCAACATTTAATAGTGTAATGCACAGTAGTTCTGATTGATATACTCACCAAGCTATTTTTTGATGGTTAGAAAATGATGGTTTGGAAACTGAGGGTTTAGTCAACATAATCACTATGATGGGAATACTAAGTAAAAAAATGGTTATTGCAAAATTTATCCAACTGTGAACTCTATATATCAGCGCCATCATAGGAAACATGTTAGTGTTCCCTTCCATTGATGTCTGCAAGTACTCCCCTATGTCTAATGTGAGTATCCAATCATCTTATCTAGTAGGTCTGCATTTATATAGACCTATGGTGTGATGGACCATGGCATGTATCACCTCCCTCTGATTGTAGACTGGCCAGGTTATCGGCAGAGTTAACCTTGTACAAGGTCATGTGAAGACACAGTTGATTGCCCACGATAAAGAGGTGTATGATATTGCGTTTAGTAGAGCTGGTGGTGGGAAGGATATATTCGCCAGTGTCGGTGAGTTACACCCTTTCCTCTATATCATTGATAGTGGGGTAGCCAATCACAGCAATGGCATATTGTCTATACTCTAGTCTGTAGACGCATAAACATGTTATATCTATACAGATGTTTGTGTATATACACTACACTCTACCCTTATATCATATATATATACACCACACTCCACCCTCATATGGTATGTTTAGGTGCTGATGGATCAGTGAGAATGTTTGACCTCCGACATCTGGAACATTCTACTATAATATACGAGGATGTAGCACACCAGCCATTACTTCGCTTAGCCTGGAATAAACAGGACCCCAACTATCTAGCTACCTACGCTATGGATGCATCTGAGGTGATTAGCTATGCATATGCTATGCTATGTGTCCATATTGTGTATGCCCATTATACGACTTACACTAAACACATGTACCGATTACTCCCTATATCTGTATTGCCTTTACTCTGCAGGTGATCATACTGGATGTCAGGGTTCCTTGTACCCCAGTAGCTAAACTCAGCAATCACAGAGCTGGCGTCAATGGCATAGCCTGGGCACCTCACTCCAGCTGTCACATCTGTACTGCAGGTAACACCACCCCCCCCCTCTCTCTCTCTCTGAGGTTATATAGCGTTACGTGTATGTTAGTTTATGCATTGGGTACAAATCAACTTTTTTAAATTCGCTCATGTGATGCTTTACTTTGTTAGTAGGTTATACAACTTTTAACATACTGTGCTGTACTGTACTGTGCTGTGCTGTACTGTGCTGTACTGTACTGTACTGTACTGTACTGTACTGTACTGTACTGTACTGTACTGTACTGTACTGTACTGTACTGTACTGGCTGTGTATATTGTATAATATTGTATATTGTATAATACATGTGTTTGTATAGGAGTTATATTCTCTCTGCCACAATATTATCATGAGTAGACAACTCTGGGTGTAGCCTTCAATTTCATAGCTGGTTGATGTAACATTATAGAATTGTTCTGCTGGTTTAGTTAGTGATTCACTGTAACTTTTGTGACATAGGGGACGACAGCCAGGCCCTCATTTGGGACATACAGCAGATGCCTAGGGCTATAGAAGACCCTATATTAGCATACACTGCTGCAGGGGAGATAAACTGTGTGCAGTGGTCAGCTACTCAGCCTGATTGGATCGCTATATGCTACAACCAATCTTTAGAGATACTGCGTGTGTGAAGAGACTGAGGCTATCTAACGGTATAGATTATGAGTGAGATCATCCTTAGCTTAGCCTCAGGTCCATATAGTTTAGTCATTTGAATAACCTACTCCAGTTGATGAGATACCAAATATTGCACACTCCTCCTTTTTATTCTGAAACTACCCTGTGTGAGCCCTCAGTGGTATACAAGATTTGTATCTTTTTGCCGTGTTAGTTGGTAATTAATTCCTGTACATATTTATTATAGTAATATTATACATTCGTATTTTTGGTAATGCTGTAACTGTAATATTTCCCATCCCAGTATCTGCTGTATTTGTATTAGCTGACTGTACACAACATAATATTTGTCAGTATTGCTTGTTGAATGCATTAGGCTCTTCTAGTGGTCAATTCTAAGACTATCCTAATCTGCAGACTACACATGTAGCTAATGTTGTTTTGTATTTTACTTGGAATAATAATATTGGCAGTAGAGACAACTGTTTAAAGTGCTGTGGGTATGATTTTTGAATTGTCTTCTCTTGTTTCTATTAGCCTGGGATCCTGATACCCCACCAACTCCAAGTATCTCAATTATGTGTACATGTGCACCCTCTGTTAGTACTGTTTTACTATTGCTACAGTAAATTCTTACTGGCTTTTGTTACATTTGTATATACTGATCGATATTGTAATAAATTATATTTGTACTACATGTATTATTTTTGTTCCATTCATATTATTATTCATGGTGGTTATAGCACAACCTTGGGGGGATTATTATAACACTCTGTCTACTAGCTCTAACAGTAAAGCAATGCAAAACACATAATTATGCATACACTGAACTGCTGCAAAGTACACTGTTGTACAACAATCAAAATGTATGTGTATTGCTTGGTAGTGTAATTTTATATGCCAATATTATAGTCATATAATAATTATCTACAATACAATTGGCTGTCTACATTATAAAGTAAGTGTATGCAAGATGTTTTGGTCATCAGTATAAATATTATTATAAATCAATCCATTGTACAAATGATAAATGCAAAAATCATGCTATAACTATTAATTTATGCTGTAAGAAAGTGGAGTATACTCTCTATTACTGTAACAGTCATATTAATATGGTTAGAGTTATTCTCTCTTACACCTTAGAGTAACACAACCATTTATTCAGTATAAATCATAACACAAATCATTAAAATATACAATCAAATAAATAATCTGCCAAGTGTCTAGAAATCATCAGGCATAGTCTTTCACTTCATCACCAACAGCCTTAGCATAGCAACAGGCCATTATAACAAGTACAATCTACAATGAATAAATTAAACAAAGTTAAAATTAATATAGATTATAGTCCCTTTAGTCACTTTTCTTATTTTAGTGTAAGTATTTGCATTAAATAAACCTTGGGTGCAGTCAATGTGCTGTGTTAGTATTTCACTCCAAAATAACTAAAATAACTTAAACATAGCTATACAAAGTCATCAAGCATTGACTATGCTATATATACACTATTTCTAGGTGGCTTGGCTCAAGCCATAGACTACCCTGTGTAGAGTTCAAGCCCACATAATAGTGTATACTGCTCGCAGAATATGGGGAGTTATTCTCTCTTTGCATTATATCTTTCTTTTGAGTTAATTCACTTTTTATACATTAATATTGGTGCTGGTCCTCTCTCTTTAAACATGAACGGGGAATACACTAGCTGGGAAAAGACAGCTTCATAGATAGGAAAGTTGTTAGTGCCCATGAAAACCCAGTCCCAACATACATGTAAACTTAAAAACTTTCATTACGCACACTATTTAGGGAGAAATATTGTTAGTGAATCAATGGACAGGAAGTTGCATATAAATGAGCTCATCTAGCTCAGGTGTAATAATTTATTAGAACGGTCTGATCACAGCAAGGGAAACTCTGGGATTTTTCACTTTACCAACTCAGTAGTGGTTAGACAAACACTAAGAGTAGCGTTAGTCATCCTTGCCAATGCTGCTCATGAAGCAGCAAGCAGACACAAACACTATGATCTGCAACAATTGTAATATCCAATACAATCATGTACATATTATTATAGGTGTAGATTCACTGTGGTAGCATTATAGGGCTACAATAAAACAAGGTGGCCATATTTGCTGCTTATATTCGATGGTGTTCGATGGCTATGTTTGTATATTGCAGGTAAAAGTTCTTTGCCCTGGTTGTCTAATCTGGTGTACATTGTAGGCCTGCTGGCTGCACGTTATAAACACATATTCATACTTGCACAATAACGTGGAAGCAAATATAAATAAGAATAGAACTGTGACAAACAAACACTGCCAGCAACCATGTTAGTAAAAAAACATGATAATTTTATTCTAATACTCGAGACAAATACAAAATATTAAATGCTGTTATTATATCAGGAGAATTACAAAAAGTAAAATATAGAACAAAACCATAAATAAAAATTATATAAAATGATGTCCACAGGTTGCGGTAACAAAAGTATTATATAACAGTAGTTAGTGTATTAACCAATCCCTGACCAAATAATTCCAAACTATTAAGTTTTGGCAAGCGGTTTGAAGGAACGGCGTTACAAGGGTACAACATGTTTTAAGGAAGAAAGGTATGTGAAGGAGTATATAGGGTAGACAATCTAAATATATATATTCACTAAATCTCATACAATATTTGTGACAATCAATTGAGAAGCAATCGCTACAATAATTCATCACAAGTCGGAGTCTGTTACTCAATGATTATGTGTTTGAGGAATAATAGTATGATAATGTAATTATTATATTCGGCAAGCTAGTCTCCATCACAACTCAAGCTCTCTTTTCTTCATTTCGTATCGCACAAACAAGGCAACACGAAAGGAGGACGAGGAATAACTACAAAATATGGTTTTACTTTAATTGACTGAAGGGAATGTTGGCAGCCCTAGCTTAGTACCGGTCTTTAATTTAGTTATGGATTAAATTTTCTCTTCTAATATAGGCCCGACACCTACTTAGTTGTTATGAACCCTAAGCTTTTGAAAATATATTTAAGCCAAAAGTACGCGATAATAATTTATTGTGAAACATCGCCAAGCTTAATTTTTTATAGGTCAGATATTAAGTCCAGTCAGAGTAGGACAGAGTTGGACAGGGTATGACAGTGTTGGACAGGGCAGGACAGGGTAGGACAGGGTAGGACAGGAACAGAATATTATTGTGTGCACAGCAACATTTAGTTAATTACCAAGCAACCAAACAGTAGTTACACATAACACTCATGAGAAAAGTGCAAGGAAGCACAACTACATGTGCATGCAAACAACATAATCATATACAATGTACATGTACATGTACATGTACATGTACATGTACATGTACATGTACATGTGTAATAATTCTGACAAACTATTGGTGAATCAGAGCAGGCGATAGGGTACCACTGCCAAGCAGGAAAAGAAAACTACCAATTGTGATTGTGTGGGTTTTAAAAGACGAGGCTACTATATTTTAATCAATCTATATTATACAAGACTATGCAGTTCAGTTGATTGCAAGTTGTATCGCTTGCAGTTGAGAATTCCATAGCCTGGATTCCTAAATAAATAGTGTAAACATAAAGGAACACTCACCTGCACTCCGAGAGTACCCGCTGCAATTCCAATAAATAGCACACTCTTGGACTGGACATACTCCTTGATTTCATCAACACATCCCTGTGTATAGTAGATAAACAGAGCAGGTAATTATACTGACAACATAATAATACATGTATATGATATCATTTGCACTTATAAATAGTTCATCAGAGAGAGGAGTTGTCCTCTCTAATCTCAATTAACATCACAAGTAATACAGATAAGAACTTCGCATTATAACAAATTGTTACGAATAGCTGATGTAGGGGCTACAAGTGCATAGCAGTCTAAAGTCACATATAATTAGCAGTCATACATAAAAACTACTCATCACCCACATTTACTGGCTTGGCATCCAGGAAGGTGACATTGCCCGGGCAGCTGGGTTCTGTTGTAGTGAAGGTGTTCATATCTCCCTTCCAAAACTTGTCCACCAGGTCCTTGATCTTACCGGAGTACTCGGCAGGGCAGCATGTTGGAGGGAAGTCGTTGTTGTAGTAATCCGTGTAGTTAAGTACTCCACAGCATGAAAACTGTCAAGGAAAATGAGCATGGTTACTGTCCTGCGACCCACTTCTACTATAATATTCATAACTGCCAATACTACACTCTGCTCCCACTAGGGGATGACGCATATTACATACATGTATAGTTATGTGTAGTGGTGCAAACTAGAACTCCATTACATCAGTTGGCATGAGTTTATTCTACTGCAGCAGTAGGAGAGAAGTGTAACGTAACCTTGACATGCTACACACCAAAACTCAAGCAGGAGAAGTTGTCTCCTCTATTTATTCTGAGGTATCCCAGACACATTCACATAAGACAGTACCACAACCACAAACAAAGACCTCACACTGAACACTTGCAGGCTGTTGTATATTACCTGCTAACCTTATACTGACTGTTGTACTTACACATGTACATGTATGTCACCTGCTAACCTTATACTGACTGTTGTACTTACACATGTACATGTATATCACCTGCTAACCTTATACTGACTGTTGTACTTACACATGTACATGTATATTACCTGCTAACCTTATACTGACTGTTGTACTTACACATGTACATGTATATCACCTGCTAACCTTATACTGACTGTTGTACTTACACATGTACATGTATATCACCTGCTAACCTTATACTGACTGTTGTACTTACACATGTACATGTATATCACCTGCTAACCTTATACTGACTGTTGTAGTTACACATGTACATGTATATCACCTGCTAACCTTATACTGACTGTTGTACTTACACATGTACATGTATATCACCTACTAACCTTATACTGACTGTTGTACTTACACATGTACATGTATATTACCTGCTAACCTTATACTGACAGTTGTACTTACACATGTACATGTATATTACCTGCTAACCTTATACTGACTGTTGTACTTACACATGTACATGTACATTACCTGCTAACCTTATACTGACTGTTGTACTTACACATGTACATGTATATCACCTGCTAACCTTATACTGACTGTTGTACTTACACATGTACATGTATATCACCTGCTAACCTTATACTGACTGTTGTACTTACACATGTACATGTATATCACCTGCTAACCTTATACTGACTGTTGTACTTACACATGTACATGTATATCACCTACTAACCTTATACTGACTGTTGTACTTACACATGTACATGTATATTACCTGCTAACCTTATACTGACTGTTGTACTTACACATGTACATGTATATTACCTGCTAACCTTATACTGACTGTTGTACTTACACATGTACATGTATATCACCTGCTAACCTTATACTGACTGTTGTACTTACACATGTACATGTATATTACCTGCTAACCTTATACTGACTGTTGTACTTACACATGTACATGTATATTACCTGCTAACCTTATACTGACTGTTGTACTTACACATGTACATGTATATCACCTGCTAACCTTATACTGACTGTTGTACTTACACATGTACATGTATATCACCTGCTAACCTTATACTGACTGTTGTACTTACACATGTACATGTATATTACCTGCTAACCTTATACTGACTGTTGTACTTACACATGTACATGTATATCACCTACTAACCTTATACTGACTGTTGTACTTACACATGTACATGTATGTCACCTGCTAACCTTATACTGACTGTTGTACTTACACATGTACATGTATATTACCTGCTAACCTTATACTGACTGTTGTACTTACACATGTACATGTATATTACCTGCTAACCTTATACTGACTGTTGTACTTACACATGTACATGTATATCACCTACTAACCTTATACTGACTGTTGTACTTACACATGTACATGTATGTCACCTGCTAACCTTATACTGACTGTTGTACTTACACATGTACATGTATATTACCTGCTAACCTTATACTGACTGTTGTACTTACACATGTACATGTATATCACCTACTAACCTTATACTGACTGTTGTACTTACACATGTACATGTATGTCACCTACTAACCTTATACTGACTGTTGTACTTACACATGTACATGTATGTCACCTGCTAACCTTATACTGACTGTTGTACTTACACATGTACATGTATATTACCTGCTAACCTTATACTGACTGTTGTACTTACACATGTACATGTATGTCACCTACTAACCTTATACTGACTGTTGTACTTACACATGTACATGTATGTCACCTACTAACCTTATACTGACTGTTGTACTTACACATGTACATGTATGTCACCTACTAACCTTATACTGACTGTTGTACTTACACATGTACATGTATGTCACCTGCTAACCTTATACTGACTGTTGTACTTACACATGTACATGTACATTACCTGCTAACCTTATACTGACTGTTGTACTTACACATGTACATGTATATCACCTGCTAACCTTATACTGACTGTTGTACTTACACATGTACATGTATATTACCTGCTAACCTTATACTGACTGTTGTACTTACACATGTACATGTATGTCACCTGCTAACCTTATACTGACTGTTGTACTTACACATGTACATGTATATCACCTGCTAATCTTATACTGACTGTTGTACTTACACATGTACATGTATATCACCTGCTAACCTTATACTGACTGTTGTACTTACACATGTACATGTATGTCACCTACTATATACTGACTGCAAGTGTAGTGACTATTGTACAGTACACTATTATACATATATATAAAGCAGACTGAAATCTACAACTAATCTCACATAAACTATCTGGTCTATTCAGTCACTGGTTCATATCTGAACTAATCTATGGACTTATGCACCAGTTCTAAAGTTACACTACAATTCTATAGAATAAAACACATGTAATAGAATATCTTACAAAGATAAGAAAGAAAATATTACAACAATCTCCTAGCCTGAGTGCTCAATAGAATGGGTGGGATACTGAAACCCCTGTACAACTTAGTGCTCACACTCAATTCTATTGCAGCCAACTATTTATACAGGTTTGGAACCGAGGCTCTGAAACCAAACTCCTCTCTGGCTATGATGTAAGACAAACAGCTACCAAGAGAGGAACCAATATTCCACTCATGAGTTATAATGTACACGCAACCAGCAAAGTGCACTTGGAGTTGTCTTGCCTATAGCTCAGGAAAAGCTCACCACAGTGTATTAAATTCAGGGTAGAAATCAATGACCATTACCAATAATCAACCACATAATATGATAAGCATTTCAAGTCCCTGCAAGTCTAAATAACATAACACATATCAGTGAAAACGGGTGGTCTTGTTGAAGCCCTATCATTGGCCGCTCGCCGCTAGGAGTCAGTATAAACGGCAGTCTGAAATGGCTGTTAGTACTAAGATACAGCCAGTAACTACTACAAGTATTAGTGGATTACCTCAATTTGTATAGCGTCGAGTCCTTTGGCTATGATACCACCTCCTGCATAGTCGTACTCTCCAGCAGTTGCTGTAGCCGTGAACTTACTGTCGTATGAAGAGTTGAGAGCTTTAGCCAACTGGTCATTCAGCAGACCGACAATCTTATCATGGAAGAATATGGCCGTAACCAGAGCCCCGATTTGCAGTGCCACCAGCACACCTATTACTATGGCGTACTAAAACAAAATAATAGAGTGGTACATTGTAGCCTGTAGCCATACTGAATAGGTAGTAAGTAGCATTCGCTAGTATTGCGCATGCCAGTATAAACATTTCTTAGAGGCAAAGAGATTTCAAAATACCACAAAATCACAATTGACGTCTTCAACAACTTTCCTATAACACATGGTATATATAATCTACATGTAAGTGCCCATCAGTATAACACATGGTATATATATAGTATATATTATCTAAGTGCCCATCAGCCGCTAAGTACACTGGCCAATGGTATGGAACTCTGGGTCAATATTTCTGTAAAGGCTGGTTCCACTGTGACTTGAGGGAGTTGACAAACTGGTGATACTCAGTTTGACTGAGGTCTATACTGTTAACTGAACTGGACAGTGATATATGTCCAATACAAGTCATTAGATGGGGAATCATCTTACCACAATCAGGAGGCACTTGTTCTTCTTCCATGCACCGCAGCATCCAAAGAATGCAATGAGGAAGATGGCACCACCGGCACCGATCATTATGTAAGCTGCGTCACCTATCAGATTGCCAATCACCGTCGTATCATCCGGAATCTTTGACAGAACTTTGAGGAACAGAGAATCGTCAACAACGACCCAGATGCCGACACCTAAGCATGCTGCACCAACCAGCTGCAAACATTCAATTCAATATAATATTATACAATTTATTTTAGTTTGCAATTTTTGCCACCATATAGTCTACTGATGTGAGTCCCTCCAGCTATGATTGAATACTGCTAGCAAGATGAAATAATCATGGCCACATAGCGAAAACTATTGATTTCATTTAATATACATTATAACAATTCACATGTATGTATATGTCATAGCTACCGCAAAAAGTACAAGATTGAAATAACTTATGTTTGAACAAATAATATTAAAATGGTAACATAATAAATACAGGTCATCAGTAAGATAAGATATACATTGTAGGTCAAATAAGAGATACAGGACTTACAAAGAAGATGACGTTGAAGATAAGAAGTACAATTCTGGCACACCCTTCACAGCCCATTTTCTATATTCACTTAACTTTACGCTGGACGAAATATTCTACGAATCACCTTTAATATACCAAGACACTGGAGTCAATCAGATATTCCTAGATAAAAGAATATATCAATAATATTACACAACATAACATACAAGTATGTCATTGACTTTACAGCTAACATTACATCAGAATGCTAGAGGTTAACAAACCTCTCTAACTCATAGCTTACTGACAATATCATATAATAGGTGAGTGCAGTTGCTGCCTGTTTCAGCAGGAAGTAAATGAAATGCCTGGATGCTTATAGCCTGAGATCCAGTCCTTTTGATTTGGATTACAGGACTGAGACTCGCCATTATGGTCAGGCTGATTGGTGCCCAAGGAATAATTATTGTAATAATATGCTGTGTACAATGTATTATACTACTTCTAATGGACAAGATCACTGTTTAAACTGATTAGTTTCTCAGTCAACTAATAAACTTGTATATGGTTAGAGGTGAGAAAACCAAGGAGTGAATTGTGGTACATGTGGGTCTGGTTGAAAATTTTGATAGTAGTGTGTAGAGCGATAGCCGAGTATATAACGGTTGGATTCCTGAACCACAGGTAGACAGTTAGACGATAACATTACAAGTTTACTAATATATGACATGGTAACTGTATTCTACTATTGGTAGGACTACAGACTGTGCCGTGTAGATATAATATGTAGTCCTGTCATGCCCTGTTATTTACTATCACATGTTACAATGAAATCAGAGCAAGTGCCAGATAGCAGCCTACACCTTATTTACACTCAGGATACTAATCTAAGCATGAAATGGGTAGGTAGGTGCTACTCAAGTCCAAGGCTGTCAGCACAAACACAGCACACACATAGCACACTACACCTACTTGTCAGCACATACATACATAGCACACTACACCTACTTGTCAGCACATACATACATAGCACACTACACCTACCTGTCAGCACATACATAGCACACTACACCTACCTGTCAGCACATACATAGCACACTACAACTACTTGTCAAGCACACATACATAGCACACTACACCTACCTGTCAGCACATACATAGCACACTACACCTACCTGTCAGCACATACATAGCACACTACAACTACTTGTCAAGCACACATACATAGCACACTACACCTACCTGTCAGCACATACATAGCACACTACACCTACCTGTCAGCACACACATAGCACACTACACCTACCTGTCAGCACACACATAGCACACTACACCTACCTGTCAGCACTGGTAGTACGTTGGAAATGTAGCAGTCAGCACACCCAGCTCGTTTATCTTAGCAAATGGCATACAGCAATCTAAACATCTAATAGGTTATTCAGCACTGATAAATGATTGGTTCAAAAATTGATTCACTGATAGCCATTGGTTGGCTCTATAGAAACCGAATAACAACTTATTGTGTTTACTTTGGTGCTTGAATAAATATTGTATTCTCAGTACGTTTGAATTGTAAACCTCGTACTGTGGTCCGATTCTCAATAATACACATAATATGAGCAATACATTCATAGTCACATTTACTTGCTTAGTCATGACTCCATAATAATTTATTATTATAACATAGTGTTTACTTACATTCAGTATATTTATGTAGCTGTTCTGATAGCCATAAATATGTTTGTTAATGAGGCACCTGGGTTGGGGCCACCCATAAATAAGAAGACATTTCTCCTGCTCAGTTTTAATAAATAAAAAAAGCAAATACAAATAAACATACTCATCAAGTGCTCACCATCTGTGAATTAAATAAATACAAATGTAATGGTTGTAATCTGATAATATTAGGCTAATGTTTCTACAGCATAGTGTGTACAATGGTGCTCAATGCATGAGCACTGAAGAGAGCAAAGCCTCTACTCTGTATACTGTATATGTATATTGCCAATAATTGATTATATTGATTATCCTATCCTGTGTTGAATGTTATTTCAATAGAAATATACCATGCAATGTACCTTGCCAACTCTGTCAAGGAGCCTTCCACAGCAGGTAGTAACTGTATTATATTACAGCCAACACTAGGGCATAGTTTGCTAAGACTTCCTCATATTTAAGTGATACACTGCTTGTACATGTATAATCGCATACCGTATATGCAGTCCTGTACCACTAACGTAACATGCAGTGTACAGTGTTGTGGTACTCCAATACATGTAAAGCATACATGATGTATTTAGTGCTACATGGTTACATGGTTACATGTATACAAAAATATGGGCTCTCAATGGGTTCTACTATTTTACACTTTACACTAACTTTAGTCAAGATTTACCAAAATACTGTTTTGATTCTCTTCAAAAGTCCTTCCAATCAACTGCTAGGTTCCTGAATAATTCTACCACCAGTTACAATGTAACCACAAGTTCAACTGACATTAGATAACTTAGCATTTACACTAGGTAGGCTACACTATCACCAAATTCTACTAACTGATGTAGTAGTAGTAGTAGTAGTAGCTGTCACAGAATTAGCAATCAGCTTAAAACACAAAACATGTTGCTAGTCGTATAAAATATATACAATTTATTTAGTAAATACATGTATACTTAATTACAGCACACAGTATTAACTGTAGTTGACAGTATATACAGTATATACAGTATATACAGTATATACAGTATATACAGTATATACAGTATATACAGTATATACAGGTTACACAAGTCTATATGTTGTGGGGTTTTGAGCATTGAGTATTGGACACAGTAATTCATACCTGTATCGTCTATGACATCATGTAGTATGTCAGTGGTAGTTATCCCTACTCCATATTATATACAGCTAGTTATCCTGTATGTATCTATTAGAGTTGTCTCCACCTAAGTGATATCAGCTGTGTAAGACTATATAATAGGCAGCACCCAGCAAAGTAGTAGTTCAGAATATTGAATAGGTGTCTATTTGGAACTAAGGCTATGTTCTTGGTATAGACAGAGTATAGGTATAGACTGGGCACCAATAGTATTGTGCCAACCTTTAAATGCCTCTAGTAATAGTTCATAGGCACAATAACACTGTATCTAACCTATGATAATAATTACTAGGTGTACAGTGACTAGCCTGTGTTACTCTACAGTGAAAGCCTGTGGTCTCGAGCTTGTGTGAATGAGACTGCTAATTCCAGAGCTCAAGGTCAAGGTCACGTCACTCCAATCACCTCCATCACTCCGTATTTCTGTCTCTGTATGGAGACTATACAACTATCAGCTGTGTAGTATGTGGCTAGTAGGTCAGCACTAGGGGGCGCCCCTGCTTGCGGTGATCCCAAGGTTTCCAAGCTATCAACAGACAAAATGTGTGGGTATGCAGCCAATATTATGAATAATGAGGCAATAGAATAGAATTAGTTGGTGACCATTCAAATCTATTACATAATATTATAGTAACATTGAGGTAGTTGTACTACATGTACATGTAGTTACCAGGTAACCCTTACCCCATACCAGAGCCATGGCCAGCTCAATGGCTCTGCCCCATACTGTCTACTGTACTTATATTGGAATACGCATAGGCTCTATACCAACACACAACACATAGGCCTTACACATGCTGTATGCCCCATGTATATCTATACAATATACATGTACATGTATATTATATGTGTATATTATGTACATCTACATATTACAGTACATAGTACATGTAGATAGGTATATATTACGATACATCGTACAAGTCATGTAGATAGGTATATATTACGGTACGTAGCACAAAGTCATGTAGATAGGTATATATTACGGTACGTAGCACATGTAGATAGGTATATATTACATATACGTGGATATATTGATCAGCAGTGTTTTAGCCATATAAATATTTGCACACTTATAGATAGTATAACACATACAAGTATAACATATTATAATATACCAATCAATAGGTATTACAGCATATAATGTAATCCAGGAGTAAATTAGTGTAATAGGAAGGACATGTAGCAGTCATTTCTCTCCTAATAACACTGTCATACTAGTGTCACTACCATAGTCTAGTACTCTAGTGTATTACACTATGCACTACCACTGGCATACAATGTCAACAGAATAGTAATAGTAATAACAATGTATAGAAGGAAACAGAGGTAGTAGTAGTAGTAGAGGTAATAGTAGACAGTATGATGTAATAAGGGTGTGTACACAACACATGACATCACTAGGCTATTGTCTCTCTACACTCACATCACACTCCACACACACACATTGCATCCAGATATCATTTCTGCATAACAACCCATTAGACCATGTACAGGTATATCATAGCCTGTGAAACCTATCATGTATATCATAGCCTGTGAAACCTATCAGGTATATTATAGCCTGTGAATGAGTATGACTAGTTGCCTATCCTGTTACCACTTCTCTCACACTACTACAACCCTACAGTGTAGTAATGAGCACTAAAGCATATACTATTATAGTGTGAGAGTTGTCTGCACATACATGTAACTTACTGTCAGCCTACCAAGTCTGGTTCTCTGATGGTGATATATTTACCAGTAGAATAGCTTACAAATTATAGAGGAAAGTAGACTGATTTCATGGGCTTTAATTATCTCTTTGGTCAGGCAAACTAGCCAATGTTGGATATAGTGCGTCCACACACTTACTACAGCTCTAGTGCGTCCACACACTTACTACAGCTCTAGTGCGTCCACACACTTACTACAGCTCTAGTGCGTCCACACACTTACTACAGCTCTAGTGCGTCCACACACTTACTACAGCTCTAGTGCGTCCACGCCCTTACTACAGCTGCTCACAGCTCACAGCTAGAAATAGGCCTAGCACCAGCTCACCTGTTAGCGTTGGGGGTGGTCTTAGTGTCCCATGTTATGATAGTATTGTCTTGAGCACCTAAAAATATATGGAGGTCTATAATAAATATGAACTAGTCTACACAGGCATATAATAAATGTAGAATGTATATAATTATAAACAATACCACAGCGTATATTAGATAGAGCTAGTTTACCATTGGACATTGGACTATACTTCAACCGAAATGTTCAGCAGGCCGTCTGGTACTTTTCGGATTGAGGCTCAAAAAGAACATTTTTGAATCCATTGATACATTATAACAATCTGACAGTTCACAGATTTTGTAGAACTGTACGTTGTCGCGAATAGCAATTAGATCAAACTATACAAAAGATGAGATCCACTGTACAGCACTCTCCCTCAAACAAAAGTAAAATATAGATTTTAAAAATCTATTTCATAGTTTCATACGCACAAATAAATATTTTCTATAGTATTAACACCGTTTCCATCGACTGGATAACTGCCGGGTATGAGGTACACATGCCAACCCTGGAGGTACATTGTGTTCAGGCAGCGTCAATGTGAACTGTAGTCTGATTTTAAGTAAGTCTGAGCCAAGCATTTCACTAGGTAAACTTTGCTAAATGAAAGAGTGTTTTATACTTAACTAGCACCATAGAAATGGCTGTATAGAGAAGAAATGTTAAAGTAAACACTTATAAATAATGGATTGAATGTGTCATGAATAAAACTGGGCCAGTATATAACTAGGTATTACCAAGTGGCTAAGCCTCTCTGTATGTGTTTACTTGTGTGATGCTGTAACCATAACACGCCCTTACTTACTATGACAAAGTAACGGTGGTGACCAAATGCTAACATCACATAAATACTTATAATATTTCTCATCAAAGTTAGATATACATGAAGATAATATAACATAACATCTCCAAGTGATAGACCAAGTCACAAATATGTACAGTGTAGTGAGCCCGGTGTACATGTACATCGGTGTAGTTTAGAAACCGTCCAATGACTGCAATTTTTGGGCCAATAAGAAACGACATGAGCTGCATTTTTATTTACCAGGAAACTGCTGACACACTGGGAAACTGCTGACACACTGGGAAACTGCACACATCATGAAGTGGATTAGTTTCTAATTGGTTAGCGCTTAAAGGTGGACTGTACTGAAATTTTGGGGTTATAAGCTGGATACACTATTCGAAATGATGAATAGTAAGACGAGACGCATTTTATATTTTTGTTGACTCCTTATATTTCTATGTATATCCACACGTCATCCTCTGATGATGATGTATGGATATTACTTGTACATCGAGATATAAGGATTCAACAAGAATATAAAATGCTTCTCGTCTTATTACTAATCATTAAGATACTTGCTCGCACTAACTATTAGAAATGCTTACTTACTAGACTGGTGTGTTAAATCTGTAGCATGTAGTACTATAATTGCTAATATCTGTTCTACTGAATGAACACTGTATTTCTTATAAAGCAGTTGTGACAACTCAATATTGCTGCTATATTGTGTGGCAGAGTTGAGATAGTCAAAGAAAAAGTTTTGAAAATTGACATGAAACTAGGTGGATATAACTTCTAATGCTAACATCATAGTGGTTATTTTAGAAATTTTGAGACTACTTTTTTGCAGTTTAGCATCTATTAGCTACTATTAAAATAGTTTAGATGTGTTTGTAGAGTTATAAAGTAAAACTAACATACATGTAGTCAGTTTGGTGAAAAAATTTCTAGAATTTTCAGTACAGTCCAACTTAGAAGGGAACGATAACCCCAAAACCATAAAAGGCTACTATGTTAAAATTATGTTGGAGAGTATTTACGTAAAACAACAGGGCTATGGATAGAATTATTTAGTAAAGTCCTTTTAATAATTCCAATTAAAATGTATGCACAGCATTTTCAGATAATTTGGCTAGAATTGTTTTACAATTTGATGACTCACAAAATTTCAAACAAGCAGACGTAGCGTACACTGGTGTTAGGGTAAGCACACGCACACATAGCATACACTGGTGTCAGGGTAAGCACACGCACACATAGCATACACCAGTGTTAGGGTAAGCACATGCACACATAGCATACACTGGTGTTAGGGTAAGCACACGCACACATAGCATACACTGGTGTTAGGGTAAGCACACGCACACATAGCATACACTGGTGTTAGGGTAAGCACACGCACACATAGCATACACCAGTGTTAGGGTAAGCACACGTACACATAGCATACACTGGTGTTAGGGTAAGCACACGCACACATTGCGTACACTGGTGTTAGGGTAAGCACACGCATACATAGCGTACACTGGTGTTAGGGTAAGCACACGCATACATAGCGTACACTGGTGTTAGGGTAAGCACACGCACACATAGCGTATACAGTCAAGTAAAGAGTGACAGAGAATACCAAACCTGAACAGAGCAAGGAGCCGTCTGAGTTGAACTCCATACATCTGATGGTATCTGTGTGCCCTCTCAACTCCTTCACCAACTCTCCAGACGCCAGATCCCACAGTCTTATCTTCCTGTCCTCTCCTTTAAACAGTAATACAAAGCAATACAACTATGTATTACACTGTAGTAGTGTGTGTGTATTATACTGTAGTAGTATGTGTATGTATTACACTGTAGTAGTATGTGTATGTATTACACTGTAGTAGTATGTGTGTGTATTACACTGTGGTAGTATGTGTGTGTACTGTACTGTAGTAGTATGTGTGTGTATTACACTGTGGTAGTATGTGTGTGTACTAAACTGTAGTAGTATGTGTATGTATTACACTGTGGTAGTATGTGTGTGTACTAAACTGTAGTAGTATGTGTGTGTATTACACTGTAGTAGTATCTGTGTGTATTACACTGTGGTAGTATGTGTGTGTATTACACTGCAGTAGTATGTGTGTGCATTACACCGCAGCAGTATGTGTGTGTATTACACTGTAGTAGTATGTGTGTATATTACACTGTAGTAGTATGTGTGTGTATTACACTGTAGTAGTATGTGTGTGTACTATACTGTAGTATTATGTGTGTGTATTACACTGTGGCAGTATGTGTGTGTATTACACTGTGGTAGTATGTGTGTGTATTACACTGTAGTAGTATGTGTGTGTATTAAACTGTAGTAGTATGTGTGTGTATTACACTGTAGTAGTATGTGTATGTATTACACTGTAGTAGTATGTGTGTGTATTACACTGTGGTAGTATGTGTGTGTATTATACTGTAGTAGTATGTGTGTGTACTAAACTGTAGTAGTATGTGTGTGTACTATACTGTAGTAGTATGTGTGTGTATTACACTGTGGTAGTATGTGTGTGTATTACACTGTGGTAGTATGTGTGTGTATTACACTGTAGTAGTATGTGTGTGTATTACACTGTAGTAGTATGTGCATGTATTACACTGTAGTAGTACATGTAGGTCAAACTAAAGAGCCAATCAGCATAAATATTCTACCCACAGTGGAGTAGTAATACCAAGAATCCCACCAATACATAATACAGTCCACATACGTAGATTACACGGCATCAATAATACATGTATATGAGAAACAGGGCTAACATGTGATAACTACCCATACACTACTGGCATATTTATCAAACATTTCTCACTAAGCAGGCTATAAATATACTGAACTTCTTCCAATTATGCTGATCTCAGAGAAAAACAAACAAAACTGCATCATGGGACATTTTCCTAAGTGAAATGCTAAAACTCCATTATGTGACCATTAGATGGCTTACCCGCAGATGCCAGTATGCTGCCATTAGGGGAGAATGCAATGCATAGAATGCTGCCTTTATGGCCCTGCATAAGTCTCACACACTTGCCCTCCTGTACGCTCCACAGTCTTACTGTACGATCCTGTGACGCTGTAGCCAAGTAGCTGTTGTTAGGGTGGAACTTGACACACTACAAGTATCAAGATGACACCTAACTTACATATTCTAAAGCATAGGCCTATTATGTTTGCAGTTAATAACAGAGCCGTTGGGTGTGAAAGTAGCACCACCGGAAGTCAACAAGAAGCCATATTGTTTGTTTGACGCAACTCTCACAACCAACGGCTCTGGTTATCAAAGGTGCATACATGTCTACAATATATGTATCACAATATACTCACATAAACTGACATTGTGTGACCTATATACTCACATCTACTGACATTGTGTGACCTACATTTGTATATACTCACATCCACCACTGACACTGTGTGACCTATATACTCACATCTACTGACATTGTGTGACCTATATAGCTACGCAGAGGGAACGTACATTCCGTAGTCCATAGTTTAGCAGACCTGTCCTTCGAACAGCTGGCAAAGTAACTACTTCTGTGCCTAAAAGATAATACAGGTCATATGTTACCAGAAGTGACAGGCCAATCCAGGTGATTATATAAAACAGTGACAGGCTGATACAGGTGATTATATATAGAATAGTGACAGGCAGATACAGGTGATACAATGCAGAGCTAGAACTCCTACAATATAGTCGGTTGCCAATTGCAGTGGAGTTTCATATTACAAGTAAGTTATATAATGAAATGTAACACCCCTCACCACATTCAAACTGCAGATCCACCAACAATTGAACACTGCGTTTAGCAGCCTCAATGGATTATACCCCCAACCCCCCTCTCCCCAGGTAAAGACTTTTGTGTGCCATAACTGTGTGTGAAATAGATTTTTGCCCTGCCCAGGGCAGCACATTCTATACAGCATATTTATTTAACCTTGGGGGCAACAGCTAAATAATTTAGTTACGAATTACAAAAGATGGAAACTTCCTTATTGCAGCTGAAGCCATTCGTGAGCATACAGTAAATGTACAGTATACACTCAGGTTTATACTGTATACACTGTACAGTATACACTATACAGTATACACTATACAGTATACACTATACAGTATACACTCAGGTTTATACTATATACACTATACAGTATACACTATACAGTATACACTCAGGTTTATACTGCATACACTATACAGTATACACTCAGGTTTATACTGCATACACTATACAGTATACACTCAGGTTTATACTGTATACACTATACAGTATACACTCAGATTTATACTATATACACTATATAGTATACACTCAGGTTTATACTATATACACTATACAGTATACACTCAGGTTTATACTGGGCTGTAAAGTCACCACTTACATGTATATTAAACCACAGAGAGGAACATACTATTCTACAGCAAGCAGAAGTTAAATAACCAAATGCTAGAGAAACCAACTTGTCATCATGGTGGATAGTCTATGCTGTCCACATAATTGACTGTTCCTACCAGGTTACTATTAGGTGAATGTATGACTATTAATAGTCCAGGGAATATAGACTAGATAGGTAATGTTTACTATAGACCAAGGAGTATAGACTAGATAGGTAATGTTTACTATAGACCAAGGAGTATAGACTAGATAGGTAGTGCTTACTATAGACCAAGGAATATAGACTAGATAGGTAGTGCTTACTATAGTCCAAGGAGTATAGACTAGATAGGTAGTGTTTACTATAGACCAAGGAGTATAGACTAGATAGGTAGTGCTTACTATAGACCAAGGAATATAGACTAGATAGGTAGTGTTTACTATAGACCAAGGAATATAGACTAGATAGGTAGTGTTTACTATAGACCAAGGAGTATAGACTAGATAGGTAGTGATTACTATAGACCAAGGAATATAGACTAGATAGGTAGTGTTTACTATAGACCAAGGAGTATAGACTAGATAGGTAGTGATTACTATAGACCAAGGAGTATAGACTAGATAGGTAGTGTTTACTATAGACCAAGGAGTATAGACTAGATAGGTAGTGCTTACTATAGACCAAGGAATATAGACTAGATAGGTAGTGTTTACTATAGACCAAGGAATATAGACTAGATAGGTAGTGTTTACTATAGACCAAGGAGTATAGACTAGATAGGTAGTGATTACTATAGACCAAGGAATATAGACTAGATAGGTAGTGCTTACTATAGACCAAGGAGTATAGACTAGATAGGTAGTGCTTACTATAGACCAAGGAATATAGACTAGATAGGTAGTGCTTACTATAGACCAAGGAATATAGACTAGATAGGTAGTGCTTACTATAGTCCAAGGAGTATGACTAGATAGGTAGTGCTTACTATAGTCCAAGGAGTATAGACTAGATAGGTAGTGCTTACTATAGTCCAAGGAGTATAGACTAGATAGGTAGTGATTACTATAGTCCAAGGAGTATAGACTAGATAGGTAATGTTTACTATAATAGTCCAAGGAATATAGACTAGATACATGTAGGTAGTGCTTACTTACGCTGTGGATATTGACCAGATAGTCTGAGTATGGCCTCTGTATATGACCCTGTTACATGCTGTCTCTATATCCCACAGTCTAACTACAATGTACACAGTGTATACTAAGTGTATACTAGTGTATACTAGTGTATACTAGTAACTACACATACATACACATAATCATACTGTACAAGATAAATATCATGTTAAGGAGTTGTCTTTCCCAATAATCTAAGAGCAGAAAACTCTATAGGAATGTGAGACACCATGTATACAATGTCAACACATTACAACATCAACCATAAGTTATTTGTAGAACCCAAGCCATAGATGTTCTGCATTGTCATTTTCTGACACAGCCACACGCTGCATGGTGAATAGTACATTGTACACCTAGCCCTTGACCACACTGGACTAACTGTATTCACTACATACATGTAGTCTGATGGTCGGAACACATCAATAATGAAACATTGTGAGGAATAATTCCCTGAGCAGAGCTTTCATGTGTCAGAGTAGCACAACTGAAAAAGCACGGAGGATCATATTTGGTCCATAACAATGAATCACAGCAACTGAAATCAAATGCAGATCAACTTGATTCATCGCTACAGGTTTGATATGGTGCCCAGTGTGATTCCTGTTACACTACTCTGACACTCCAAGGCTATGCATACCAGTGGCCAATCCCTGACTATATAACACACTACAGCACATCCCCTGACAGCATAACACCCTACAGCACACACCCTGACTGTATAACACCCTACAACACACCCCCTGACAGTATAACACACTACAACACACCCCCTGACTGTATAACACCCTACAACACACCCCCTGACAGTATAACACACTACAGCACACCCCCTGACTGTATAACACCCTACAGCACACCCCCTGACAGTATAACACCCTACAGCACACCCCCTGACTGTATAACACCCTACAGCACACCTACTTGTTTTATCCGCAGAGCACGACATAACGTACTCCGAGTCATCAAAGGTATCCAGTCCATAGACTTCAGAGTTGTGCCCTCTCAGTGTCAGATATGGAGACGCATCATATGTTCTATAAATAGCATGATATGCTATAATTACTGTATAATGCAGTATTATAAAGCAAGACCACTCGTATTGCCACAATATGATTACTAGTAGCCTGACATATTCTGATAGAAGTAGAAGTACACTGACCACTGGTCACCAAATGGACAGCGAGAGGAGAGATGTCATACAATAATATACCTGTTGAGTACTGCACGCTCCTCCATATCCTCCACCCAGTCTCCGTGGAGAGGAACTTGAGAGACGTCTGGTTGATATTTGTGTTGTGAGGAAGTGTCTAGATTTGATATACGTTTCAGTTTGTCTCCATTCTTACTGAATAAACGGAGGGATGAGTCCTGGCATCCGAGGACGATATGTCGTGAAGCAACGTGCCCACAGACTATCCTACAATACATGTAGATGTGAAGGAATGCATTATGTAGAATATATTGTACAATGTAGCAATGTGTATAATATCCCGGGTGTTGTAGACAGCACTCTGTCCTTCAACCCTCTAGTACATCTAATCTACATGTACACACCAACGTAGCGTCCTTATTCTAGTTATTGGGAGGTTAGACTATGTCAAGTCAGTACTTACTCTGGGTACTGGGAGGTTAGACTATGTCAAGTCAGTACTTACTCTGGGTACTGGGAGGTTAGAGTACATCAAGTCAGTACTTACTCTGGGTATTGGGAGGTTAGAGTATGCAGCCTCATACATGGCTGAGAAGGTGGCAGGTCATGGGTAGATTCAATAGCAGCCTTTAGTTTATCCATTCCAGGAATATCAGTAGAACTGGAGGTATTTCCACCTCCTTTCTTCATGGATACGGGCTCTAAAGTGCTATCTGTAGCAACTACAACACAACATAGGCTACACACTCAACTTGCAGATCAAGCAACATTCTGTGGTTCATTAAAATGACTCATGCGTAGATTGAATATATATATGACATAATCAGAGGCTTGTAACTTAAATTGTGATTCAATAATGGCTATGACCAAAGACCATAACTCACACAACATTATGTTTAAATATTCCCTAACTTAGTTTCCCTTGAGAGGCTGTAAGTTGCAATGAATAGAAATGGCCAAAATCAAAATTAGTGAAATTATAACAGATTTTACACTAACACAGTGACATTTGGCTTTAGAATTAGAACTCCTAGCATGATTTATTGAAATATTTCCTTTAAAACCTAGTCAATAGCCCAATAACTTTAAAAAAAAACTTGAGCTAAACAAGAAAAGAAAATCTAGATAACTTGATAAAAACTGTTTTTTGCTTCTGCCACCACTGTCAATGCTGTCACTAGTACAACTACAATCACCACTACCACAATAATTGTGTTAGTGGTGGTGGTAGTTGTACTTATTACTGCTGCTGCTGTTACTACTGCTACTATTACTACTACTACCACCAGTGCCACCACTACCACTACCACCACTACTACTACTACTACCACTACTACCACCACTACTACTACTACCAATACTACCGCTACGACCACTACCATCGCTACTACCACCACTACCACCACCATTACTGACTACTACCGCCACTGCTGCCACCACCATCACCGATATCACCAGTTTACGTACTTTCTACTGTGATGTTCGAGTTGAACACTTGCAATATCATTGAGTTTGATCCACCCTGTAAGCATAAAAGTGAGATTATTAATTTAGTTATGAAGTACACAGTTATTGCTGGGCAACAACCGGCCACGAACATGTCTATTACAATCATATACAATAATATCATTGTCCAAATAGCTGGCTGCTTTAATATCTGTTAACTCTGACAATTACAAACTAAATACATGCATATGAATTTCTAGTATGTTAATTCTTAGTGAAATAGAATACTCCATCAAAACACAACAGCAAAACGAAGTGAATGTACGCTGTAAATGTATTATAGGCCTACATGTAGATGGGAGATAGTGTGATGACCACATACTATTACAGTGTACACTAACTCTATACATGTAGATGGGAGATAGTGTGATGACCACATACTATTACAGTGTACACTAACTCTATATATGATTAGTTCAGGTAACTTACTGTGAGATAGCTAGTGAGGTAACTTAGTGTCTCTGGGGTGAAGGTCACATTGTATTTGATCTCTCTGCAAAAACCAAAACAACATTCACTTTAAATAATATGTGATATCATAAGACAGGCTGGAGCAAACTGGAAGAGAGATCAGTCGCGTGGCAAGTGGGGCCATATTTTTTCGCTTTTTACTTCCAAGCACACTAGGCGTGAAACATTCGCGTTCGATTACTGGGCTGAACATGTCCTGTGCTTATGAATATTGAAATTTTCGAGCTAAATGGCGTAATGAATAGGTCGTCGACCAATAGCATGCATGCGGCAAGCAAAAATATCAAACATGTTTGATCCGACCAAATTCGCAAATCTAGCCCAAAGCGGCAGGGTTTCACTTGTTTCTCGCAATTTCTCTAGCGGATTTCGCTTCATTCGCTTTCCAATCTGCTCCCACCTTTAAAATTATCATCACATGGTACTATCATGTGGCAGTATTATGTGGTCGAATCTAGTACTATTATAGCATGCATGAATATTATAACATGTAGTATAATGAAACCCGTACCCTAGTTCTGAGTGAAGCATTTTACTGAGGGAGAGAACCCTATCTTTATCGCACTTCTGTACTACCGACATGATGGACTCCATTGTAGAACGATATATCGGCAGATTGTTGAATATGGGCCTGTTGGCTTGGTGGAACTTGTGAGCTATAGACAGCAATAACACAATGATAGTAGGCTAAAAATCATATTACAAAGACAATAATCATTAATACAATTTTATAAGATTATTAATCAAGAAACATTACAAATTCGCACAAAACTCAGTTTGTCTTTTGTATTAATGTGTCAATGTGTGAACTTATATTCATCATTATAATGGCTATGCCTTCCTGGCCATCACCTACCTGTTTGTTTAAGACCGCCTACCAACATGTCCACATAGACAGAGATGAATATGGGGAATAGAATGTTCATGAGAGCAGGTTTATGTCGCTCATTAGCTTCCTTTACAAAGATAACTAACCTGCCAAGTACACACAACAACCTGTCAAGTACACACAACAGCTATTTCCAAGAGCCAAGTTATGTAGTTCTAAAGACACCTTTTCATAAGCATACACTTGCATTTGAGTCTCAATGCGCAATTGGTAAAATGTACTTTTAATAGACAAAATTGTAAAATCATGCACCCAACTTAGTATCATGGCCATAGTGAAAAAATATGAAGATATCAGTGATAACATGTTTTGTTATAAACAGTAGCAGTTGTCATCTCAAATGAGCAAGGGAAACAACTACAAAATTCCAATTAGTATGAAGTAAGATGAGACAGAATTTTGAAGTTTTAAACTAGCAGGGTGGGAGTATTGAAGCACACTACTCACCTGTTAAACTGTAGCTCACACTCATTACTGTTACCATCAGTAACGGAGGCACACTTCACTGTTCCGTTGGCACTGGTCTCCAGTGATGACGCGAGATTAACAGCAGACGAGACCATATTAAGTGGCATCTTGTTCGATTCAGCTGGCATTCCCTAAAATCAAAGTGGAATAAAATAATTATCAGTAAAAAACTTAGCCTCCAATTCAAATAATGCTAGCTGTTTGAATTGCCTGAAAGACACCGGCACAAAACTCAGAGATGAAACAAGTAAACCTGGTCAAGAAACACAATTTTTGCCATATATGAGATCACAACGTTGACTTACTAGAAAGTTTCTTCTTTTCATGTACCCATCTAGTACTTGAGATATGTGTTCTTTGTTAACTCTCTTCATTATATCACCAAAACCCTCTTATCCTGGTATAGTTCAGCCAACCACCCTACATTCTACTGAATATATCAGTAAGTCAATAGGAACGTGAATTACCAAGTAGATATGATGTATAGGCCTACGGGAATGGTGGCTTTTGATTGCAGACTCGGTCTAAACACAGGTGAACCGCAAGAACTTCAAAGTTTAAAAGCTACTATTTCAAACCAACCAGCTAGAACATAGCTAAATGAAAGGCTATTTGGTTTGACACCTTGCTGTTGGCCTGGTTGCATGTACATGCCAGTACAATTATCATCCAACTATGATCAAGGCAATAGGGAAAGTTTCTTTCAAATTCGATCCAGATATCTGCGCCAAAAATGTCTATAGTTGGACTCGTAATACTGTCGCGCCATTCAATATTTGCAAATAATATTGTTTATCATATCTCATTAAGATTGATGTGTCGCTTGTCTTTGTAAACCTAGTGGCAGCCAAGATATACCCATCTAAATATTGGTTATTATGTCCCCCAGTCAGCATTGAGACCTGTTAAGTTCCTATGGCTATGCCTGTCCTAAGTCCATGCTTGGAAAGTTCTTACGTAAGTAAAGTACAGCATCAAATAGCCAAGCAACCTCATTGAGCCAACACTAATTGTCATTCTATAAATAACTCTTGTGTACAGCGATGAACAAGCAAGTTACATAGTGTCTTCGTGACCTAACTTTCAGACCCAGACCAATTTGCAAAAATATTTTCCGCCACACATCCATCACAGAGTCGTGAACACACCGCCCGGGGCCAAAAGAAAATCCTCATTTTTGTGCGAAGAAACCAGGTGTGTCGATGACCTAGGAATGGTTTCGTACGGCCAAGCAAAATCCCAGGCCAATAGCCCTTCTGACCTAAGTCGGACGGCCATTTTGTAATTTTTATTTGCGACCCAGGTCCTTCCAAGAGGTCGCGAAGACACCAACAGCTAATGCCGGCAATAACAATGCAATGAGTTGCTGGCCCTATGGCTATCTCTGTTGCACAGTTTTATATTAACTGCTTGAGTACTTCCAAAATTCCCAACATGCATAGGCCTATGTGGGCTGGTGAAGACAGCCAGTATTAAAATAGGGTTTTCTTGGCAGCAGGTACATTTATAAACACAAACAACACATCAATCTTACTGAAGCATTATTTGCAAGTATTGAGTAGCGGTTTGAACATAGTTTATTATATTAAAAAGTTGCGATTTTTACGATCTAGACGATTCTTCGATTTCTTGGGGAGACAAGCGATTTGGAGATCGAGGCAGTGTGAGATCGGCCTATCCCGATTAAATCAAAAAATCAAACAGTACTAGTTATTGCTCGATATCAGTCGGCTGGTAGGCAGGGTGACCAGCCAAAATTTGTAAATATGAGTCGAAAAAATATAAAAATGAGCCGAACATGTTTAAGGAAAATTTTCAGGATAGTTGCTGAATAATGACTGTACATTAAAGATTAACTGCACTAACCAAGCAGGAAACTTTTTCTATTAATAAAATAAAATGTGGTATATATTATTCTAAAGTTTTTTTCAAAAAAAAAGCATTCTAAAAAAAACATTTTATTTTATCAGAGGGTAAACTCTTTGTTTACATTTTATATGGCAGTAGTAAGCTCCGCCCAAAATCCTAGCGTAACTAGAAATTTTAATCCTAGGTATTTTACTCCCATTACTTCTTCTGGAGAGAATAGCTTGAGCTAGGTCTGCTAGCTAGCTACTAGATGGAGATTAATAAAGTACTTTAGAGCAAGATGTTAATCAGATCAGCTTTATATTGCTCCTTAGACAAGCGTAAATATCTGTTAGAATATCAAAATAAAATTCGACAGGTGCGCTCTGTACCTTTGTTACTAATTGTTACCTGCGGTGTTACTAGACTTGGGCTATTCATCAGCATCGCTTCCAAATCAACAAATAAGGGTAACTTTAAAGCCTTAGATTTAAGAATTGTTCATAGACTTTGAAATATAACTCTGTCAGTATACCAATAAGATATTAAAGAAAGCTCAGACAGAATCTTGGAGCAAAGTCTATGATGAAATCTGTGATCAAACCCCTTGAAAATCCTAGCAACCGTATGGTTGAATCAGCATTGTCAAGCGATATATTATATTCAGTTACGTGAGTAAATTACTGAAACATGTGCTTTGTGTTTACACCAGCTTTTTCCATGTAAACAATGGAATTAGCCTCATAGACTGTCAAATTTGCATTTTATATTTAGAATCAGCATTTTTTTTAAATTTTTATTACAGAAATGAAAAAAGCTTGTTTGATTTCATGTTTAGAACTTTATCGCTGTATTGAGAATGCAGTTAAACTTTAATGGCATGGTAAAAAATTTTCTGTACTCCTGTACCAAGTTGCAGATATTGCTTAAATAGGATGTATTATATTTTTATCATTCAGCTTTAGGTGAACTAGCAGGCCTAATTTGATTAGATTGATGAAATGGACCCTGACCTTCTCTCTACATATTGTATTCTATTATATTGCCAGACCAACTTTCATACAGAATAGCAGAATGAAGTCTACTAAAAGTTTAGGACATAAAAGATGACAACTCCCTAGAAATGTAAGCAATGCTTAGAGGCCTAAGCTAAGCCAAATAAGCTAATTATTGGCTGGGTTAAAAGCACAGCTCACTGAAGCAAATAAATGAGTCCAGCTTCCACAAAGTGCGTCATATCCGGCAAACTAGCAATTGTTTCTCTAAAATACGCCTGTGAACTCTTTATGCGTCCTGGTTGGTCAGTGTGCTGGTAGGCTACTATGGCTCACCAATGAACAACAGAGGTGGTCCGACAAAGCTCACAGCCTCTAATGAAGCCGAGTCTTAGGGTTTCAAGGGGATGTTAAGGGGGTCTTGGCCATTTTTTTATATTATTATTACATTATTATTAAACTATTATAATGTGATTTCTCTCTTGCATGGAATCTACTTTTAGGCAGCCAAAATTAATTGCTTAATTGGTGTTTTGCATTAAATAACATTATAATTAATTAAATTAGGGCTACATAATAAAATAATTAATTTTATTTTCAATATTTAATAAAATATTCAATAATCATAATCATAATGAATAATTATAATAAATTATAATATAAATAATATCGAATATAATAATAATATAGGCGCTACAAACACCCTCGATAACGCAACGTCAAACTGCGGGGAATTTTCTATAAGAATGGCGGTCGCTTTTTCGACCAGTTTCAAAATTGGATTTATGGTGTGAAGGACTGCAATTAGGCTAACAATGTTTACATCTCCTGAAACTAGAGATTCTGCGAACGATGTCGCCAGTGCTCTCCACTCTGTTAGTAAAATATCTAAATATTTATAAGCATTTAAACTTGTACTATGTTCAGAGGCCATAAAATAATATAATTCTTCTTAGTTGATCAAGTCTGACCTTACCTGCCCCTGCAGACAAGTCTCCTTTACCATTTCCTAAATTATTGTTGTGATTTGTGGCAAATTCACAGATAAAATGTTATTTTTGTAATGAAAAAATTTTTTTTCGTCGACCATTTTACTTAATGTAACCAGCCAATCAGGGTTCAGAATACTTAGGTTTCCATAATAAAGAAGACAACTCCTCTATTGTTGATGCTATTTATACTACAATACGTGCTTGGATTACACATGTACCCCCAAGCTCCATGCAAATCTTGTATAGTGAGTCATACAAGCAATACTTGCAGTTGCATACTGCTTCCATGTAGATGTAGATGTACATGACTGTAGGCTACAAGCACAGCTTGTTACTGCTCATGTCATATGACATATGGATATGGTTGTAGAATATTAATAATTATGATATAAGCATATTGTTATTATTAGTACATAGCCATGCATCCAACATATCACAGTCACTGTGCTGCTATATATCCTACATCTTCCATGCTACATTTTTGTCATACTATACATAGCAGATCTATTCTACCCCTGTTACATGTTCTAAATATCTTGGAATACCTTACGGTTTTGCATTTGTAGAATATTTACATTGTACAATCTATTAAATTATGTAGTGCTATAATAAGTATAGTCACCTAAGATTATTACACATTAGAATATATATTACAGTATTATGATGATGACATACATAATAATATACATGTATATAATATATGTGTGTAATTATGTAATGATATAATATGTAGCATAAAACTTGAGTGAAAAGATGTAATCATGTTAGCATTAAAATAGTTTTGTGCTATAGCAGTGGTGTCTAGTCTACTACATGCTACATAGTTCTTGTACAATTCTCTCAATCCACAGTTTTCGCTGTTTATACATTTTCACCAATCTGTGCTATATAAGATTGAAAGATCCATCTCCAGTGTACATCTGTTATTCAGTGGAATATTCTGGATGTCATCTACTGTGTACATCCACTATTCAGCTGGCAGTCACTGCATGCCTCATTGCCTGCAACAGTTACATAGTGAATCATTCATTATAGTAACGTTATGCTGCTGGCACAGTGCCAATAGCCTTCCAGTAAAAAACTTGGGACAGATTACAATGGGATTTTTTGGTTGATTTTTCAAAATTCAATTTAGCATAGCATGCACAGTTTTTGGTCTAGGGTTATAATATGCACATATTTGGAATTCTCATGAAATGGGCTTTATCATGGTGTTAAAATTTATGACATGTGTTCATTTTGAAAAAACAGTTTGTAGTGCCTAAATAATATTAATTTAATAATATAAATAAATATTATCTTTACAATACTAATCAATAAACATTGATGAATTGAAAAATACAAAATAACTAAGTATAATTATTGTAAATTATACTTATGCTAACTAATAATTTATATATTTATGGTTGAATTATTATTATTTTACTTTTGGGGTAATTAATTTAATAACAATCATAGCACAGAGAGAAGAGCATAATATTTAAACCTTTTATGCACAAGATCTACACTCTAGTCGCGAAGTCGTATCTTGTAGTCGTATCTTGAAATTCTAATCGGAAATATGATGAAACTGCAATGTTAAGTAACCCTGAACAAAATGACGCAGGTTTAATACTCTAAGTATTTACGATATCGAATTAAACAAAGAGAAGACAACCTTTGTCAATTGAGTAAATACAGGGCTTTTTTCATGAAATTGAACTGAGTGCAGTTTGCCAGTTTATAATGTCAGTCATAATAGTTAGTTTCAGTTATAACACAGCTATCAGTTCTAAAATTCAGTTAATTGAGTCAAACATCAGCTACAATGCATTAGATTCTTTGTAATTCATAAAGCCATCAAATCAAAAGCTCCCTAAATAACCAAAGCCATAGAACTTTCTCAGTTATAGAAAGAGTAGACAACTTTCTATTCAGTGACTCTTTGCAATAACGGTTGCTATTAATATCATGGATTATTTTATAAGACGTACCTGCCAAGTGTCCAGGTTTTAGAAGAAGACTCCCAGTTTTTAAGGGCACTTTTAAACCACCATGCCTTCAAATATAATAAATTTTCGACAGTATTTTTATAAAAATTAGTTAGTGTAAGAATATCAGACCATATTAAACATCCGTAACACCTGAGGCTAAATATCAAGTATAATATATATATACAGTATATATATGTATATATCATCCGTAACACCTGAGCCTAAATATCAAGTATAATATAAATACAATGTATATTATATATATATATATATATATCATCCGTAACACCTGAGGCTAAATATCAAGTAACTTTATAATAAATTATATATATATATCATCATTCATGGTATGCGGTATTTCAAAGACTGAAATAAATAAAATAATCGTATACTTGGCAAATCAGCAGTTAGCAACTGAACGTTTTTCAATTTTGCTAAGCATAAATGCATTATGCCATTTTCCAAATATCATTTTATGAATAATCATAGATTCTAAACTGTCAGGTATATGCACTATTGAATGGCAGAAGTAGTTCTCAACTGTTTCCCTTCTTCTTTAATATGACATTGTACATGTAGCTCAATCTCTCGCTTAATATTATAACAAGATAACTAGTGATACATGTCCATGCAGGTCACCTGAGTAATGAGTATTATAATGTTGCCGGACGTTTTAATTGGTCAATCTAAAACAATTGGTGATGGTGTTTTATAGATCGTATGGTCACAGGTTCGTGTCCCTGCACTTTTGTCACAGACGGTGGGCTCTTCCACTCAGCCTTCAGCCCCTGTTGCTTGCACAAGGTTCAGGTTTTGAGGTTTATCGAATAGGAGGCCTCAATGTCCAGACAGTGACAAAAAGTAGATAAATAACCAAACGACATTTTAGAGATAATTTATTTAGAAATATCTGCAAAGGGAGAAAGGAAATGTAAACAAATGAGAAGATACATTGTATAAAAGGCATAATACAGTTAGAGTAGATGTACATTTATATTACCTGGTCTAGTCATGACCAATGGCATTAGAATATCACAGATTTTAGTAAACTTTTCTTACTGTATACTACATTTGTAACTACACTGTGTATCTTGTATAAGTCTGAGAGAATTCTACAGCAACATTATTACTCATGATATGCTTGAATACTGCAATGCAAAGGGTGATGTTGCTGATTACTTATGTTGGACAGTAAAAGGTTAACAAACAGATGAATAACAGACTGTCAGCTGTGTTCTATACTGCTTACATAAGCAATACAATGCAGTGCTATTTTTATGTTGTTTTTGACATTTTCTACGTTATACAACCATTGTTCTCCAAACAAACAGTTTGAGTCATAGTTTGGGTATGAGTTAGCTTCACCTAAAATTTAGTATAACATTATCCAGCTTGGCAATAATAGTATATCAATTTATTCCATATTTTATGTTGTGAAACAATGCAAGCCTATTCTGCATCTTTTTGTTACCTTATTTATCTCGCTTTCTGTCTTAAAATAAACTTTTGCTAAAATATGTTGGGAACATAAATTAAATAGGTCTATGAAGTGTTTATATTAGTAGTATAGTCAGTGCACTTCTATACAGACACGCACTCATTGACCCCTGTTTTCAACCAATCACAAGCCGGTATTTCCGATTTCAACCAATCACAGAAGAGCACAAAAATTTTGCACACGACCTTGCCAAGGTCACCCCAAAATCCCCCCTTCTGATTGGTCGAAAAAACATTTGCACACTTGACCCCAAACCCGGCCACGACCCCTTCCCTCCCTCCTTCCCACCCTCCTCCCCTCCCCCACCCCCATTCCTCCCTCCTCCCCCGCCACCGCCCTCGTCCTGTCCGCACCGCCGCCGCCACCACCACCCTCACCACCGCCACCACCACCGCCACCACCACCGCCGCCATCACCGTCATCACCGCCACCCCTCCTCCACCGCCGCCCACCCTCCCCCGCAACCCCCACTCACCCGAACGACCGATCATTTGAGGCGGTCAAGCCGCGTCCGCCCACGTTGCGTGCGGCGCCGACCGTACACGTGGAGGCGACGCCAGTGCCCCGTATCCACCGGGCCAAGCGACTAGGCCGCGGCCCGCCGCCCATCCCGAGTTCCACTGGGGTGGGACTATAAAAGATAAGTCTGTCTGATGATAGTATTAATACAAAGAAGACTTAGTCATAGCAAACATGTCTTTTCTCACCGAAGGAGCGGCGGGGAGATATGTACTTTTAAAGGAAGTCCTCCCGAAGTCTGTATGGGATTATATGATCAAAAGTAATATCGAAGAGACGAATAGTCCATGGATGTGGTATTGGGTTGACAGATTTGCTCATAATTCCTTAGTGGTAGAGCTTGCCATCTATTTTAGAACACTTTCACTCTCTATGAATATCCCTTTTAAGATAGGAGAGGAAAAGTTGAGGAAAATGGCACTTTGTTATGAAGACTTAACAGGAGCTAGGTCAAGATTTTCATCTATGGTAGAAACAAAAAACGCACCCCTTTCTTCTCCCTTACTCCTTCTTAGGAATGCGGAGTTGTCAACCTGGTGTAGAGTGGAGGTTGAGAAGATTATTGAAGATGGAAACTGGGGTGAAACTGGTGTGGGAGCGGAGGCAATTTTTAACACTCACTTCTTACTATATCTGGATAATGAACCTGGTGGGGAAGGCTCAAAGAATGAGCTCTATCATAGAGTATTGAACATATTAAAGGATGGAGCAAGAAGATGTCGCTTTGAGGATGGGAAGGAGAAATCGCGAGCGAAGAGGAGTTTCAATGAAGAAAGCATCCTTGGTTTAATTCTTAGTAGAGGTAATAAGCTATATGCAGGGCGATTGTTTGGAGAACTAGATCCATCCAAGAATGGGTTAGAGGTGATAAGAAGCCCTTCACCAGGAGAAGCTAGATTAGAGGTGAGAGAGACTTCTACAGGAGAGACTAACCAGGTTATGATAGAAGAGGCTGAAATGTGTGGCATTGGAGAACTAGATCCATCCAAAAACGGGTTAGAGGAGATAAGAAACCCTTCACCAGGAGAAGCTAGGGTGGAAGTGAGAGAGACTTCTACAGGAGAGAATGACCAGGTTATGATAGAAGAGCAAACTCATGTAGAAAATAAAGAAGAGGCTGAAATGTGTAACAAAAGGGAACAAGAGATTAGAAGGATAGAACTAGAAGTGGCACTACGAAAAGTGGATATAATCGGAGCACAGGGGTGGAAAGAAGCACTAGAGATGCAACAGAGCATTGATGAAAGGAAAGAGAGAAGAGCGAATCGCATTGCTATCTTAGAGAAAAAGTTAACAGAGGAAAGAAAGGAAAAAGAGAGGCTAATGATGGAAATCGAACGTTTGCAAAAAGAAGAAGAAGAAGAAAAGGATAGTGTATCAATTATTGATCACATACTTCCCCACCTGGCTAACAAGCTAGATGATGATGATGCAAAAGCAGAAGGGGAAGATACTAAACTCCCGCAGTGGGTTCCAACAGGGGAAAGTAATGATGAATAAAAGTGTATAGATTTCAATTGTTCTCTCAAACAAGAGCAAGATGTCAAAGCAAGAGGTGGTATGTAGAAATGAGAATTATGAAGATGTGGCTGATGGTCTCTTAGATGAAGTAGTAGCTATCTCTGTTGAAGAGGGAAGGGAGCAAATAGGAGAGAGAGGCAACAAAAGAAAGAAGTTCACACTCTACATAATCATAATACTATTTATACTTTCTTGCTCATCTTTATCCCCATCAGTTTACTCATATCTAAGTGATAGGGAACCACCCAATGGCAAAGACAAAGGACTACTTAAGCAAGGACACTTTTTAAAAACAAACACAACTCTATTAGCTACTCAACTGGATCAGCATGCGTCCACACCAAGAAATCGATCTTCGCTTGCAGAGTCCCTTCACAGCTCTAGTCTGTGGTCCAACAGGGAGTGGAAAAACGGAACTACTATTTAGTCTTATTAAGAGAGTTGATGAAATTGCTTCACCCACTCCTGTTGAAATCATTTACTGCTATGGAGTTTGGCAACGCCGCTTTGAGGATTACAAGGATAAAGTAAGGTTTCATTCAGGACTCATTGATGTAGAAATGGATATAGAGCGTGATGGGAAGAATCGCTGGCTCATCATTGATGACTTGATGGGTGAAGTCGGGGGGAAAGAGACTACTAATGCAATCTTTACAAAGTTCAGTCACCACCTGAACATAAGCGTCTTTTTCTTACTACAGAACCTTTTCCGGAAAGATAATAGAACAGTGTCAATAAACTCACAGTACTTTTTCTTGTTCAAGAACCCCAGAGACGGAATGTCTGTTACCAACCTTGCAAAGCAGGCTTTTCCTCAGAGTACAAGAGCTGTTCAAGAAGCTTTTAGTGATGCTACACGTAAGCCACACTCTTTTCTATCCTTGAATCTTCGCCAGGAAACCCCGGAGTGGGCTAGACTGATCGGTAATTTTGCTTCTGAGCACTCTCCCATGACTGTATATATCCCGAATACTCTGGAATATAAGTAGCATTCACATCTCTACTCTCTCCATAAACTCTCTTGGACTCGAAGAGAGCACATCCATCATCAAGCATGAGATACATTAATTCACCCAAGTATTCTCCAAGGTTGAGGAGGAATGCCTTGAGTATATATGCACTGACGAAAGCATCTGCAACCATCAGAGATTCAACCATTGCTGAGGCTAACAAAGACCTTATACTCGCTCTTGTTGAGTGTGCTAGAAATGTATTATTAGGTAATGTTCATCTAACTACCGCTCAGTTGAACTCTCTACGTCGACATAGAAGGGCCATTGAGGATCTCACCAACTCTCATACTAGTGTGAGGCAGAAAAAGTTAATCCTACAACGTGGCGGATTTTTAGGTCTTCTTTTGAAGCCATTGGCAAGTTTACTCGGAGGTGTGCTTGGTGGATTAGGTGGTGGACAAAGGTGAAATGAGTCTCAAGTTTTCTAAAAAGTATCTTCTTATGGATAAACATACATATGAATCAATGAATAGTAGAAACAACAAAAAAGAAGGAGAGCATCTACCCTCACTCTCTACAAATGGGGATCTACTCCTGGCAGAAAAAAGCAGAAAAGATGTAATATCTAACCTCAAAAACTCTGATACAGACATCTACTCTCAGCTAGAGCAACATGCTCATAAAATGAATAAGTTCCTAAAAGAGTTGGAGAGATCACGCCATCCCCAGCAGGAGTTGTATAATACATTAGAGGGAATTAACACTAGGTTTAATGAAATGCATACATGGAGACAAAGAGAAGAAGAAGCACAAGAGCGAGGGCGAGAGAAAAAAAGAGATGATGAAAAGAGGCAAAGTGGCTCAAGGTCACCACTACCACACCCATATAGGAGAGAAACAAAACCAGAGAGGTCAGAAGCTGGCGCACGTTGGAGTAGGAAGGGTGATAATAGAAGTCCTATCAAAACTAGGTCTAGGCGAAAGCTTCCTAAAACCCCTCTTGCAAGCGATAGTAAAACAGAAAGATGGATGATATAGATGAAGGTCTACGCGATATTTACTTCTCCCCTCCTCAACCACCATCTTTTGGAGGAAAGAGAAAGTTAGTTTTAGCTTCTCCTCCTGGTATTAATGAGAATGATGTTGAGAAGTGGTTGAGAAGTCAAGACGCATACACTCTTCATCGCCCGATTAGAATGAAGTTTACAAGGAGAAAAACGTTTGTGAGTGGGATTGGTGAACAACTCCAGGCAGATCTCGTGGATGTGCGTGCGCACAAGGACTCAAATGATGGAGTAACATTTTTGCTCACCTGCATAGATGCCTTCTCACGGAAAGCATGGGTCTTTCCTCTTCATTCCAAGTCTGGTCTGGAAGTGTCCAATGCACTCATCTCTCTATTCGAAAATGAAAGCTTTAGACAAATACAAACTGATAAAGGTAAGGAGTTCCTAAACAGAAGGGTGAGTGAAGTGCTAAAGAAGTACGGAGTTAGCCATTTCACCTCTGAGAATGAGATCATCAAGGCTGCTCTTGTTGAACGCTTTAATAGAACATTGAGAGGGAAAATTCATCGTCTACTCACTTATAGAGGAGATGGACGCTACTTAGAAGATGTAGAAGACCTAGTCCAAGGATATAACAACAGTTTTAATAGGTCAATTGGAATGAAACCTATTGAAGTTGATTACGATAATCAAGAAGAGGTTTGGGTTCGGTTAAATGAGTTCTCACCTAAACGATGGTTAAAGAAAACAAGAGTAAAATACTCACCAGGTGATCATGTTCGGATTTCGATGGCTCGTAGTAGCTTTGAGCGAGGGTTCACACCAAACTGGTCAACCGAGATATTCACCATAAAAGCAGTCAAGGCACATACCTCACCTCCTGTCTATACACTGGAAGACCTAAACAAAGAAGGAGTAGATGGAACATTCTATGCACAAGAATTGCAACATGTTAACCTACCTGAAATCTTTAGAGTTGAGAAAGTAATACGTAAGCGGAGAAGGAGAGGAAAAGAAGAGAGTTTCGTGAAATGGAGTGGTTATCCCTCCTCATTTAATAGTTGGATAGATTCTAGTCAGTTTGTGTAAAATCAAAGGTAGTATAAATTCAATATGTAAGTTCAGTTTTGCTCACTCTCAAAGATGGCCTTCAATGTCACACTTACCTCAAATGTCCGCATCGGTGGGAGTGACACAAACACCAATGCTCACTTCATTACGAAGCTAGCCAAGACATTGAAGCTTCACTCATCTCAGTGGGAGGTTGGCTTACTTGACATTCAGTACCCCGCATCCTGGAGAAATGTAGAAGATGGCTATGTAGTGGTTATGAATACAAAAGATGGAGTAGAACAAAAATGTGAAATCAGGAGTGGAAGGCATGCTTCCATGGGTGAACTTTTGAGTGAGATCAATAGAACACTAATAAACTACGACTTAGAAAAAGTAGTGAGCTTTTACTATGATAGTCTACGGAATGAAACTTTCCTCATGTTGAGAGAACAGGAACACTCTGTCATGATGTCACGTGATGTTGCGTGGGTGTTGGGATTCGAACCTGATGTAGAATATGCTGTGGAAATCAACAGGAGTCAAAACCCTCCAGATATCAATGCTGGTTTCACATCCCTCTATGTATACTCCTCCGTAGTCTCACCAAGACATGTTGGAGATAGTCTAGTCCCCCTACTTCGCACAGTTCCTATAACCGAGAGTGAAAGAAATAGCACCGTTTTCTTTGAGTTTTCGAATTTTCAATACTCTCCAGTGTCTAATACAAGCACAGACCTCATCGAGGTAGATATAAGACGTGATGATGGAGAAAGGGTCTCATTTCGCAGTGGAAAGGTTGTGCTGACGGTTCGTTTCAGACCGCGTGGAGAGAAATAACATGGCCCCTCGCATAGTTCCATATTTTCCTGATGAGTCAGGTGAGATGTATGAAGACTATTATGCAAACCAGGTGGGAGAGGGAGTGAGTGTGTACAGGGGAAAACCTATTATGACGGGTAATGGGATCGGCTCACTCTTTTCTGGACTGGCCCGAGGGGTCCTTCCCATGCTAAAGAATGGTGCCAAAACTATTGGGAAAAAGCTATTGACTACTGGAGCTTCGGTTCTGGGAGATGTAATCAAGGGAGAGAACTTCAAATCTTCTGCAGCAAAACGTTTTCGTGAAGCTGGTGGGGATCTTCTAGGTGATGTAGAAGATGAATTACGTGAACCACCTGCCAAACGTGCACGAGTTAGTCAAAAGTCTACAAAGAAAAAGCGTAAAGGAAGAAAAACAGTTTTTGACTAAATGAAAGATAAATATATAATCCGCACCTAGACTCACCACTCCCCACTCTTAGACAAGCGTCTGTAGGAGCAAGTACTAGATGGAAAAACTCTCACACTATCGAACATGTCCGTCACACATCGAGCCATCTCTCTCTCCAAGGTTTCTGAAGACTCTCCAGACACGGTTGACTCCAGTTTTGACTTATTTGCCACTCTGCCGACTCATACTAGCGTGCTCAGAGGTGAGTGGGTACCTTTGGCTCCTGTTACGGACTCCCCTGATGGCACTATTGAATTTAACATCCCGCCCGCAGACGAACTCTACACAGATCTATCAAGGTCTTACTTACACACCACAGTAAAGGTGAGCAAGGCTGATGGAAGCGTACTACCTGCGGAAGAACAACTAAAGGTTGTTCCAGGGGACAATTTTATGCACAGTCTCTTTTCTTCTGCCACTGTTCAACTGGCTGGGCAAGATGTTGAGTATGAACCAAACTATGGACATAGAGCTTATGTCGAGAATCTCCTAAACTATGGTAAAGATGCTAAGAGCACATATATGAAAGTTGGGAGTGGGTGCATGGAGGATGAAGGAACTGGAGAAGACTATGATGGTATACCTCCCGAAGTGGTTGAAAAAAGAAAGAAACTTATAGCCACAAGTAAAGAAATGAGCTTCTATGGGAGACCTAGGTTGAGTATGTTTTCTCAAGGAAGACTTATTCCACCAGGAGTTCGCTCTCGCCTTACTCTACAACGTGCTATTCCACAAATGGCCCTCTTAGCAGAAACAGACAACCCTGCAGGAGGGGCGAAGATTTTTATAACTAAGACAGAATTGTGGATTCGACGTGTACAAGCCAATCTGGCCTTACAAAAAGCACAAATGGATGTTTGGGTTGTGCAACAAGAGTCTATAAAACTACCAATTGACCGAATAAAAACTCATTTCCATGTCATCCCTGCTGGACACCAGTCAGTGAGAGTGAACTTTGATCAAGCGGGACAGAAGCCAAACAGAGTCTTTGTTGGACTAGTCAACCATACTGCAAAGAGTGGAACGTATAAGCAAAATCCCTTCAAATTTGGACATAACAACCTAAGTTCATTAGAACTACTAATTGATGGAACACCAGTGACCCGAAGATATGAACCAAACTTTGCAAGTGGAAAGTTTGCTCGTGAATTCATGAATTTGTTCACTGTCACAAATACATCCGATGCTGATACAGGGAATGAGATCTCCCCTAGCAAATACAAGTCCTGCGCTGCTCTCTACGCCTTTGACATTTCAGGAGATTTGTGTGATGACAACTTTCACTTGTTATCAAATGGGAGTCTATCTATTAATCTAGCATTTGCTAATCAAACTCAAAATACACTTGGACTGTTTGTATACGAAGAAAAAGATGATATTATCTACTTGAATGCAAATCACGAAGTATCTATGGTAGCTGGGATGATGTAAAAAGAATGGATACATTCTCAATCTCGAATATTCTATCTGATGATAAAATCTCATCAAGCTCCGTTAGAGGGGTTATGCCAAGGGATCATTTCTTAGACTCCTTCTCCCCATCTGGATCTTTTGTTTTCAACACTCAAGCAAGTGAGAAAAGTGGCGAGCATTGGATCTCTGTTTTTTCGAATGGAAAAGAAATAGAGTATTTCGACTCCTATGGACTCCCCCCTTCTATTTATCCTGATGTGGGTAAGATGTTACAACAATAGGGAATACCAATAGTATGGAATGGCGAGTGTCTACAAGAAGAGAGTACTAACGTGTGTGGAGACTACTGCATCTTGTTCTGTCTCCTTCGAGCTCGAGGGTGGACTATGGAGGGAATAATTACACGACTAAGCAGAGTAGAAGGATGTGTTCGAGATCGTTCTATAAGAGCTCTATTACAACGTTTATGCTATAATAAAAAAAATAATACTTTCCCACCCACAACGCATGTAAACAATATTATGCTTTTTTCACCTTTTCACTTTGACTAGAGAGAAATACTTCGCTTTACTTATAATTCGTTTTTATACTACTATAACTAAAAAAAAGAGACCAATAGTTTTTATCTTACCTGCATTCTTTTTTTTTCTTTGCTTTTTAGATTTCTGCTTGATTCTTTACTTTTTAGATTTCTTCTTGATTCTTTTATTTTTTCTCTATTTATCTTCGTAATAAAACGATACTACTGAAGAAAGCTGCATCTTTTCTATCTTGGAATAATAGCCATCCAACTCAAGCTGCTCTACCACTGTAGAAACCTTCCTTATATACTAAACTTTCTAATGTATCATCCAATAAGAAAAGTCCCCTTTGTATGCTTCGGAATCACATCGGGGCACATCGGTTTGCATCGGGGCAACATCGGGGCACATTGGGGCACATCGGGGCAACATCGGGGCACATCGGGGCAACATCGGGGCACATCGGGACACATCGGGGCACATCGGGGCAACATCGGGTCGCATCGGGGCACATCGGGGCAACATCGGGTCACATCGGGGCACATCGGGGCACATCGGGGCAACATCGGGGCACATCGGGGCAACATCGGGGCACATCGGGGCACATCGGGACACATCGGGGCAACATCGGGGCACATCGGGTTGTATTATAATAGGTGGAGAATTAGTCAGACTCCTCCTACTAAGCTCTACTATATAGGTGGAGGTTTTCACTCCATCAGTATATTTATAGCCAAGTCTTTACATGTTTCTTCATTAATAATGCAATGCACATCATAAACCAAGCCTTCTGTAGTACTTCTTCTTATCGCTAATGAGAGCTATAGGCGAAGTGCAGCGCAATTCGCTCGTTTAGATCACAAGCTTTTCGAGTGAGGGCGCAGGAGAAGCGGCGGGCCGCGGCCTAGTCGCTTGGCCCGGTGGATACAGGGCACTGGCGTCGCCTCCACGTGTACGGTCGGCGCCGCACGCAACGTGGGCGGACGCGGCTTGACCGCCTCAAACGATCGGTCGTTCGGGTGAGTGGGGGTTGCGGGGGAGGGTGGGCGGCGGTGGAGGAGGGGTGGCGGTGATGGCGGTGATGGCGGCGGTGGTGGTGGCGGTGGTGGTGGTGGTGGCGGTGGCGGTGGTGAGGGTGGTGGTGGCGGCGGCGGCGGTGCGGACGGGACGAGGGCGGTGGCGGGGGAGGAGGGAGGAATGGGGGTGGGGGAGGGGAGGAGGGTGGGAAGGAGGGAGGGAAGGGGTCGTGGCCGGGTTTGGGGTCAAGTGTGCAAATGTTTTTTCGACCAATCAGAAGGGGGGATTTTGGGGTGACCTTGGCAAGGTCGTGTGCAAAATTTTTGTGCTCTTCTGTGATTGGTTGAAATCGGAAATACCGGCTTGTGATTGGTTGAAAACAGGGGTCAATGAGTGCGTGTCTGTATAGAAGTGCACTGACTATACTACTTATATTATTTGATTGTATATATCTTTAGTAATGATGTGAGGAGATGGTTTATAATCCAGCTGTTACTGAAGTTGCTGTACCCTAACAACCCTTAAACCACTCTTAAACTACCCTAGCAACCACCCTAACAACCACCCTAACAACCACCACTGCTATCTCAGTAGATTTACCACATTAACATTACAAATGAGCAGGGAACCCAGGCTAAGGGTTATGCAAGGAAGGTACATGTAGCGTAATTGATATTCTGTACAGCCAGTATTATTAGAATAAATATTCAATATACATGTACAGTAAATTGTCCTTGAGCTTTATTGCCTCACGTGTCTTCCAGTAATCTGCAACTTTGAATTCGCCAGAAGCTGTATGTTTACAGCGTAAGTACGTCACTACACGTTAGATTAACAGACATTGATAAACAAAATTACACCATAATACCCATAACTGATCTAATCTGTTTAGCCTTAGTATCTCAGTATTGTGAATTATATGCATTTATATGCTTTAATTTGCTTTATCTTTGGTCTCGTCCTGTAGAGAACCAATTGAAGTTTAGTTTCAGGTTAGATAATACATGTAGGCCTACAAGAATCTTCCACATTGCTGCTACATTTCATATGTCCATGTACACACTGTAAAGTTACATGGACAGTACATAGATGTTAGCTTTCAATAAATTAGTTATAATGAATTAGTCCACTGGCATTAAACATACATGTAAATACTAGGCCTACATGTAAATGAGTGCTTAGATGTAGGCTACAGCACATTGCAACTTGAGCTGGCAAACATCATTTAATGGTCAAGTAGATGATGATGAGCTCACAAATCGACAACAATACAGATACATGTACATAAACAGCATGTCTATCTGTCTACATGTACATAAGCAGTAAGGGTTCAAGAATACAGTCACATCTCACTCTGCATAATTTATACATGCATCACATACAGCATAGCATTATCTGTATAAATTATGAACACAGAACCCAGGCTAAGGATTATTTGAGGAAGGTATTATGAATGGCATTCGGTAAATTCTGATGAATATTGTACATGGATTTGTCTCTGAGCTGTCATTCACATACGATAGCTTTCAACATATATGTAGTTTGGTGATTCATATCATTATATACCAGAGTCTGTTACTGGTTCACACAACGCCAGTTTATTTTTAATATTAACATACTGTAAATAACACGTCACTACACTATATTTAGTCTACTCTTAATCTAAATAATATAACATAATTATAATATATTTAAATAAACCAATCAACAATTTTGCCATAAATAAGCACTTTATGCTCACAGAGGATTATGAAGCCAAGTAACGCTGTGTTTATGATGTAATCTAGTGGAACATAAGACTGATGAGCACCTTACTTATGACATCTTCTCATGTGTCGTTAGAGTCGGCCATTTCTAAAACTGAGTAAGTCACCTGAAAGGGTACTGAGACGCAAGACAAATAACTCTCAGTCTGAGAGTAATTTTTCTTGCGCAATGTAAATCAGTTTTTCATGCTCAGCTAGAATCACATAAACTCTGACAAATTTATCTGTTATACTTTGTCAAAGTTTGCAGTTTCAAACATATTTGGGTATCATTTATTTATTTGTGTATCATTTGGTGAGCAGCCGTGGCTTAGGGGTTAGAATGCTGAGCTTTCATGCTGAAGGTTCCAGGTTCAAATTCCGGTCACGGTGGTGTTAGGAAGAGCATCCAGCCACAATTGCTCCTGTGCCCCATATTAAAGTCCTTGGGGTCACGCAAGCCAGCATGGCTTCAGGGCAACTCCTCTACCCCTGCCAAAAAAGGCCATGTTATCTGGGCCTTTCTCACAGGGAGTTGGCACTGGCACCTGGCAGTGAGAGCTGCTAGGGGCTGGTCACGCCGAGAAGTAGAAGTCAGTGAGTTTTTTTTTTATTTGGTGAAAGCGCTAGCCTAAACCTGGTGTAGTGAAAGAAGTAAAAGTTATATACACCAAAGCTGATGGGATTCTGAATGAGCTTAAAAAACTGATTTAGATAGGGCAAGACCACAGAACTGTCCAGTACCTTTTAATTAGGTGATTAGGTTATTCATTTTAGAGCTGTGTAGGTGAAATGGAAAGATTCATAGCACCCTAAGAAAGCTTGATTTACGAGTACCTACATCAGGGTGTCATTTGTAAGTACCTATATCAGGTGTCACCTTCCGGAATCTCGGTTACCAACAAAATACTTCGCTATCAATATTAATCATTGTCACTTCCAACACGTGCTCCAATATGTTTTGATTGATCGATATGACATTGTGTCAAATGTGGTGGCGTTATGTGATCATCTAGTTGACCGGATCCTTGCATTGATATGATTGGTAGTAAATACTGGAAGAAAAAACACTACTATTGAAATTTACTTTGACTATTTCTATAATGTACTTGTACATTCAGTAATAAGGCGTCTGTGTGTGACTGAATCTTGAAATAAGATGGATATAATCATGTCAGGTCAAATTAACAAATCCACATAATAACACATGAGACATAATCACATAGAGCACCTGACAGTATGCATTCATGTCTGCAATTTAGATGTACACAGCAAGGTGACGTAAAGTACATGTATGCCTGTCTACTAACAGCGAGGGCGTATAAGAATATATCTCTGTGAAATTCACATGTATAGATATGACTGTGTAGATCACTCTACAATGTATTTGAATACTGAGATGTCCAAACGTATTTGTGTACTTACCTTTTATAGGTCTATATACAGTCACATACATGCAGGGTATCAAATTGGTTGCCTGTTTGAGTGACTAATTTACCTGAATAGGTGCTAAAAGATTGTCATATGTGTATGTACATTGTACATTGTATCTATGAGTACGATACTCGTTCATGTGTTGGCCATACATAATGTACATACATACATTAATAATTCATGTGTTGGCCAACATGAATTATTATGTTTGAAACAAGTAAAAATGCATTTGATTTCGTTCCTCAGCATACAGACTAAAATTCGTGTCGTCATGTCATCATGAGGTCATGGGGGCTTTCTGAAAAGTGACTCATTATGGTGTAAATTAAGCATTTGCATACAACTTATTATATTATCAACTTATCAACCTACAGTGCAGGTACCGTGTGTGTTTAAAATAGGTCAAAAAATATTAGTCAATTCTGGTTTGTTCAGGTTTTTATTCGGTGTTTAGATAAGCGTGAAGTGTCTCATAATGTACACGTATATAATTTCCTTTGAATACATTGTATATGATATTATACATGTATATTACATGTATATTACATGTATATTATGATATTATACTGTATATACATGTACATGTACATTTTATGATTGTTACAATGTATGAGTATACAATATACATCTTGTTCACATGCTATTTCTTTACAATTTTAATAAATTGTCTACACTAGTATATAAAGCTTTCTTAGAGTTTGCAATATTGCCAGTTCTGATCATGCATTCAGAGAGTGATTATAGGTTTATAGATCTTCTAATAAGCCCTCACACACTTTAGTGAAGCCATCAACTCTACATATTTTATTGTAATACATGTAGATATAATAGTCTGAAGCAAAAGTTTCCGAAGTCCCCACTCAGTGAAACTATGTTTGATACACACATATTATGTAATCTCAGACTGAGGCTGGAGATCTCATCTTTCTATGTAAACATGAATCAAGTAGATGCACTTTGCAGCAAGGGATTATGGGTAGCAGCTTTGCAGCCACACAATAATTATAATAATATGTGGTGTCGACTTTCATTACCCACCTTTAAATGCGAAAGTGCTATGATTGGAGAAATAATATCAATATTGAGTTGATCACCTCTCTGTCAGAATAGAAGTCAGAGGAGTTGACTTCTTCGTTTATTTTTGATTGAGCACGGCCAGCCGGGTGCCAGGGGAGGGATGATTTGGAAACTCAGCACTCTTTCATCTACTCACCGAGTCACAGCATCTTCAGCCCATCCCTGGCCAAAAACAACTACAGTACGCATTGCAAAAATATGTCAATACGCTATGTTGTCATTTCAGGGGGGTCCCCTGAAATGACAACGCGGTGCATTATTTTAAAAGAATTACCACTGTAGGCATTGGGTTAATAATCATTGAAGCATGATTCATCAATGATGAAGGCCACAATGTGTGACTTTTTCATTGGCTAATTGTGATGTTTTCCAAGAGTCAGCCTTTATTGCAGTGATTGTCTTCTCTTGATCATTTTAACAGTGCAATTGGAGTTGTCTTCTCTTGTGCCCAGCAAAGTGAAACTCATAATGTTTCCATTGCATAGAAATTATTTTAGACTGATGTTTAGGATGCTTTGTGATAGCACCTAGATATGTGAACAAAACTTGCATCAGCTACCTAATTTAGAGATTGATATTTTAGCTGGCAAGAAATCAAAGCTAGCGAGTATTGTTATTTGCAATGCAATAGCGTTCCTGTTGGTTAAAGTGAATCCAACATGCATCATTAGAAAATACTTCTCTACTCATGACCTACTCTCTAAAATGAAGGAAAAGTGTAGTACAATTTAATTAATTTTAATTTAGGATTTCGAAATCAAGCGATCAGAATATCAGGTAGAAATCAGTTGAATCACTAAAAGTAGGCCTAATAGGATAATATAAAATATGTAATATTTAATTAATATTAAATTATATTTATTATAATTATTAATATTTTAAAAATATTATTAATTTAAATTTCAACTTCACTGGTTAAAATATCATAGTATGATAATTATTATTTACATTTCATTAGTATATCTATAGTAGTTATAGTACTTAAGGCCTAAATAGTCATAGTGTACATGTATGTAT